>CM059202.1:39912692-40470646 GCA_030323885.1 Branchipolynoe longqiensis
GTAATAAGTAGAATATTAGGTGTGAACGGGTGGGGGAAATTTTGGACTGAAATTTGACTCAGTCGTCGGTTGGTTGGTTGGTTGTTGGAGTTTTACGTCCCAGCAACATCTATGGTCATCAGGGTGGGCACCGACTTGTGACAGTGCACACTGATGATGACTTTATAGTGCTGCTCCACTGGGAGACCAGGCTGCCAGCACCATGACCTGATATCCCACTCAGTCATATTATCCTGACACTGTGCAAACCAGTCCTTGTCCTATAAGTTATTGGTTTGACTCGGCTGCGATTGGAACTCCAGACCTTCCCCACTGAAAGCCTGCGCTCTACCGATGAGGCCACCACGTCCGATGAATCTAAGTAATAAGGTAAAATATTAGGTGTGGACGGGTGGGAAAATTGTGGAAGCGTTGACCAGTTGATGGCTGGAGTTTAAATCAGTTGCCGGTTAGTGTGGTGTTGTGTAAGACCGTGTGTAAAGTTGACTTGTGTCTGGTTGTATGCCTTTTTCCAGAAGCAGATAGTGTCATCATCCCATCATGCTTCATCAGTGCGCAGGACGGACTGCAGCTGCAGGAGTTTGGGTTAGACCCAAGGTTAGCTATCTTTTATAATTTTATATCTGTTGAAACCTTATTTTTGTTGTCTTTGTCGCACAATTGACATTATTAAAGATGCATAGTCCGATGGTTTTGAGTTTCTATCATTTTCTAGGATAAATATATAAAGTTGATTGTTATAATTCACCTTACTTTCCTTTTTCTTTCAGCTGGTGGGTGATTATCGATAACAGAGTGCCGTTTAACTACAATCTCTACCTGCTGCCCTTCGCTATCGTTGTCGGCATCTGTTTCGTACTGATGCTCGTATTTATGGTAAGCGCCTTGAAGAAAACTAAATATTTAAAGAAGTATTCCTGCAAATTGTATCCATGCCTAGAAATGAGAAGAGAGGAGCAGGACGTAGCTCAGGCAGTAGCGTGTCCAGCTGTGTAGGTGTGGGTCATCCGATCGATCCTGCTCAGTGGACACATTTGCAGTTTGGGATATTTTCCGTTCCAACCAGTGGTCCACAACTGGTTCATCAAAGGCTATGGTATTTGCTGTCCTGTCTCTGGGAAAGTGCATATAAAAGACCCTTTCTTTCCTGCTTATCAGAAAGAGTAGCCTATGTGGCAGCAGGTTTCGTCTAAAGAAATGTGTCAGAATGACGAACTGTTTGACGACCAATAGCCGATGATAAAAATCCATGAGCTCTAGAAAGCAATAAGCAAACAAGGACAGTTCTGAAGAGCAAATTAGCTCTATCTTTGTTGTGATGGAAATCTATTTGAATAAGATCAAATTAATCAACAAGATTGATAATATTGTAATTGCGCAAATTTATTGATTAGAATAAAGTCTGAGCAATCAACTTAGGTATATCCAGTCAACAGTTTAGTCAGTATCGCCTGGAGAATCAGGGTACAGGTTATACAGATTGTTACGTACAAATTATAAAGCACTATATCAAGGCGCAAACAATGTTTGATGGTATAATATGTATTGTAGCAGCTTGATAGTCGAGTCGTAATTATTCTGACAACTTTCAACTTAGAGATCGCTACACAAAATGAGTAATTGCAACATACAAATCGTCAGCAGGGTTCGCACAATCTTGAAAAGGCCTTGCATTTGAAGGGGTCTCTTGAAAAGCCTGAAAATGTCACAACGGCCTGGTCTCCAAGTGAGGTAGGACTATAAAGTCAGTACCCATCGTGATATGGCATTAGATTGGTTGGTTGTTGGAGTGTTACGTCCTGGTAACATCTAAGGTCATATTAGGGCAGGTATCGACTTGTGACAGTGTGCACTCATGGCGATGTCCCACTATAGAGACCAGGCCACCAGCACCATGACCTGATATTCCACTCAGTCACATTATCCTGACACTGAGCCAACCAGTACTTGCCCTATCCTAATAATGCTGAGTGCCTAGATAGGAAGTGACAAGTATATATTTTTAAGTCATTGGTTTGACTTGACCAGGGTTCGAGAGACGGACGCTCAAAACGAGAGACGGACCAAAACGAGAGACGGACGCTCAACTCATTCGGCCATCCTGTCTGGTCTATGACATTAGATGTTGCCATAAAAGACCAACAAAGAACTAATCGGGAAGTGGGTAATGTCACCTGGTCTACTTGCCCTGTTTGTGTAGATTGCGAAGTGTGTGAGAGATCTGCGGCGAAGTCGGCGGGCCCGGCTGTCACGTGAGCACCTGAAGAAGCTGCCCACCAAGAAGTTCAAGAAAGGTACCCTATTCTACTGTCTGTCTGTCCCTTTAAATGTATTATACTAGACATTAATGTGTAATAATAATAATTAATAATATTAAGTCCGTAAAACAACCAACCAGCCGTATTTCTTGGCTGCATGTGTCTTTATGTCTCTTTTAAAAGTATTTTATAAGGAACTTATTTATTCTAATGTCTGTATGTGTCAGTTTCCTTTAAATGTATTGTGATGGGCCTCTTTTGTTGGCCTCCCGGAACTTCACCTCACGCTGTAGACCGCCCCCCCCCCACATGCAAGCAGGAGAACAAGTATGATTGCTTCTCAGTCCACGATCAAGTGACCTGCCTCTGCCCTGCCAGGTCCCACGTCAACTTCCTCATGGGGAGGCGGGGGGTGGTGGTTACGCTAGCACGCAGTAGGTGGCAGCCCTTTCGCGGCACTGCCCAGCGGCTACCGTACCGCCACCTATCGCTGTAAACTTTGACGGTGATGGAGCAGTCCTTGCTGCCACCATATGGTAGTGGAGCTCATGTCTGGACTACTACACTATTATATAAGGCATATAATAATAATTAATAACCAGTCTGTATTGTTTGGCTGCGTGTCTGTCTCCTTTAAATGTGTTTTTATCAATTTAATAATCACAACAAGACAGGATGGCCGAATGAGTTAGAGCGTCTGTCTCCCGTGTTGGTAGATCGTGGGTTCGAAATCCGGTTGAGTCAAACCAATGACGTAAAAATTGATACTTGTCGCTTCCTAGCCAGACGCTCGGCATTACTAGGATAGGGCAAGGAGCAGTGGAATGAGGAAGACCAGTCGTCTGCGACTAAAATTTCCCCTGCTTAAACAACTAATGTATCAACAAGAACAAACAAACTCATTTATTATAATATCTAGGTCTATGTCTATATCCTTTAAACGTATTATATAAGGCTTATAATAATTACTAAGAAGTCTGTATTGTTTGGCTGTAGTCTGTATGTGTCTCCTTTAAAGGTGTTTTTATAAGACTCATTTATTATAATCTAATAATATCTGTCAGTCGGTCCATGTGTTCAGTGATTCTCAACCCTTGAAAAGATTGCATAGAACTTATTCACAGCTGATCGAATGTTTTCCGTCATAATTCAATATGTAGTCTACACTGAAAAAAAAGATAACCATGTAAGAAAATACGGGTGTCAGTTTTTACAATTCGTGACATTAAATTGAACTTGTAATACTGTGACATGTATATAAATGAATTGATAGATACTCGGGAGATGGACTAGATATCTGTGTTGCATACAGAAGTGCAGCAGCGAGCCTTGAGAAGTATTGAATTGAAGCTTATTGACACAAGTATCATGGTTTTGCCAATTGGACTATTTAATCCTCAGTGGAGCCCTGGCTCTTGCCTCTTGTGCAGGTGACCCTTACGACATGTGCGCCATCTGTCTCGATGAGTACGAAGAAGGGGACAAGCTGCGCATTCTGCCCTGCTCTCATGGTAAAGTATCCCAGAATCCTCATTGTTCCATACTCACTGATGATAATGGCGGTAATGATGATGGTGATGATTATAATAATAATCATCTGTCCGGATGAGTACAAAGAAGGGGACAAGCTGTGCATTCTGCCCTGCTCTCATGGTAAAGTATGCCAGAATCCTCATTGTTCCATACTCACTGATGATAATGGCGGTAATGATGATGGTGATGATTATAATAATAATCATCTGTCCGGATGAGTACAAAGAAGGGGACAAGCTGCGCATTCTTCCCTGCTCTCATGGTAAAGTATGCCAGAATCCTCATTGTTCCATACTCACTGATGATAATGGCGGTAATGATGATGGTGGTGGTGATGATTAGTCTGGATGAGTACGAAGAAGGGGACAAGCTGTGCATTCTGCCCTCATATTTTATTATTTAATTTTTTTGTGATGTGAGTTTATGCTGTCCATAACATATAAGCTCGAGTGTTCGGGCTTGTTTTCAATGCTGGGTAGTTATTGTTTTGTGATTCTTATTGTTATATTTTGTGGTTAGTAATCTATGTTAGTTTTTTTGTGTTTTCTTGATAATATTTTTTGTTCTACTCTTAATTCTAGACTAGCCTATTCTATTTACATGTCATAGGCCTGTACATAATTGGGAAGTGCAGTTATCTGGCTAGTGTGGGTTTGGTTCCCTCCCATGGGCTGTCCTGCTGGTGAGCCATGACATACTACCGACTGCTGACTGACTACAGACGGGCCCGGGGGGATATGATTGAAGTATTCAAATATCTCCATGGTATCTACAAAACAGACAGCCCCTTATCAGAGATTCCCAACACCAGGACCAGGGGATACTCCCTGAAGCTGAGGAAGCGGTACTGCAGAGTGGACCTGTGACACAACTTTTTCGGCTTTAGGGTGGTTGACCTGTGGAATGACCTGCCAGAGAGTGTCGTAGCAGTGGAATGGGTGAACTGTTTCAAGTCCCGACTGGATGCATACTGGTCAAGCATTACATATATCTTGGAGCCAGTGACAGTTGCTATGATCCACCACATCTGAAGAACTGTCTCCATTTCTATTAAGTAAGAGCGGCTAACAGGTCCAAGGCCTATTATAGCTGTATCCTATTGATTGATTGATTGATATCACATGCCCCTTTGCAGTGTAGCTCAGGGGGGCTTTCCTAGTTTTATTTTGCACAGATATGTTTTGTACGTTTTTAGGTCAGGAATTTGTCGTTCCTTCACCGTTTTGGCTTTCCATACCTTGGCAGCCATTTCCAGTGTGGTTCTTTCATGAGCTTTGATGCATGGTGCATTGTTTGCTCTAGTGTTCCTTTGTGGTTGTGTTAGGAGTGTAATGTCTTTACTATATCCATACGCTAATGTTTTTAGGTGAATTATTCTGCTGTTTTCTAACAGTTTCACTTTAGTTCTTTTGTGTATGTCATAGGTGGGGTGCAGTTTGTCCACTTTTAGGCATGTCCTCAGGGCTCAGTTTTGCAATATTTGCAGCTTTTTCAGCAGTTTTTTCTTCGCACCCATGTATAATACATCCCTATAGTCAAAGTAGGGGAGCACCATGCCCGTGAAGATTTTTATTGACATTTCTTGTGTCATGCAGTCTCTTAGCTTTGCAAATAGCCATAGTTTGTGGTTTACTTTTTGTATGATTTTTGTTATATATAGGTTGTAGTTTAGCCGGCTGTCCAACTGTAGGCCTAGGTATTTATAGTGGTCCACATTTTCTAGTATTTGATTTCCTAGCTTGCAGTGTAGGTTTCTTTCCGGCATTAAATTATGCGAGAAGAGTACAGTTTTTGATTTGCCTGCATTGATGGTTATTTTATTGGATTCACACCAGTCGTCCAGCTTTAGTAGGAGTTTGTTTAGCTTGGTTATTACCTCTTCTTCTGAGGTGCCTTTTGTATAAATGACTGTGTCATCTGCATATAGTTGGAGGCATTCTGTTTCCAGCCATCTTTCTAGGTTGTTAATGTAGATTATAAAGAGTAGTGGTCCTAGGACTGATCCTTGCGGTATACCACACATGACAGGCTGTTGGTCCAATAGGGTATTGTTTAATTTTGTTTTTTGTTGCCTGGTTTTGTTAGGTAGCATTTCATCCAGCTCATGGTGTTAGATTTTAATTTTTTCAGTAGTATATCATGGTCTACATTGTCAAAAGCTTTGCTGAAGTCAATGAAGGCTGCCCCAACTAATTCTTTTTGGTTCATCGACGCCAGTATGTCACTTGTTAGGTTTGCACTAGTTTTTTACATGGAGTGCAATTTTCTGAAGCCTCCTTGTCTTTTATATAGTATATTATGTTTCTCCAGGTGCTCCTTTATATGTCTGTGGAATATTATTATCAATTAGCTTGCCTGGAGTTTGCAAAATTGATATTGGCCTATAGTTTCCCATGTTTTGCTTGTCGCCACTTTTGTGGATTGGGGTAATGGTTGCCATCTTCTAGGCTGAGATGAAGTGCCCCTGCTCAAAAGAGATGTTGAATAGGTCTACCATGGTGGCCGGGATGGCTTGTAGGGCCTCCTTCAATATTTTGGTGGGGATGTCATCTATTCCACTTGGTTTGTTTGTGTCTGTGTCATTTATTAATTTTGTTAGTTCTATTGTATCAGTTTTGCAGGTGGGTATTTCATCCTGTGTAATTCCTGATTTATTTTCAGTTTTTTTGTGAATTTTTTCGATAGTGTGGCGAAGTGTGAGTTTAGTTTGTTGGCTGCATCTCTATTTGTGAGTGTGTTGCCTTCATTGCTCTGGAGGTTTATGCATTCGTCTGTGTTATTTTTGGGAAAGCGGGTTTACATTCTTCCAGAATTTATTTGTGTTGCTTCCCCAATCCCTGTAAAGAACAAGACGTCTTAACACTGCGAGAACTGATTCACAACTCTTTTATTAATAGAACCGGGCTCTGCCACCTTGACTGCCCTGCCGCCACTCGGGCAGGCTAGCCGCGTACCGTGATACTAACTAACCCACCGACGATATCACAGAATATTTTACACAATGACTGTCGTCAAACCTCTTTGCTGTGTAGTGAAGTTTGATGATCTATTTTTGCTTCCGTTTGCTGGATTTTGATTATTTAACACAAGTATACAAATGGCGGTGCTCAAATAGGCCTATTTCCATTTCCGTTTGCTGGATTTTGGTTATTTCATTGTCCACCTCTACGAGTCTGGGTATTGTTTATGTATATATATAGGAAGCGACAAGTATCAATTTTATAGGTCACTGGTTTGATTCGACCGGGAATCAAACTACCGATCTCCCGTACGCGAAGCCCCCGCTCTACCGATTCGGCCACCTCGCCCGGTGAAAATTTGATGTTTTCATCGGACCATGCAACTTTAAGAACAACGATGTATGCAACTGTAAATAAACTACATACTTCATTATTCTGTATTTTAAAATGGCGGCTGTTGCAATTCTTATGTACCCGGCAGCCCTTTATTGTCCCTGTGTTGTTTTGGAGGGGACACAAAGGAGTCTACACAAAGGTATCATAAGCCGTGTTTACACGGGCAATTGTGAAGCGAATTAGGCAAATCGATTTATATGAAGCGAAGTAGTGGCGCGTTTACACGAGCGAGTTTGAAAGTCTGTCGGCGACCGGGAACCAGCAGCCTTAGTGGTGCGCCTGTAGCTGGCGAGCACTGCTATTTGTTTAGTTTACACTCGTCGATTCGACGCGCTGAAGCTCTGCTACGTTAATATCGCTTGGAATTTAAGGTTAATTTAATTAAATTTCATTATTTGAGTATGTAATTCTGTTAAATACGATCGCATTCAATAGATTTCGGCCTAATCGGTCCCTAACACTGCCGGGCACCAGCAATTAGTTACAGCTGAGCCTGTAGCCGGCGAGCACCGCTATTTTACGCTATCGCCGCCCGGGAACCAGCTGAATCGATTCATATAAACTATCTCGTGACGTGGTTTATTTGAAGCGAACTATATGAGGCGAATCAGCCCTAATCCGCCTCAGCGGCGCATTTACACGGCGAATGTAAGGCGAACTAGGCAAGGTGCATTATATGAGCCGTTTTAACTCGCCCGTGTAAACACGGCTATAATGCTGTAGCTTGTGCGTAGGTCAGGGGGGGGGGAGGGGAGGTGTGTGGGTGTGTGTGGGAGGGGGGGGGTGTTTGGAGGGAGGATAGTTGTGCATTTGTGGGAGTGTGGCTTGAGGATGAGAGATGGTGTGTAAAGCAAGTTGGATCAAAGACCCTATAATACTAAGACGGCTCACTCAGCCTGTACTGTGTAATGAAAATGATCAAACCCACCACTTGGTGCGCTGGCTGTTCTCTTGGTTAAACAGTTGCTATATTATATGTATAAATGTATATATGAATGTGAAAGATGTGTGATGATGCCGATGATGATGATGATGATGCTGATGATGATGTGTATTTGTTCATAGCAATTTCATATTGATGTGTATTCATACTTACCTATATCATGTATAATATAATTGTATGTGTTTACATGTGAAACACCAACCAGCAGCCGGGCTGATCAAACCCACCACAAGATGGCACTGCGAAATTTACATTACCATGGGAGAGACAGGGAGTGAGCCGTCTTAGTATTATAGGGTCTTTGCTTGGATAGAGGGTGGGTGTGTGGGTGTGTTGGAGGAGGGTGTGCATGTGTTGGAGGAGGGTGTGTGTATGTGCATGTGTGGGGTGAGTGTGCATGTGTATGTCATATGTGATGGGTGTGTTGGAGGAGGGTGTGCGTATGTTGTGGGTTGTAAACCACTGCCTTGTGGTACAGGTTCTTGACAGAACCGAAGGCTAAGGGAGCAAACCCTAAACAGAAAACCATGTCACTGTGGCAACATTAAGGGTGGTTGATGTATGGAACTCCCAACATCTCCCGACCAGTGACTGCAGGGACAAATAGTTTTGCACCTGTCTTGACATGTTCTTGCCGGTGTGAAACCTCTATTTGCTCCCCGAGTGAGTGCCGCTGGTAACTTGCAAAAGCCAGCAGCACTTCAAAACCTTTGCAGGCAGCTTTCATGATGATGATGATGAGGTGCTAAAATACCTCTGGGAGTTTGATTCCCCTGCCTTGCAAAGTTATAAACCACTGCCTTGTGGTACAGGTTCTTGATAGAACCAAAGGCTAAGGGAGTAAACCCTAACAGAAAACCATGTTACTGTGGCAGCATTAAGGGCGGTGATGATTGGAACTCCCAACATCTCCCGACGAGCCACTGCAGGGACAAATAGTTTCTGCCTGACTTGACGTGTTCTTGCTGGTGTGAGACCTCTATTTGCTCCCTGAGAGAGTGCCGCTTTTTTTCAATAGTTCCATCCTCTAGTCGAGGGTTGGATGCAATGGTTCTCCACTTGTCCCGATGTTGTGCTGTTCTGATAGACTGTGAATAATTCAAGCCTGTCCACTGTGAAATATTTGTAAACCATGATGTTCTTGGTCTCCCTCTCCCTCTGCTGCCATTCACCTTCCCTTCCAACAATGTACGGTATATTGAACTCTGACGAATGATGTGGCCAAAATAAATAAGTTTCTTTGTCTGTATAGTGGCAAACAAGCTTTTCTTATTTTTAATTTTTCTGAGAACTTCTTTGTTGGTGATCTTCTTTGTCCATGATATTTTCATCATCCTTCGATAAGTCCACATCTCAAATGCTGCTAAACGTTTGTACATTTTCTTAGAGATTGTCCATGTCTCTGCCCCATACATTAGAGTAGACCACACATAACACTGAAGAATACGCTTCCTTGTTTGTATTAATATCTTACTTGATGTTAACACTCTATTCATTTTGGAGAATGTTGTTCGGGCTATTGTTATCCTTCTTTTAATTTCTTCCTCACATCTCCCATCATTTGTAATCTTTTGTCCGAGATATATGAATTCGGATACTTGTTCTATGTTTGTGCCATCTATGGTTATATTGACATTTGGTTTATCTGTCTTTTTACTTATAACCATTGTTTTGGTCTTCCTGGCATTCATCTTCATGTTGAATAGTATTCCAGCTTTATTGATTCTATTCACTATATCTTGTAGGTTTTTCTCACTGTCTGCTAGTATTACACTGTCATCGGCATATCTAAGATTGTTGATGTTCATGCCACCTATTGTCAGCTAGTGACTTACAAAAGCCAGCAGCACTTCAACACTTTGCAAGCAGCTTTTATGAAATGTACAACCGCACAAAATATCATCACTCTCACACAGAGAGCGGCGGATATGTAATGAAAGCAGTATTTGTCACATTGCGACTGACAGCATGATGATGATGATGAGGGTGGGTTAGGGGTGTGTGGAGTGAGTTTGAGGGAGGTTGTGTGTGGGTTTGGATGTGGGTGTGTAGGAGGGAGGGTGTTTGTGTGTGTTGGGTGTGTTGGAGGATGGTGTGTGTATGTTGTGGGTTGGAGGGACGGTATGTGTGTTGGTGTTTAGGGTGCGTTAGAGGGAGGATGTGTGTGGATGTGCGTACCGTGTGGAGTGGGATGGAGGGAGGCTGTGCAGGGTGGGTGGTTTTTCTCTGGTGTACGGGTGTCGGGGAGGGTGTGGTTAGGAGTGAGGGAGGATGTGTGTTTGTGATAGGGTGGTAGGAGTGGGTGTGCGTTGTGGGTGTGTTTTGGGTGTAGGGTGGGGGATATTGCGGGCTGTTTGTGGAGAGGGTGCCGTGTGTGATGTGTGGGTGCTGTGGGTGGTGTGGGATGCGAGGGTGTGTGTGCATGTGTGTTGTCGTGTGTGGAGGGTTGGGGGGGTGGTGGCGTGTGTGATGGGAGGGAGGGAGGGTGGGTGTGCGTGTGGGTGTGTGTGTGGAGGGTTGGAGGGACGGTGTGTGTGTGGGTGTGTGAGGTGGGTGGTAGGAGAGTGATGTGTGGGTATGGGTGGGAGGTGGGCTGGAGGGAGGGTGTGCGTGTTGGGTGTTTGTGAGGTGGAGCTGGAGGGAGGGTACAGGTGTGTGGGTGTGTGAGGTGCGGCTGGGAATGGGAGGGTGTGTGTGTGTGGTGGGCTGGAGGATGAGGTTGTAGGGTGTGTGAATGTGGGGTGGAGGGGGGTGTTGTGTGTGGTGGGATGTGGGCTGGAGGCGTGTGTGATGTGTGTGTGAGGGGGCCTGGAGGGAGGGTGGTGTGTGGGTGTGTGAGGTGTGGAGTGTGCAGGGTGTGTGAGGTGGGCTGTGGGAGTGTGTGGGTGTGGTGTGGGGAGGAGTGAGGAGGGAGCTGGAGGGAGGTGCGGCTGGAGGGAGGGTGTGATGGGGGTGTGTGAGGTGGGCTGGAGGGAGGGTTGTGCATGGTGTGTGAGGGGGGCTGCCGCCGGGGGTGTGGGAGGTGGGTGGGCTGGAGGGAGGTGTGCATGTGGGTGTGTGAGGTAGGGCTGGGGGAGTGTGTGTGTGTGGTGAGGTGGCAATGTGGGCAGGGAGGTGGGCTGCATGTGGGTGCAGGTGTGTGTGTTGTGTGGAGGGCTGGAGGGGAGGATATTGGGCTGGGGGAGAGGGAGGGTGTTGGTGGGTGTGTGAGGAGCGTGTGGTGTGGGTGTGAGGTGGCTTGGAGGGGCGTGTCGAATGTGGGCGGTGCGGTGGGCCGAGGGTGGGTGTGTGAGTGAGGGCTGGTGGGAGGGGTTGGTGCATGTGGGTGTGTGAGGTGGGCTGGAGGGAGGGTGTGCGTGTGGGTGTGTGAGGTGGGCTGGAGGGAGGGTGTGCATGTGGGTGTGTGAGGTGGGCTGGAGGGTGTGTGTGTGGGTGTGTGAGGTGGTGAGGTGGGATGGAGGGAGGTGGAGGTGGGTGTTGTGGGTGTGTGAGGTTGGGCTGGAGGAGGGGGGTGGTGCATGTGTGGGTGGGTGAGGGAGGGCTGAGTCGGGTGGGTGAGGTGGGCTGGTGTGCGTGTGGGTGTGTGAGATGGGCTGGAGGAGGGTGTGCATGTGGAGGAGAGGGTGTGTGAGGTGGGGCTGGGAGGGTGGTGTTGGGGTGTGTGATGTGGGCTGGAGGGGTTTTCTGGAGGAGTTTGTGTGCATGAGTGGGAGGCGGGGAGGGTGAGGTGTGCATGTGGTGTGTGGGTGGAGGGAGCATGGGGTGTGTGAGGGTGGGATGAGGGAGGGTGTGCATTGTGGGTGGAGAGGTCGGCTGGAGGGAGGTGGGATGGATGTGGGTGTGTGAGGTGGGCTGGGTGGGCTGCTCGAGGGAGGGTGTGCATGTGAGGGTGTGCATGTGGGTGTGTGAGGTGGGCTGGAGGGAGGGTGTGTGTGTCGGTGTGTGAGGTGGGCTGGAGGGAGGGTGTGCATGTGGGTGTGCATGTTGAGGGTTGGAGGGGCGGTGTGTGTGTGTCTGTGGAGTGGGTTGGAGGATGTGTGTGTGGGTGTGTGAGGTGGGAGGGAGGGTGTGCGTGTGGGGAGGGTTGGAGGAAGCGTGTGCGTGTCTGTGTGCGTGTGGGTGTTTGAGTGTGTGGGTGGGAGGGTGTGCGGGTGGGTGGGTGTGTGGAGGGTTGGAGGGACGGTGTGCGTGTATCTGTGGAGTAGGTTAGAGGGTGTGCGTGTGGGTCTGTGCGTGTGTAGAAGAGGGATGAGAGGTCAATGGGTGACCGACTTCATATTGACAATTATAATCGGGAGGAGATGTCTTACTAACAACTCATGTATGACAACATCACGTTGATCTTCACGCATGAGCAGTCACCCCGTTATACCCCTATCACACTACGACGTAACGAGCAAACGTAAGCCTGACGTGATGACGTTTTGTCATTACGTTGACGTATGTTGGGTTACGTTATGCTGACGTCAGAATGACGTTAGACTGACGTCGAGCTACATCACGTTACGTCGTGTTACGTCGGCGCGCGTCAAAGTTTTGAACCTGTTCAAAACTTTCAACGTAACTCGAACATAAGGGTTTACGTTCGCCGTACGTTCTATACACGTTCGGTGAACATCAATGACGTTAAACGGACGTTAGTTAAACACTGCTCACTACGTTCAACTACGTTCCACTACGTTGACCCACATTAAACCCCAGTGGAAACGTCCACGCGGCATAATGGGAACGTCAGGAGAACGTCAGGAGAACATACGTTCAACATATGTTCAACGTTTCGCCACCGTGTCATGATGTATGTAACATCACGTAACGTAGTTCTGGCGATGGAATAACGTTCATAACGTTCCGTGAGCATAACGACGTTGTCCTCTCTCGTTGAATGACGGTATCGCTACACTTTACCGACGTTATGCTCTCGTCAACTACGCTGCATTCACATTCAACTTGTGCCCAAATTTGCATACTATGCCGAGAAGTTCAACGTTCTTCACGTTCTCCCTACGCTGACGTCGTTACGTCGTAGTGTGACAGGGCCTTTAAATAGACCTCATACGCCCACTCTAATGGTTGGTTGTTGGAGTTTTACGTGCTCGCAACATCTAAGGTCATATCAGGACGGGTACCGACTTGTGACAGTGTGCACTAATGGCAACTTCATAGTGATGGCCCACTGAGAGACCAGGCCACTCGCACCATGACCCAATATCCCACACAGTCACATTATCCTGACACAGTACTAACCAGTCCCTGTCCTATCCTATAAATCCCAAGCACCTGCTTATGTAGCCCATTCAACTGTAATATCCACTTCAAATAGGCCTAAAGCCTCACTAGAATCTGGTCGAGGAGATCGTGGGTTCGAATCCTGGTCGAGTCAAACCAATGACTTAAAAATTGATACTTGTCGCTTCCTAGCCAGACGCTCGGCATTACTAGAATAGGCCAAGGAGCAGTGGAATGAGGAAGACCAGTCGTCTGCGACTGAAATTTCCCCTGCTTAAACAACTAATGTACACAAAAAAACAAAAAAAACAAGCTGTGATGAAACTTACTGGTTATGGACAGTGTAAATATACCACACACACACACAAACACACAAACACACAAACACACAAAGGCCTACTGGTCTTATTTGTGTGTGGTAGCCCTTTTTGAATAGGCCTGTCTATCTTATTCCAAATATTTTGTGTAAATAATTTGTTATTCTTCAGAATAAGACATTGTTTGTTTGTTATTGTTTTACCTCCTAGCAACACCTTAGGTCATATCAGGATGGGTACCGACTTGTGACAGTGCGCACTCATGGCAAGTTTATAGTGCTGCCCCACTGGGAGACCAGGCCACGAGCACCATGACCTGATATCCCACTCAGTCACATTACCCTGACACTGAGCCAACCAGTCCTTGCCCTATCCTAATAATGCCAAGCCCCTGGCTAGGAAGCGACACGTATCAATTTTAAAGTCACCGGTTTGACTCGACCAGGGTTCGAACCCACGATCCAATGGTCTACCAACACTGGAGACGGACGCTCTGACTCATTCGGCCATCCCGTCTGGTCCCCAGAATAATACATTTGTCAGCGTCGAGACATAACACTGGACTTCCGGCCATCAGCCTATCCACGCCTACCTGTCTGTGTGTCTCCTTGCCTGAGAGCTCAGTGCAGACCACCACGATAGCGACTGGTTGACTCAGTGTCAGGATAATCTGACTGAGTGGGATATCAGATCATGGTGTTGGCGACCTGGTTTCCCAGTGGGGCAGCACTATAAAGTCGCCATGAGTGTGCACTGTCACAAGTCGGTACCCGTCCTGATATGACCGTAGATATTTCTAGGATGCAAAACAACAACAAACAAACAAAACTATGATAGCAAGTTACGGAAGAAATGTTTAGGGCTTAAGCTAAGATTCCTTATATGTGGTATGCGGCATGCGGCATGCGGCATGCGGTATGCGGCATGCAAATGTCGTATATGCGGCGTAGATATATGCCAACCCCCATCATTTGTTGGGGTTTTTCCTCCAAATTTGTGAGGGTGTGTATTGGTTACTATGGCAAACGCAGCAGCATTCGCATTCGCATGCCGCACAGATCGGTCCATGGGTCAATCCATTTGCCGCATTCACATTCGCATTCGCATTCGCACATTCAGACGTATGGAAGCACCACTATTCATTTACATGCTTTTCGATATTTATTCGCATTCACATTCGTATTCGCATGCCGCATACCGCGTGTAAGGAATCTTAGCTTTAGACAAACTGACGAACGCAGCCAAAAGCAACAGATATAAATAGTCCTGGTATGAATCACTGCGCACAAGTGACAGACATTAAAGTAAATAAACTAATTATAGCGATGTTAAATGTCACATATGCGGGTTCATCATGTTAACGGTATGTGTGGTGGTGGGGGGGGGGGGGTGCGTGGTTACTACTCGTGGAGGGGGGGTAAGTGGGGAGAGTGATGGGGAGAGTGATGGAGAGTGATGGGGAGAGTGATAGGGAGAGTGATGGGGAGAGTGATGGGGAGACTGGAGTTTGGGAGAGTGGAACGTGGAAAGGGGAAGAGAGTCGATACGATGGCGGAGAGGGGTGAGGAGAGAAGGGAGAGATGAGAGCGCGGAGAGGTGAGAGGGGGAGGGAAGTGGAGAGGGGGGAGTGGGGAGGGAGAGGGGGGAGGAGAGAGGGAAGAGGTGGGAGGGGAGGTGGGAGAAGGGGAGAGAGGGCAGGAAAAGGGAGAGGAAGATGGGAGAGAGGAGAGGGAGATAGGGGAGAGAGAGAGGGGAGAGGGAGGAGAGACGAGAGGGGAGAGGGAAGAGAGGTGAAGGTGACAGGTGACAGGAGGGATGTATGAAAGGAAAAGAAGAGGAGGGTGTAGAGAGGGGAAGTATGGAGGGGAGAGAGAGGGGGTTAGAGGGGAGAGGAGAGGGAGAGAGGAGAGGGAGTATAAGAAAATAAGGGGGAGCGGACTGTAGAAGGGGGCGAAAAGTGGGTGAGTGGCAGGTTTAGAAGAAGGGAGAGGTTGTTAGGAGGAGGGGGAGTTGGATGAGAGGGGGAGGCAGTGTAGGGAGGGAAGGGGAGAGCGGAGGGGAGGGCAGTGTAGGGAGGGTAGAGGAGTGGAGAAAGAGGGGAGAGGGGATGGGATGAAAGTCTAAGAAGAGGGCAGGGGGGAGGGTGAGGGAGTGTAAGAAGAGAAGAGTGTAGGAAGAGGGGAGGGGGAGAAGGAAGGGGGTTAGGAGAGTGGGGTGTGGGGGAGGGAGGGTGTGATAATGCGTACACATGAGGACAGGTCACACTCATTCTTAATTACCTTAATCACCAAAATTACCAAAGCAATCATAATTATTCTGAAGCTCTTACAGCTAGTTGCTATGCTTACATGTATATATATATAATGTACATGTACAGTCAGATCAAACAAAGACCTTAAATATTAATACTTGTCGTTACCTAGCCTGGCGCTCGGCATTACTAGGATATGACAAGGACTGGTCAGCACGGTATCAGGATAATTTGACTGTCTGGGATATCGGATCATGGTATCGGTAGCCTGATCTTCCAGTGGGGCAGCACTATAAAGTCGACATGAGTGCGCACTTTCACAAATCGGTGCCTGTCCTGATATGACCTTAGATGTTGCTAGGACGTAAAACCCCAACAAACAAGTATGCCCAACACATCCGGTACTGAGTAGCAGTGATGAATTTGAAACAATGATACAATGAGTTGCCGTTTGAATTGGGTAGTAGCATTGTGTGGGCAGCAGTAGTGGAATAGCTAGCAAGTAGAATAGAGTAACAGTATTTTTTATGGGTAGCAGTTGGGAATTACCTACTGTGGTGTATCGGGTAGAAGCTTGCATTGAGTAGCAGTGATGTACTGGGTACCAGTTTGATTTAGGTAACAGTGCTATATTGGGTACTGCTTTGACTTGGGTAGCAGTTATATATTGGTAGCTGAGCCTGTCTCAAAAGGTGATAACTCTCTTTCTTTTTTTTGTCCATTGTAACACTTGACACAATACAGCACAGAAACGGTTACACTGAAAACACAAGGACATTTGCTTCAAATCGATATGTATTCTATTGGGATTATGAAACACCATGTAAAAAACAAATCAGTTTATCCTGAGCAAATGCATAAGCAGATAGTATGTTTGTTTTGTTTGTTTGTTTGTTGTTGTTTTACGTCCTAGCAACATCTAAGGTCATATAAGGACGTGAAGTATGTTGATCATTACAATGGACAAAGTTTTGTCCCACATTGCTTAGCACCTTTTGAGACAGTCTCAGCTGTATGTAGTAGTGTTGACTTGGTAACTATGCATTGGGTGGCAACACCCATTTACAATACTTTGACCTGGGTAGCATTTATATATTGGGTAGCAACATTCACTTGTAACAATTAGACTTTAGTAACACATGTGTAGTGGGTAGCAACACATGACAATAGTTTGACTTGGGTAGCAGTTATTTATACAGTCATCATCATCATTATGCTGTCGGTCGCGATGCGACAAAGACTGCTTTCATTACTTGACTGCCACTCTCCATTTAGCTCTCTGCTGTGAGAGTGATGAGTACAGTAGCAGTACTTTATCGGGAACACATCTTCATTGGGTGGCATCTTTAACTAGATAGCAGTAAATACTGGGTAGCACTACTGCATTGGATAGCAGATTGAATTGGCTAGCTGTTAGAATTATACTTCAGTTACTTCGGTAGTGCTGATTGCTTAACTTGTTTGTTTGTTTTTGTTTGTTTGTTCTTTGTTGTTTTACGTCCTAGCAACATCTAAGGTAATATCAGGATGGGATTGCTTAACCGCAAAGGTCATAATCACCACCCATGGTGAGAAGTGTTCAAATCTTATTCTGTCAATTGTCATATTATTATCGGGCCACCGCTTTTACACAAATGTAAAAGCATACAATCAACGATGTGTCAAGAGACACTTTTGAAACTATTTTTTTGTATGCTAGGGGGTCGGGGGTCGGGGGGGGGGAGACATTGGAAGGTAATAAATTCAGCAATGTGTGTACAATAAATCACTTCTCGTGCCATATTTGAACCCTTTGAGCGGGACGCGAACTGTGTCACTGGGACCTGCTGGGCCTTCTTTAAAGTGGGTCAAGTGGGCCTAATTCAAGTAGGCCCTGACGTTCGTCGAAGGCGGGTTATATTACTCATTCTATTTGGACAGAAATTGTTCATTGTGTCGTCTGCGTCGACGAAATATCTTCATGCAGTTAAAGTTGCATAGTCCGTTGGTTTAGAATTTCTGTATTTTTTTCTGAGATAAATATATTAGATCGATCACTAGTATCTACTTTACATTAGTTCAAAGTTACATTTATTTTAAATGGTAAACTTTTGAGATATTTTGAGTGCAAACATGGAAGTAACAGCTTCTGTTAAATTGACTCAGTATTGCCTTCTACGCAGAAACAAATGCTTAATAAGTGCATCAGTATTGAAGTTAGATATGTAAAATCAAATCTAGATAATTGGTTTGGTTTTGAAAATTTGATATTTCATCGGACTATGCAGCTTTAAGGAAACCTTTGAATTTAGGATTTGCTTTCGCTGAGCGTTCGGACTGGACAAGATGGCTGAATTGGTAAAAGTGGTGGCTGGCCTCCCATGCCGTGTGTGCAAACTCTGGTTGAGTCAAACCAATGACTTACAAAATTGATACTTGTCGCTACCTAGCCTAGCACTCGGCATTAATAGGATAAGGCAAAGCCTGATTGGCTCAGTATCAGGATGTTTGTTTGTTGTTGTTTTATGTCCTAGCAACATCTAAAGTCATATCAGGACGGGTACCGACTTGTGACAGTGCACACTCATGGCGACTGTATAGTGCTGTCCCACTGGGAAACTGGGCTGCCGGCACCATGACCTTGTATCCCACTCAGTCACATTATCCTGACACTGAGCTAACCAGTCCTTGCCCTGTCCTAATAATACAGAGCGCCATGCTAGGAAGCGACAAGTATCAATATTTAAGGCATTGGTTTGACTCAACCAGGGTTCGAACCCACGACCCCGCAATCTACCAGCACGGGAGACGAACGCTCTAGCTCATTCGGCCATCCCGTCTGGTCTCAGTATCAGGATAATTTGACTGAGCGGGATAGCACAGGAAAAGCAAACTGCAGTAACTGTTCAATTAGTGAACCAGTATCTACGTTGGATTAATAGGATCAAGTGTAGGTGAGCGCTTTGTTTTTAGAAAATGTGGTGATTTCATTTAATTAAGCGGCTTAGTGGTGGAAATCGTCTAAAGGACCTTTTCCACACAACGTGTTGCAAAGTGATCTGCTGCCACAACATCAGTTCTTGCCACTGTCACCAGAGGGTGTGTTGGTGGTAGAAATCGCCTATTAAACCTTTTGCACAGTGAGATGCTACCCGCAACATTAATTCTTGCAACTGTCTGTTTGTTTGTTGTTGTTTTACATCCTAGCAACATCTAAGGTCATATCAGGACAGGTACCGACTTATGACAGTGCGCACTCATGCAACTTTATAGTGATGCCCCACTGGGAGACCAGGCCAGCAGCACCATGACCTGATATCCCACTCAGTCACATTATCCTGACACTGAGCCAACCAGTCCTTGCCCTATCCTAATAATGCCGAGCTCCTGGCTAGGAAGCAACAAGTAGGGCAAGGGCCAGTGGAATGTGGAAGACCAATCGTCTCCTGCTTAATCAGACCAGATGGGATGGCCGAATGAGTTCGAGCGTCCGTCTCCCGTGTTGGTAGATCGTGGGGTCGTGGGTTCGAACCCTGGTCGAGTCAAACCAATGACTTAAAAATTTATACTTGTTGCTTCCTAGCCTGGCGCTCGGCATTATTAGGACATGGCAAGGACTGGTTAGCTCAGTTTCAGGATAATGTGACTGAGTGGGAGATCAGGTCATGGTGCTGGCGGCCTGGTCTTCCAATGGGGCAGCACTATAAAGTTGCCATGAGTGCGCACTGTCACAAGTCGGTACCTGTCCTGATATGACCTTAGATGTTGCTGGGACGTAAAGCAACAACAAACAAACCTGCTTAATCAACTAATTTACACAAAAAAAGACCTTTCCATAGAACATGCGGTGTAATGAGCTGGTACCCACACCAGTTCCTGCCACAGCCACCAGAGGCAGCCACCAGTTGGTGGTGGAAATCGCCTATTTGGAAAGTTAATGGCCCTTTGCAGACGGACGTAAATTATGAATATGTTATCGACTATAAAACCACGGAGCTGAGTTGTAATTCATAATCTCCCCACGACTAACAACATCAATAGATCGGTCACATGAATTAATCATGGACTACTAAACAAAGCTGAGTCTCGACGTCAGTGGAACGCTGTAAATGGTTCCCTTTGATTCTACTCACCCGCAGGCAATGACATCGTAGTGAGGTGCACTCACCTCCCCAGGTGTAGTGAGGTGCACTCACCTCCCCATGTGTAGTGAGGTGCACTCACCTCCCCAGGTGTAGTGAGGTGCACTCATCTCCCCAGGTGTAGTGAGGTGCACTCATCTCCCCAGGTGTAGTGAGGTGCACTCACCTCCCCAGGTGTACTGAGGTGCACTCACCTCCCCAGGTATAGTGAGGTGCACTCACCTCCCCAGGTGTAGTGAGGTGCACTCACCTCCCCATGTGTAGTGAGGTGCACTCACCTCCCCAGGTGTAGTGAGGTGCACTCACCTCCCCAGGTGTAGTGAGGTGCCCTCACCTCCCCATGTGTAGTGAGGTGCACTCACCTCCCCAGGTGTAGTGAGGTGCACTCACCTCCCCAGGTGTAGTGAGGTGCACTCACCTCCCCAGGTGTAGTGAGGTGCACTCACCTCCCCAGGTGTAGTGAGGTGCCCTCACCTCCCCATGTGTAGTGAGGTGTACTCACCTCCCCAGGTGTAGTGAGGTGCACTGACCTCCCCAGGTATAGTGAGGAGCACTTAGCTCCCCAAGTGTAGTGAGGTGCACTGACCTCCCCAGGTGTAGTGAGGTGCACTCACCTCCCCAGGTGAATGCCACACACAGAGGTAGGCATAGTGTAGTGTAGTGTAGTGAGGTGTACTCACCTCCCCAGGTGAAATGCCACATACATGGGTAGGTGTAGTGTAGTGAGGTGCACTCACCTCCCCAGGTGAAATGCCACATACACAGGTAGGTGTAGTGTAGTGTAGTGAGGTACACTTACCTCCCCAGGTGAAATGCCACATACACAGCTAGGTGTAGTGTAGTGAGGTTCACTCACCTCCCCAGGTGAGATGCCACATACACAAGTAGGTGTAGTATAATGAGGTGCACTCACCTCCCCAGGTGAAATGCCACACACACGGGTAGGTGTAGTGTAGTGTAGTGAGGTGCACTCACCTCCCCAGGTGAAATGCTACATGCCCAGGTAGGCGTAGGGTAGTGAGGTGCCCTCACCGCGCTAGGTGAAATGCCACATACACAGGTAAGTGTAGTGTAGTGTCGTGAGGTGCACTCACCTCCCTAGGTGAAATGTCACATACACAGGTAGGTGTAGTGTAGTGTAGTGAGGTGCACTCATGTCCCCAGGTGAAATGCCACACACACAGGTAGATGTAGTGTAGTGAGGTGCACTCACCTCGCCATGTGAAATGCCACATACACAGGTAGGTGTAATGTAGTGTAGTGAGGTGCACTCACCTCCCCAGGTCAAATGTCACATGCCCAGGTCGGCGTGGAAAGGGTGATTGCATCAGGGAGCCTAGCTAGCTAGTCCAGGAATGGCAGAGGTTTGGGTTCGAGTCCAGCTCTACTTCTGTGTTTTCTTTCATTTCTATAAAACACCCACACAACATTGTAGTGCAATACAATTTCCCCTGGGCACCGGGTGCGGTAGCCGAATTGGTCGAATTGGTCGCGTCGGGAAAGTCGGGAGTTCGGTTCCCGGTCGAGTCAAACCAATGAGTTATAAAATTGATACTCATCGCTTCCTAGCCTGGTGCTCGGCATTAATAAGATAAGGCGAATACTGGTTAGCTCAATGTCAGGATAATGTGACTGAGTGGGATATTGGATCATGGTGCCGGCGGCCTGATTTCCATGTGGGCAGCACTATAAAGTCGCAAATAGCGCGCACTGTCACAAGTTGGTGCCCGTCCTGATGTGACCTTAGATGTTGCCAGGGTGTAAAACTACAGCAACCAACAACCAACCAATTTCCCCTGGGAAAAATACCACGATGGCATTACATTCTCTTCTCCTCATTAAAGTTGCATAGTCCGATGGTCTTGAGTTTCTGACATTTTTCTGAGATAAGTATATTAAATTAATCATTATAATCTACCTTAGTTTAGTTTGAAGGAACTTTTAATTTAAATGGCTACCTTTTGAGATATTTGAAATTCAATCATCTGAAAATAATTTTGGCAAGCACGCCAAAACTCTGATACCATAGGCTTCTGCAGTAAGAGGTTCTAGTAAATCGACTCAGTGTTCCCTTCTATAGCCGTGTTCACACGGGGCAGTTAATTCGATTCATATAAATCGTCTTGCCTAGTTCGACTCACATTTGGCGTGTGAACGCGCGGCTGAGGCGGTTTAGGGCTGAATCGATTCATATAATTCGGATTTTATAAACCACCTAAGCAGGTGGTTTATATGAAGCGAATTTTATGAATCGACTTATATCGCCCGTGTGAACGCAAGCGACTTAGTTGAGGCGGATTAAGGAGGTCACACTATATAATTTAATCTATGAACCGGCTAGCTGTGCACAGATATTTTTTTCATCATTTATTTTTAGGGTTTCACTGCCCAGCAGAAGTTTTGACCGTTCCAAAACAATACGATTTAGTCAAAACAGATCTAGGTCGAACCCACACTCTCTCGTGCCGATGTCGACTAAGTGAAACTGGACCTGGTTAGTCTGGACTTGCTCATGCGCTGATATCGATTTCCGGCCCAAGTACTGCCCGTGTGAACGCGCGTCTAAATCGATTTATATAATTTGCCTTGTCTAAATTGATTTAAACTTTTCCCATGTGAACACGGCTTTAGTGGCAACAAGTACTTAATAAGTGCATCAGTATCTAAGTTAGATATGTAGAATCAAATCTAGATAATTGTTTTGATTTTGAAAATTTGATATTTCATCGGACTCTGCAGCTTTAAAGTTCCATGGTCCAATGAAACGTATTTCTTTCAAAACCAAAAGAATTATCTAAATTTGGTTCTATGTATCCAACTTAGAAGTTAGATACTAGTGCATTTGCTAAGGATTGGGGACAGCCAATATTGTAGGAACACTCATTAAGCAATTAAGTCAATCTCATGGCCTCATTAGCCATACCCTCATTCCAAGTACCATATGTAATGCGAGATGTCAATACACGTCATAGCTAGAGTACTTTTGGAAAGCTTGTCGATAGTGTTTTGGGTTCTTTCAGCTCAAATTGCTTCAAAACTAGTCATTTTTCATGAAAATTACTCCAGACTAATGATTAGTAGGTCATAATGATCAATAAATAAAATAAAAATTCAAACGCCATCGGACCATGCAACTTTTAAACTGCCCCTGCATGTATGTATTACCTAAATATTTTAATCAGGTATATTACCAATGTTGTTTTTGTTTTGGCAAATATTATATTTATTAAGACATCATTTATCAGGAAGCACTGGTTTTCCAGTCGTCCGTGGTTACGTTATTTATCCAGGTGTTTGATGGTAAATATTGGTAATGGGATGGTGTATGAGAATAGGGACAGTGTTACATGTTGCATCATTACTATTTATCTACTATATATGTCCCAATAGATGCGCACTGCCTGAGTGCAGACACATAGATGCACATCTATTCAAAGTTAAAGATTTCATGGATTTGCTTTTGTCGTGCTGTTGAAATAAAGTGGGATTGTCTTATTTTATGTGCATTCAGTCTGAATATGATCGTAAATTATTAATTGTTTTTGTCGTGCCGCTGAAATAAAGTGGGATTGTCTTATTTTATGTGCATTCACTCTGAATATGATCGTAAATTTGTGCGTGCTTTCAGTCTTGAAATGGGGGGTGTGCTTCTATTGGGTAGCGTGCTTCTATTGGGACATAGTAAAGGTACATAATCTGGCAACTATTTGCACGACCTACTCCAGGCTGGTTTCTTTGTTTGTTTGTTTATTGGGGTTTTACAACCTGGCAACGTATACGTGTCATGTCAGGCTTGGCTTCAGCTTTGTGATAATGGAGCAGAGATAATCTAAATGGGGAGGTTGGTTGTTGGAGTTTTACGTACTGGCAACATCTAAGGTCATAACAGGATGGGCACCGACTTGTGACACTGCACACTCATGGCGACTTTATTGTGCTGTATCACTGGGAGACCAGGCCGCCAGCGCCATGACCCGATATCCCACTCAGCAGTCACATTATCCTGACACTAAGCTAACCAGTCATTGCCCTATCCTAATAATGCCAAGCGCCTGGCTTAAAAAGGAATGAAAATACTGACTTCAAGGGTGGCATTGTTCTGTCTTGATTCAAGCGTGCATGGATATTTTAAAGACTAAAGTAAATTAGTTATGATCCCAATTCAAACTGCTACCCAGTAAGTACTACTACCACCCAATTCAAATTCCATTACTGCCCCTCAATATGTACCAGAGCCCTCTCTGCCCCTCTCTACCCCTACCTTGCCCAACCAATGTAGAAACTTATAGGCCTACAGTCAGCTCTGGTTAATCCGACACTGGTTAATCCGAGAATTTTCCTTACCGACACAATTTCAGGTGTAACGGATTTCCCCAATGTTAATCAATGCTAATTACTCTGGTTAATCTGACACTCGCTTTCCAACACTGACACTGCTTTTTTGTAACAAACATGCCTGTAGCTCTGGTTAATCCGACACTTGAAATCCATCAAACATGAATTAACACTAATATCCCAGATTGAGACCTTCTTTCAGTGGCAATTCTCACACCTAATAAACACCGCCAGTTAAGATGGAAAGTATCCGATTAGAGTGATAGATAATGTTAGTGTGAATGATTAATTTGTATGTTTATCTGTAATGAATGTAGATATGTTACTTAGGTGTTATTATTATTTTAATGAACAATTGCATACATGATTCAGTTACACATACGCCTAATTAGGATCATAAAAATAACACAGACAACCACGAAATAGTCTAAATTGGTTAATCTGACAATTTGCTATCTGACATTATTTGGCGTGTGACAGAATGTGTCGGATTAACCAGAGCTGACTGTAACACCCCGTACACTGCCAATCTACCTAGCCATGAAACAATCTGCCATTAAACCATGAAACAATCTGCCATTAAACATATAATTTATTCTCTAAAACTGGGCACACTATATTTGCATCCTACTGAGCTACATAATTAATCAATATTAACCTAAAAACCAATTGTAAAATTTTCCGATATATGAGATATGGGATATGGAGAACTCTGCTATAATAAATTGCAATTTGTCTATTAAATGGTAAATGGTATGTAAAACCAAAGGATATAAGGTATATGTGGAGTTGGTGCTCTATTACTAATTGAGGACAGAAATTGTGTATTAATATAGTATAGAGAGAGAGGGTCACCTCTTGACCTGAGAGAGGGTCACTTCTTGACATGTGGGACAGTCTTTGGGAAGTTGCCTCACATACCCCCTCCCCTCCAAGAGTTATTTATGGATCACTGCACCAGATACAACAGGGCACTGTAGCCAGACCTAACCATGCCTTGGCAACAGGGATATTGAACCCTCATTGGTGGATAGAGGAATGCTTGTTAGGGATTGGAAGACTGGATCATGTGATCACCACCATCTTGTTCTTGAAACTATAAATTCAATAAATGAGAGTCTCACTCTCCTACCTTTCACTCTTTATCTACTTTCCTTCCTTGCCTGGAGTGATTTCTTATTAGCCTATCTACACCACTCAGACCGCCAGCCGTCGACTTTACACAATGTTCCAATGCTTATAACATTTTATTCAATGACACTTTTTTATTTGCAACAACACCAAAATCTAGCCACATTTAGAGTTAACTCTAGATTTATCTGAATCTAGAATTCTCTAGAACCTAAATGCAGACATTTGTCTGCATTTATGTGCTGTTCTCTGTGATGGAGTGGGTAGAGTGTCTGACTTTTTTCTAGGTCGGACTCCTAATCTGAAGGTTGGTGGTTCGATTCCCCATGCCACTCACCTCTGCCAATTTGGATTTCCACTGCTGTGTATAACTTACAGCATCATCAAAGGCCAGTTGCTCTTGTACCATATCTATTATGTGGTGTGGGAGGTTAAAAATTCCTTGAGTTTGTAAAAGTGTAGGCTCGGGCTTTCAATCGACAAACTGTCTAAAGGTGAAAACAATTCTCTTCAGACTTATCCATGATATGCAGAATAAAATCTTCAAGGAAATAACAAGAAGAAAAAAACAATGTTAGTGGTGTCAACTAGAACTTGCTTCAAAGAACCTACTTAGGTGTACAAATGACAAGATCTGCACTGCTTATGTGTGCAGGGCCGCGTTCAGGGTACGCCTCCGTGACGTCTCGGGGGAAATCCCTGACGTCATGCTAGTCTGAACGGCAAAAGCAGTTGGTCGCCTCGAAAATGGCCACCCCCATAGGCGGCAGCCATTTGCAATGAAAAAGAAGTGCTCTGATTGGCTGAAACCACTGAATACGGTGGCCATTTTCGAGGCGCTTTTTGTCTCCTGTCTGAAAAGGGAGACGTGTCAGAGACACCTCAGAGATGCACCCTGAAGGAAATAAGCCACAAAGACGTCTTAAAGACGTCTCGGAGACGGACCCTGAACACGGCCCTGGTGATGTATGAGGTTGAGCACATTGGGTTGTGTAGTGGGAGGTGGCGTGGATGAGTTAAAAATCCATGTGGGCGTATATTGAATGGATCATTCACTGATGGAGTGGGTAGGTGTATGGTGTCGCTTTGCAGGTGTCCGCACTTGCAGTGTGAATTGCTGTCACGGTAATGGGGGGCGGGTTTATAAATGTAACATTAGTAAGCTGGTTTGTTTATTCTGTTAGAGGGTGGTGAGATGCAGGGTTACGCTTCTAAGGTTAATATCGGAGGGGTGTTATTGACAACGTGAAGTAGTTAGGGTAAATGGGTTGTTAGTAATGATTGTTTACAAGCAAAAGAATCGCCTCCTCCCTGAAATATTTGATAATCTCTTCAAAGAAAACAATCAGGTCCATTCCCCTGACACACGAGAGATAAATAACATGCATCACAAACAGACTAGAAACAAATATGGCAAAATAACAACTGAAAACCAAGGAACCAATATCTGGAACTCAATACCACTAGAGATTAGAAACTTTAAAACTATGAAAAACTTCTCTAAAAAACTAAAGATAAGCTATCTCAATGCATACTAAATCGATTACTAGTAAAGCATATATATAATAGGACATAGTTGTCATTAACTAGTCGCATAATTTAAAATATCAAGCGGCTATGGCAAAGAACATAAAATTTACCCCAGATGGGATGGCCGAATGAGTTAGAGCGTCCGTCTCCCGTGCTGGTAGATCGTGGGGTCGTGGGTTCGAGTCCCGGTCGAGTCAAACCAATGACTTTAAAATTGATACTTGTCGCTTCCTAGCCAGGCGCTCGGCATTATTAGGATAGGGCAAGGACTGGTGTGCTCAGTGTCAGGATAATGTGACTGAGTGGGATACCAGGTCATGGTGCCGGCGGCCTGGTTTCCCAGTGGGACAGCACTATAAAGTCACCAGTCGCCAGGAGTGCACACTGTCACAAGTCGGTACCCGTCCTGATATGACCTTAGATGTTGCTAGGACGTAAAACAACAACAAACAAACAAACAAACTAAAATTTACCCCTATTAACATACATGCAAAATAACTACTGATACTGCATGTAAGTACATGAATCCATGACACGATATACATATAATATTCCTATCATTACTTTGTTTTTTACTAACTGTGAAGAGACGCATCAGTATCTCATTATAATCATTAGTTAAAAATGTCATTTGTTATTGTCATCACTTGTTCATTCACATCATGGAGACCAGCTAGATAAGCATCGCTTTTCTGGGATCCTTTCTGTCTGTAAGGAATTTGTATGCATTTATTGTATCACCTCAGTTTATTGTAAACATACCTTGCAGAGAGTTAAAATAAAAGAATTGAATTGAATTAGGTAAACTATGTTTGGGGGATTGTAAGTTTCTCGTTGGTAATAAATAGTATTTGGCGTCTGTTAATAGTAATACATCGAGACAAATATGCAGACCTTTGATGAACCAGAAGGGATGGCCGAATGAGTTAGAGCGTCCGTCTCCCGTGCTGGTAGATCGTGGCGTCGTGGGTTCGAACCCTGGTTGAGTCAAACCAATGACTTAAAAATTTATACTTGTCACTTCCTAGCCATGCGCTCGGCATTATTAGGACAGGGCAAGGACTAGTGTGCTCAGTGTCAGGATAATGTGACTGAGTGGGATATCAGGTCATGGTGTCGGCGACCTGGTTTCCCATTGGGACACCACTATAAAGTCGCCATGAGTTCGCACTGTCACAAGTCGGTACCCGTCCTGATATGACCTAATGTTGCTAGGACGTAAAACAACAACCAACAATATATATATGAGGCTGTCTCAAAAGGTGCTAAGCAATATGGGACAAAACTTTGTCCACCGTAACGATCAACATACTATCTGCTTATGCATTTGCTCAGGATAAACTGATTTGTTTTTTACATGGTGTTTCATAATCCCAATAGAATACATATTGATTTGAAGCAAATGTCCTTGTGTTTTCAGTGTAACCGTTTCTGTGCTGTTTTGTGTCAATCGTTACAATGGACCAAAAAAAAGAGAATTATCACCTTTTGGATCAGGCTCATATATATATATATATATATAATATATATATATATATATATATATATATATATAGCATCTGAAATAAGAGCTTGTCCGCTTGTCTGAGCCAAGTGAGAGTAGGCATGGAAAAGTAAAAAATTGCTTGAGCTTTTCCATTGGACAAGTGAAAATGTACATTATTTATGACATATATTTTTGTCGTTTTGATTTATTTGTGCGGCTTTATTCGCATAACCATGGAGGTTAACTGAGATAATAAAGGTAAGTACTGTGGACAATTGAAAATTCAGACGGACAAGGAAAAATCACACTAAAATTACCACAAACTAAAGTAAGGTAGATTATATATATAGCAATCAATTTAATATATTTATCTCAGAAAAATGAGAGAAACTCAAAACCATCGGACTATGCGACTTCAATTTAATTGAACATACTTCTGCAGCCACTCGTTTCGCGGGGAGAGCCTCGTTCTGGTTCAGGAATTTTGAAACATGAATATAATTGAAAGAGTCCTGAATTAGCGGAGCGGTGCCTGAGAGAGCTGAGAGGTGACTGGCGGAGCCCCCCCCACCTACTCCCCCCCCCCCCCGGGGGGCTAGCGGTCCTCGCTGTGCTCTGAATAGCAGGGGGTGGAAGGGGGGAGGGGGCGGGAGAGAGTGGAAGGGGTAGAGGGGAAGGGGAGAGGGGAGAGATGACGGAAGGTAGAATGGTAGGGGAGACAGAGCGGAGGTTTTGATTGATTGCTTGGTGGTTGCTTTACGCCGTGTCGGCAGCATAGGCCATATTCACGGCGAGAAATGCTTGTTTTTTTTTTAAACCATCGCTTTTACGTCTAAAAGCAGACAATCAATTATGTGGCAATAGACACTCATTAAATTAGAAAGCTCACAATCATATATTTGTGGTCAAGGGAAAACAAATTCTCATAGAAAAAGACAAAGTTTTATTAATAATTGATAGAATCTATTTAGTAAACTATATGAGGTGGTACAGTCCAGCTGCCCTCAAAGAGGATGAAATGTTTAGAGGGAGGAGAGAAGGAGGAGCGGGAAGAGAGGGAGAGGGAGGAGGACTGGAGGGGCGGGGTGGAGGAGAGAAGGGGGGTAACTGGTGGTAGGAGGGGAGGGGAGGGAGTGAAGGGAGAGGGGAGAGGGAAAGGGGAGGAGAGAGGGAGGAGGGAGAGAGGGGAGGGGAGGAGGAGGAGGGTTGAAGGGGAGGAGGGTGAGAGGGAGGAGGAGTGGAGGGAGGGGGAGGAGGGGAGAGGGGAGGGGAGAGAGGGAGGAGGAGGAGGAGAAGGAGAATGGGAGGGGGGAGGGGAGGGGTGGGAGGGAGTGGAAGGGGAGGAGGAGGGGTGAGACTGGAGGGAAAGGGGGATGGGAAGGAGAAATGGAGGGGGACGGGGAGGGGGCAGGAGGGGAGAGAGGGGGTGAGGGGGAGAGAGGTGAGGAGGGGGAAGAGGGGGAGGGGGAGGGGTAGAGAGAGGGTGGATGGGGGGAGGGAGGAGGAGAGGGAGGTATGGGGGGGGGAGGGGGAGGGGTAGAGAGAGGGTGGATGGGGGGAGGGAGGAGGAGAGGGAGGTGTAGGGGGGAGGGGACGGATTGTTTGTTAGTTGGTTTGCTGTTTTACGTACTCTGCTTCTGTAAAGGCCCAGTTTCTACCGGACACCGCCGGACTGAGGTGTCCGGTTGGTGTCCGGTACATGTCCGGTACCCATCCGTACATGTCCGGTACCCATCCGTTGGTATCCGTTTTGTCCGGTACATGTCCGGTACCCATCCGTACATGTCCGGTGCCCATCCGTTGGTATCCGGTTTGTCCGTTTTGTCCGGCACATTTCCGGTACCCATCCGTTACGTGTCCGGTTCTCATCCGGTTCTCGTTCGGTTCTTGTCCGGTACATGCCCGGTACATGTACGGTACTTATCCGGTTGTCCGGAGGCAATTGACCCAATTTCGATACATTTCGATACATTTTGTGTACCGTAGAGCAGCGGACTAGACAATTCTTTCTCCGGTGGTGTCCGGTACTCAGTCCGGTAAGGTGTGACAGGTGCATTAGGAACGTGGTTTGGAGTAAATAATTTAACGTTGCATAGTCCGATGGTTTTGAGTTTTTGACATTTTCTGAGATAAATATATTAGGTTGATCGCCATAATCTACCATACTTTGAAGTAACTTTTATTTTAACCTTTGAGATATCTGAAGTGTAAGCATGCAAAACTAAATTTTGGCAAGCACGCCAACATCAAAGGTCATATTAGGATTGGTGCAGACTTCTGACAGTGCGCGCTCATGGTGACTTTATAGTGCTGCCCCACTGGGAGACCAGGCCACCAGCACCATGACCCCGATATCCCACACAGCCAGATTATCCTGACACTGAGATAACCCAGTCCTTGTCCTATTCTAGTAACGGCAAGCGCCAGGCTAGGCACGACAAGTATAAATTTGGTAAGTCATTGGTTTGACTCGAGCGGGAACCAAAGTCTCGATCTTCCGCACAGTTTTGAAATTTTAGCACTTTTATCAAATTACGCCGCTTTAAGACGCGGGCCCTGGATTCCGCCATTGTTTGGGTTTTATGTGAGTATTACATGACAACTTGACCTACTTCCACTGCGTGGCCTTACAAGTTACAGACGTTGCCACATGGTGCACCGATTGCAGCCCCTTAACTGCCGTCATCCATGACAACCATCCATCCCCAAACAACCACTAATGTGTGCAGTATTGATTGATTTTTGACATTCTAACTAGATTGATTGACCACCCTCCCCACCCCCACACCCACTCCCACCCCTACCCGGTTTGTTGGAGTCTTACGTCCTGGCAACATCTAAGGTCATATCAGGACGAGAACCGACTTTTAAGCCCCACTCACACCTACCCGGATCAGAGGCCGGACGAGCCCCGGACCGTCCGGGGTGGTCTGTGGCGATCCGGGGTGATCCGCGGCTCGTGCGTGGTGGTCTGGCATGGTCCGGCATGGTCCGGCGCTGGTCTGGCACTGGTCCGGGGTTCCCCCCGGATTTTTTTAAATGTTTAAAACATCTGGGGCAGTCTGGGGCATTTTGTGATCCGGGCTCGATCCGGCATGATCCGGGGGTGGTCTGGGCAGTCCGGGGGTGGACCGGGGTTGAACCGGGGCCGGTCCAGGTGGTCCGGGGTGGTCCAGGGCTGTTTTGCCCCAAATGAGCCACCTTTCAGCCACGGTTTAACCCGGACCACCCCCAGACTTTCCCGGACTACCCCCGGCATAGCCACGGACCACTCCCGGACTTCCCGGACGCCCCAGATCACCACGGATCAGCCTCAGATTGCCCGATACTGCCCGGTTTACCCCGGATCACTCATCCGGGATTAGTCCGTGGCTACACCGGGGAGTTCGGGGGGTTGTCCGGGGTGGTTCGGAGCGATCCAGCCTCTGGTCCAGGGGCTCATCTGGGAAGGTGTGACTGCGAGGCAAAAAACGACAAAAACAGCGATTTTATCTGGGGCGGTCTGGGGCGGTCTGAGCGACTGGTCCGGCTCAAAATCCGGGGCTCGTCCGGGTAGGTGTGACTGGGGCTGTAGCAGTGCGCACTCATGGCGACCTTTTAGTGCTGCCCCGCTGGGAGGCCACCACCACCAGCACCATGACCTGATATCCTTCTCAGTCGCATTTTCCTGACACTGAGCTAACCAGTCCTTGCCCTATTCTAGTAATGCTGAGCACCAGGCTAGGAAGCGACAAGTATTAATTTTGTAAGTCATTGGTTTGGTTCGACCGGGAATTGAACTCCCGATCTCCCGCACGAGAAGCCTGCGCTCTGCCGATTCAGCCACCACGTCCCGTCCCACCCCGACCCTGCCTCTCATATACTTCTGTAGTAGTTTACACTCTCAGGCAAGGGGGGGCCACACATACAGGTAGGCATGGATAAAGTGATTGCATCAGGGAGCCTAGACATGCTAATGGGCAGGACGCTAGTCCCGGAATAGCAGAAATGTCGGTTCAATGCCTGCTCTGGGCATGAGCGCATGAGGTCACTGGTTCCATGACCAGGATCCGGTACAAACTATATGCTGTATGGTTGCTAAACCTATCTTGTCTATGCAAAGCTAAGTGCATTTAGTGTAAAATGTAATTGTAGTAGTCTGTACTGACCTCTCAGGCAAGTAACCACATAGACAGGTAGGCGTGGGTAGTGTTGTTATATCAGGGAGCCTAGGTGGTGTAATGGTTAGCACACTGGTCCGGAATGCAAAGAGATGTGGGTTCGAGTCCCACTCTAGGTGCAATATTTCCTATTTTCATCACCTCCATGACACTGGTTGTTGTGACAATGATCCTGTACAAGCTATGCGCTGTATAGTTGTTGAACCTACCCTGTGTATGCATCTGTGTATGTATCTGTGTATGTGTCTGTCTGTGTATGTATATGTGTGTATGTCACTGTGTATGCATCTGTGTATGCATCTGTGTATGTATGTCACTAGGTATGTATTTGTGTATGTATTTGTGTATGCATCTGTGTATGTATCTGTGTATGTATATCACCGGGTATGTATCTGTGTATGCATCTGTGTATGTATATGTGTATGCATCTGTGTATGTATATGTGTATGTATCTGTGTATGTATGTCACTGTCTATGCATCTGGGTATGTATATGTATGCATCTGTGTATGTATCTGTGTATGTATTTGTGTATGCATGTGTGAATGTATCTCACTGTGTATTCATATGTGTATGCATATGTGTATGCATCTGTGTATGTATGTCACTGTGTATCAATCTGTGTATGTATATGTGTATGTAGCTGTGTATGTATGTGTGTATGTGTGTCAATGTGTATGCATATGTGTATGTATCTGTGTATGCATCTGTGTATGTATGTCACTGTGTATGTCAATATGTATGTATCTGTGTATGTATCTGTGTATGCATATGTGTATGCATATGTGTATGGATATGTGTATGCATCTGTGTATTTATCTCTATATGCTTCTGTGTATGTATGTCACTGTGTATGTCAATATGTATGTATCTGTGTGTGTATCTGTGTATGCATATGTGTATGCATATGTGTATGGATATGTGTATGCATCTGTGTATTTATCTCTATATGCTTCTGTGTATGTAAGTCACTGTGTATGCATCTGTGTATGTATCTGTGTATGTATCTGTGTACGTATCTGTGTATGTATTTGTGTATGCATCTTTGCATGCATATGTGTATGCATCTGTGTATGCATATGTGTGTATATGCATCTGTATATGTATATGTGTATGTAGGTATGTGTGCATGTATATGTGCATTTATGAGTAAATGTTTTTTTTTTCAAGTGTTTTTATTCCTCTGAATAACATGTTGTCAGTGCTAATGCACTGTCTTTCTGCCCTAATTACTATTGCCTCTAAACAATAAACAAATATACAACAATATATAGATAGACAATTACAGGGAAATTAGCAAAACATTGTGTATGTATGTATGTGTGTATGTTTGAGTGTGCACGTAGATATGGTACTCTCGAAGCCTGAAGCCCAGGAAGGATTCTCATGCATGCTCATCATCATCATCATGCTGCCGGTCGAGATGCGACAAAGACTGCTTTCATTACTTGACTGCCGCTCTTGTGCGGTTGTACATTTCATGAAAGCTGCCTGCAAAAGTGTTGAAGTGCTGCTGGCTTTTGCAAGTTACCAGCGGCACTCTCTCAGGGAGCAAATAGAGGTTTCACACCGGCAAGAACATGTCAAGACAGGAGCAAAACTAGTTGTCCCTGCAGTGGCTGGTCGGGAGATGTTGGGAGTTCAATACATCAACCACCCTTAATGCTGACACAGTGACATAGTTTTCTGTTTAGGGTTTGCTCCCTTAGCCTTCGGTTCTGTCAAGAACCTGTACCACAAGGCAGTGGTTTACAACTCTGCAGGGCAGGGGCGTCAAACTCCCTGAGGTATTGCAATACCTGCATACTCCTTTACATGCTCACCAAGTGCATAATACATATGTTGAACAGGAAGTGTATGCCGTTACTATTACAACTAATAGTTCATTAATATTATGCTTCTATTATCAAACAGGATTTTCATGTGGTTATTATTGCAACTAATATTTTCATTTATGTACCAACAAATTGTACTGAACGACAGGAAGACCAGTGCTCTGGCGCTGACAAAAGACATTATTCGCTGAATAAAATACATTTAGTAAAAAATATAAAAAATATGTCATGGTGGCCTTGCTAACATCTGGGTTACTATTCCTAGAGCAGTGTTCGAACCCAGACGACTGCCATTCCTTGGCGAGTGTCTTAAACTATTAGCCCATCTAGGCTGGCTGATGCAGCCATGCTAACCACCCTTACTTGTGTATGTGTAAGGACACAGGGAGACGCCGCAAGCGCCGGTACCCCACAAGACACTGCGCAAGGACCAGGGGCAACGAGCACCTACCCCCACAATGTCGGAACTTAAGAACTAAATAGCCAACCATAGCCGCACCCTCCTCCTCGCCGCCCCGCCTCACGACGCCGGGCTCTACACGCGCCACAGACCACCTCGACGGAACCGCACCAACTCGCCTCCACCGTGCATTCATGCCTCCCAAGAACTACTCGACGGCCCGACCTCCACGGCCGACACCAGCCCCAAATCCACGTTTGTCATGAACTGCCACAGCCCACTCTCCCACCCTCCGCACGACCACGAACTCACACGCCGCCACCCTCCTCCACACTTTACCCCCTCCCACCTCTCCTCCCCCTCTCGCACCAACTCTCCCCCTCCCACCACTCCTCCCCCTCCCACCACTCCCCCTCCCACCACTGCACCCACATCCCACAACTCCCCAACCTCCCACCACTCCCCCCATCCCAACACTCCTCCCCCTCCACCACTCACCCCATCCCACCACGCTCCCCCTCCCACCATCTCCTCCCCCTCCCACCTCACTCCCCTCTACACACTCTCCCCCTCCACCACTCCCCCTCCCACCACTCTCCCCCGCCCTCACTCCTCCTCCCACCACTCCCCCTCCCACCGCTACCCCCACTCCCACCACTCCTCCCCCTCCCACCACTCCTCCCCTCCCACCACTCCTCCCGTTCCCACCACTCCTCCCCCTCCCACCACTCGTCCCCCTCCCACCACTCCTCCCCCTCCCACCACTCCCCCTCCCACCACTCCTGCCCCTCCCACCACTCCTCCCACTCCCCACCCACTCCTCCCACCCCCCTCCCACCACTCCTCCCCCTCCCACCACTCCTCCCCCCTCCCACCATCCTCCCTCTCCCACCTACTCCTCCCCCCTCACCAATCTCCCCCTCCCACACTCCCCCTTCCCACCACTCCTCCCCCTCCCACCACTCCTCCCACTCCCACCCACCCTCCCCCTCCCACCCACTCCTCCCTCCTCCCACCACGCCCCCTCCCACACACCCCCTCCCCTCCCCCTGCCTCCCCTTGCCCTTATACCCAGCCTCCCTCTCCCTCTCTCACCTTTTTCCCAATTCTCATACACTCACCTCCCCTCCGCCCCCTCCCCTCACTCCCCTCCCACCACTCCCCCCTCGCCCACTCCCCCTCCAATCCCCTCTCCCCCGCCCACCCTCCCCCTCTTCCACCCTTCCATTTCCCATAGCGCTCACACAACAATCAAAGCATATTTGTTTTTTTAACTCTTTAATTCATCATGTTGAATTCCTATCACCAGACTCTGTTAGTTTTGCCATGGGATTGAATCTGAGCCCGTGTTCATATCTCCTGAAAAATTATAAAAGCAAACGCTCAATTTCCTTTTAACCCCGTAGAACCCAGACACAGAAATAATTGCGGAAAAAAATCATCTGAGCCAAATGTTAGTCAACAGGGATGGGTAAGAACAAAATTGGTCGAATTTTTGGAAAGCAGCCATTATTGACCAAGTTTGGCGATGTTGCACATTTGCAACATTGGGCTTTTCAGGTGGCATTTTAACATTGGTATAGTAACTGCTACAACAAAATATAACACCAATAAATCTTGATTGAAGCCAACTATTTAATACAAACTTTCAAACTCACAAATAATGCAGAACATGCAGGACATTTTTATCCATTATATCCAAAGTATGGTGAGACATTCTGTCTAACATTCTGCCTAAATGGTCAGATCAGATCAGAACATTATTCATCATGGTAAACCATATAGCAATTGCGCTTCTCATTGAAACAAAGGCGAACATCGCACTTTACACACGAAGTGTCAGTGAAGCCATCTTTGCAGACTTTGCATCTGCCACGCTTGTTGACTTTTATGGGCATGTGTCCAACATTGTCGTGGCGAACATCATCAGGTTGATCCACTCTGGATACCCTCGGGGAGTAGACTGTGACAACTTGTCCATCGGGCCTTCCCCTTTGTCGCACAGGCACATTTCTCATGATCAGAGCAGTAGCTACCGCAGCCTGGAAGTTGCGGTGTTTCAAGACATCCTTTTTGGCAATGGCCAGGTCACTGCAGTGTCTGCGATAGAGCAACCATGCTTGAACAAGTGCAGTGGTATGCCAAAAGAGGTAGATGTACCATCGCCTGGCCTTAATTGGGTACTTGTACTTGGAAATGAGACTGTCTAGGAAGTCAACACCCCCCATCTGACTGTTGTACACCTTCACCACATTTGGTCGTGTGACAAGAGCGAAGTCCTTCTGTGCCTTATCCCAGCATCTGACACTGTCTGTTGGTTCTGGACCTAGGTAGGATGAGGCTAGCAACACAGCACGATTGTCATGCCATCTCACAGCACTCACGCTGTGTGTGGTTTCAACCCTGTAGTCGAAGCTTCCTCTTCCCTCCTTCTTGAGAGCTTTCTCGTCCTTCAGCTGGCAGTTCTTCAGCCTGTTGGTCCGTGCTGTTCCAAGGTACAGAATGCCACGCTCTTTCAGTTTGATAATCAATGCCATGCTGGTGAAGAAATTGTCCGCAGTGACTTTATAGTTCTTCCCATCTGGAAGTGTTGAGCACAGACGAACTACCACATCTCCAGACACACCAAGGCCAAAACCAACCTCCTTGCCACCACTTCCCTGATAGACTTCAAAGTCATACAGCAGTCCTGAAATACCACATCTACACCAGATTTTGAAGCCCCATTTGTGTGGTTTGTTACGCATGTATTGCTTCACACCGCTAAACTTTCCCTTGAATGGCACCATCTGTTCATCAATTGAATTGTGCTCCTCAGGTACACGTTTCAGGCAATTGTTGCGGAACCTAGTGAGCCACGGCCTGATCTTCCACAGTTTGTCTGTTTTGTCCTCCTCAGTCACAGCCATGTTATCAACAAAGTGAAGTTGTGCAATGATGCTCTGAAACCTGTTCCTGCTCATAATGTCCGCAACCTGTGCATATCTTGTATCAGTTTCCCAAAACATCCTTGTGGCAGGCATGGGAACAAGACCCATTTTGAAAAACATTCCAATAACCTGCTCAAGTTCCTTTTTGTTTGTGTTTAGTTCATTTCCACTCTTCTGTATTGCATATACATTTGTCTTAGTCACCAGCAACTCAAGCATCTCATCATCAATGAGTGCTTTGAAATATTCTAGTGGGCTTCTAACATCCACAATAACCTCAGGTTCATCACCAGTAAATGCAGATTTGGGGGGATCGTAGTCCACTTTCCGCCAGGTGTACTGCAGGGGGTCTTGTCTTGCAGTAGCTGGAGCCGATTTCTTGCGCTTAGCTGGTGGTAAATCGTCAGGCGGTGTGGTGTCCTCAGTGTCAGAAGCCTCAACCTCACTGTCAGTGTCTTCATCGTCATCACTCGAAGGCTCATCATTCGCAGGGCCGGGTTGGTAATCTTCACCATTGTCGTCATCACTATCAGATGCAAGTTCCTCGACTTCACTCTCATCCCCGTTGTCCAGGATTTTGAGGACATCTTCAACGGTATAGTACCTTTTTGCCATCTTGGCTGAAAAAAATAAACAAGACATTTTCAGTGTATGTACATTAAACCAAAGAACAACAAGCTGCTCAGAAAGCAAACGTCCTCCATCGCCGAGGCAGAAATCCTATGCGAGCATAAACTCTATGTACACAGTATCTTGATCATCCAAGGTATTGGTCCATACAGGTATATGATGTTGTGTAAAGATGCGAGTCACCGTTGGGTTCACAAGACAAACCGGACAGACGCACGGACGGAGCCTAATCCTATAGTCCCCCAATCGCAAAGCGATGGGGAAAAATAACCAGTGGCAGCTCTAGGGGGGAGGGGCTAGTCCGGCTATAGCCCCCCACCCCCTGTCTACTGTCTAGCCGCATTAGCCCCCTCCCCCCCCCCCCATTAACTTTCGCAGAGGAACTTCGCTGATCTCGGACACCAGACATTCGCTAATATTGGACACTACACCCCCCCCCCCCCCACCGCTTATCAAATTTCACAGAAGGGAATTCACTGATCTCGGACACTACCCCCCCACACTCTTATTGCAATTTGCAGAGGAACTTTGCTGATTTGCAATAAATTGCACCCAACACCCCCCTTTTAGGAGTCAAGGACCCCAAACCCCAAATCCTGGATCCGCCCCTGATAACTGTCATAAAAAGTTAAAATTAATAATTACTTGGCACCCTGAAGCGATGAAAAAAGGAAACTGACCATTTAGGACATCAGCACAAGTCAATTGCAGTGCATTGATCCAGTGAATAAGATGTGCATATGATATACCAACATACCCATGGAAACCCAGAGTTGCATATTTACAACAAAATCAAAACAGAGGTGCCTACCAAAATGCACTAGCACAAAATTGAAAGACTATACCATGTCTAAAGTCTTGAGGTATTCCTACTACTAAAATGATTTACTTCAAATTGATTACATACCTTGACATGTGTTATTTCGGTGTCTGATTCGGCGAGGTTGACCAGGGTGTTGCTTACATGGAGGCTGACATCTTGGAAGGAATAGTTACGCCACATAACACCAGATGGCAGCACTCAATGTAGTGTATTTGCTACTCTGGGTTCTTGAGTATATGAACAAGTGAAAACATTTTGAAAAAAAGTTATATTTGTTTAACCCTGACCCCTCAAATTTGTGTTGCATATTTGCAACCGAGGGTGCTACGGGGTTAATCAATACAAAAATAAATGCACTATTGATAGTCCATTGGTTTAATTGCTCAGTTGAAATTTAGTTCATGATAATGGGGTCGTTAATTTTGACATAAAACTTGATCGTGGCTTTTGATGGTCCACTTTGATGAGATTTCAATGATAATAGACATTTCCCACAGAACAGGTTGCACTGCCTGCTGTTACCAAGAACATTAGATCCTGCTACACAGGTAGGTGTAGTGTAGTGAGGTGCACTCACCTACCCAGGTGAAATGCCACATATACAGGTAGGTGTAGTGTAGTGAGGTGCACTCACCTACCCAGGTGAAATGCCACATATACAGGTAGGTGTAGTGTAGTGAGGTGCACTCACCTACCCAGGTGAAATGCCACATATACAGGTAGGTGTAGTGTAGTGAGGTGTACTCATCTCCCCAGGTGAAATGCCACATATACAGGTAGGTGTAGTGTAGTGAGGTGTACTCACCTCCCCAAGTGAAATGCCACATATACAGGTAGGTGTAGTGTAGTGAGGTGCACTCACCTACCCAGGTGAAATGCCACATATACAGGTAGGTGTAGTGTAGTGAGGTGTACTCATCTCCCCAGGTGAAATGCCACATATACAGGTAGGTGTAGTGTAGTGAGGTGTACTCACCTCCCCAGGTGAAATGCCACATATACAGGTAGGTGTAGTGTAGTGAGGTGTACTCACCTCCCCAGGTGAAATGCCACATACACGGGTAGGTGTAGTGTAGTGAGGTGCACTCAGCCCCCAAGGTGAAATGCCACATACACGGGTAGGTGTAGTGTAGTGAGGTGCACTCACCTCCCCAGGTGAAATGCCACATACACAGGTAGGTGTAGTGTAGTGAGGTGCACTCACCCCCCAAGGTGAAATGCCACATACACAGGTAGGTGTAGTGTAGTGAGGTGTACTGACCTCCCCAGGTGAAATGTCACATACAGAGGTAGGTGGAGTGTAGTGAGCTAGATGTAGTGTAGTGAGGCGCATTCACCTCCCCTGGTGAAATGTCTATGTGGTTACTTCCCTGAGAGTTTAGTGCAGACCACTGCATTACGATCAACCTAATACGTTTTTCTATCAAAAATGAAAGTCAGAAACTCAAAACAGTCGGACTCTCCAACTTCTATGAGTTCACCTGTATATAAGTGTGATAATGTATTATGCAAACTGTACCTTCCATCATCTAATAATATATCTAACAGGTCTAAAAACAAATTGCACTTCGAGACACTATCAATCAACCTTTTGGATACTATGTGAAGTGAATATTGATTTATTGCCATTTATTGATTGATTTATTGCCATTTATTGCCATTTATTGATTGATTTATTGCCATTTATTGCCATTTATTTATTGATTTATTGCCATTTATTTTTTAAAGATACATACTTTGAAGTATGGTGAATAATTGACTTCGCCCTGTAGGGTGATCTTCTGTCATGAATACCTGGGCCTATATGTATGAGTCAATTTTTAACCGGACCGGGGTTAAAGGAGGGTGCCGGGTTATCTAACCCCGGGGTTCCAAATGTGTCACGGGGGATGTATGGGTCCAAAGCGCATGCGGGTTAGCTAACGTTTCAGTTATTTATAGATTTGGGGAACCCCTGTGTGCGTATTTACATTCGTCGATTCGACACTATTAATATCTCCGCCAATGCGGCGGCAGCATTAATAATGGTTCGGCAGCATTAATAACGGTTCGAATATATGGTTAAATTGATAAAATTTCACTTATTGCATATGTAATTCTGTTAAATATGATCGCATTGAATAGATTTGGGCCTAATATATTCCCGCCGATTCGGCGGCGACGGCGGCGGCCATGTTTAGTTGACGTTGGACAGTATGGATATCGACGTCGCTGCGGCGGCGGCGATTTGTTTACTTTACATTCGTCGATTGGACAATATGAATAACGCCGCCGATGTAGCTGCTACGTTAATATTGCTTCGAATTTAGGGTTAATTTAATTAAATTTCACGATTTGAGTATGTAATTCTGTTAAATATGATCGCATTCAATAGATTTGGTTATAATCGGTGCCTAACCCCACCTTTAACCCTGCTTTCGCTTGGGGTTAGTGCAGGCGACTTTACGCTCACCGAGTTAGTTTAACCCCGACACATACATACGCAGTTTTCGCCGCTAACCCGGGAAATCCGCACGACGCAGGGTTACGACCGCTAACCCGGGCTCATACATATAGGCCCTGGTGTATGAATCATTAGTACAGAGACATTACAAAGCAAAGCATTGATACTGTCATGGGGGTGATAAAAATGGTAATGAGATTTCACTGCATATAAATTATACCGAGCCACCCACGAGGAGGCTAAGGACTAACGCGTGTACATATATGCATAAACAATACCTGTACTCATAGAGGTGGAACATGAAATCACCAAAATCCAGCAAACGGAAATGGAAATAGCCCTATATGGGCGCCGCCATTTGTATACTCATGTTGAATAATCAAAATCCAGCAAACGGAAACGGAAATAGCTCGTCAAACTTCGCTATGCAGCAAGCAGGGTGGATGACAGCGATTGGTTAATAATACGACCACGACTCGGGTCACCCGAGCTGCTAGAATCTCAAATTGACCACTGCGAGTGGAGTAAAAAAATACTATGGGGGGGGGGGGGGGGGGGGTCGGTCCTAAGTATTGATTATTCATATTAATATAAGTATATGATTGTTTTTTAGTTGTCATCAGTAATAAACAAACACATTTGGAACATGAAGCGAAATAACCTGAGCGTTCTAAAGATGTCGACCTCTGGTTGGTGAATGTTGTAGCCACGTGACTCATGCTATATGCCAATCCTTCCACCATAGCCAGCCCCGGAACCAATCAATCAGAACGGATCAATACCTCACCCCGAAGACCCGGGCATCTGTCCGGGAGATGAAAGGATTACCGGGAGGGAGGTAGAGAGGCAGTTAGTTCTTTTCGCTGCTTTGATGTATTTCGCACTTTACAAACGCAGGACAAATGCATTCATGACTGCCTTCTTGCAGTTCTTTTCTTGCTAGGTCAGCATTTTGTCGTGCATTGTTGGACTGAATTTGACTTTGTACTTTGATTTGTATTTCAGCTTCAGATGTCAACCCGGTAGGCGATAAATGAGCGACTTGTCAGATGTGGGCGATAATAGAGGAAGGCACTGTCGTGAGCGATAACAGGGGAACGAACCACATTGGGTGATAATAGAGGAAGGATTCGACATGAGCGACGATAGAAGAAATAACCGATGTGAGCGACAATGGAGTAAAGAACCGACATAGTCGATAATAAAGGACAGAATAGATGCGGGCGATAATAGAGGAAATAACCGATGTGGTCGATAATAGAATAATGAACTGATGTGGGAGATAAGAGAGGAAGGAGTCGATGCCGGCGATAATATAGGGGTAAAAACAAATGAGGAATAGACGATAATGAAAGGAGACATGGGCGATAACATAGGAAGAAACCGAGATGGGCGATAATAGAGGTTGCTATGAGGACATCCCGGTGTGAGGCTTAGACTTCCGCTACCATGCCGTACCAGGGAACCACCAGTGTCATGGCTACTCAGGTAAGCATACTTTGTTATAAACGCGTCATGACCCGATATCCCACTCAGTCACATTATCCCGATACGGAGCTAACCGGTCCTTCCCCGTTCCTATTAATGCTGACCAACCGCCAGTCAAGTATCAATTTTGTACGTCATTGGTTTGACTCCAGTGGGATTTAAAGTTGCATAGTCCGATGGTTTTGAATTTCTGTATTTTTCCTGAGATAAATATATTAGATCGATCACTAGTATCTACTTGACATTAGTTCAAAGTTACTTTTATTTTAAATGATAAACTTTTGAGATATTTTGAGTGCAAACGTGGAAAATTAGTTACTTCTGCAGTAACAGGTTCTGTAAGATTGACTTAAGGTCGCATTCCTTACACGCGTAATGCATAATGCGAATGCGACAAAAAATCGAAACGCCTTGAAACCTATGAGCTACATTCCTTACACGCGTAACGCGAATGCGAATGCGAATGCGAATGCATTATCCCAATCGGTCCATGTAGCGATCGGTGCGTAATGCGTAATGCGTCAAGCTGGTGCGAATAGAAAAGCAGCAGTCGCATTTGTCCATTGATATAAGGCTGGAGGAGGCGACTGATAATTACGGACAGCCGGGACAAGGTAGTGCGAACAGAAAAGCATCAGTCGCATTTGTCCATTGATATAAGGCTGGAGGAGGTGACTGATAATTACGGACATGCATATAATTGCTGGAGACTCTCCTGCAGATGTCTGTCTCCCGATTGGGACGGTCCTAACATCCTAAACTGAGCCATGCTAGGACCGTCCTTTTTGGTCACACGACTGGCTATATTTAAAAAATAAAAATAAACAAGTATACTCCTTACTGCACTGTATATGACCAAATATTGCATTTATATCTATGTACCTTTTTGTATGTCACATGGGGGTTCCTACCTTTATTATAACCAAATTATAGATAAGTATTCATATTTCTGTGCATATGGTAGCATTTTTAGCTTTCCCGTAACCGTCTGTCTCCCGATTGGGACGGTCCTAACATCCTAAAGTGAGCCATGTTTGGACCGTCCTTTCCTTATAGATGTGTATAAAACATGCATATATATGTATATATGTATATATATATGACAGAATGAATGATAGATAGCCACATGTACTTTTTATATACTTCGCTGCATAACGCATAACGCATAATGCGTGTAAGGAATGATGGCATTCGCATAGCGCATTACGCATTACGCATTACGCGTGTAAGGAATGCCACCTTCAGTTTTGCCTTCTATGCAGAAACAAATGCTTAATAAGTGCATCAGTATCTAAGTTAGATATGTAAAATCAAATCTAGATAATTGGTTTGGTTTTGAAAATTTGATGCTTCATCGGACTATGCGGCTTTAAATACCTGACCTTCCGCACGGGAAGCCAGCGTCAGCACTGCCGGTGTGTACTGACAGTGCGTCACATGTTAAGGCCCTGTCACATTACGGCGTATGGCAGGAGCGTATTGAAAACCTACGTAGGTCCTGCACGTGCCAGCCTATGATGACATTTGGTGACCTTTCGGGTGGTTTTGAGCGTATGTGGAACCTACGAGGAGCGTACGAGGAGCGTATGAGGAGCGTATGGGAGCGTATGGGAGCGTGCTGTGACATTTTTTGACAGTATGGGCCATACGCCCTCATAGGTCGCGTTTTTTTGAGCATGCACAAAAAAAATTGGACGGACGGATTTATGAAAGCGTATGGCGGCGTATGCCTCATACGCTTCACATACGCCGGCATCTGGCGGCATCTGGCGGCGTATGAGTAGCGTATGAGTAGCGTATGCGTAGCGTATGAGTAGTGTATACGGCGTATGCCGACGTATATGACGTAACGCGCTTACGCCGCCATACGCTCCCGCAAAAAAACCTAATGTGACAGCCCCTTTAGTGAGATGTCCTCACCTACAACCAGTTAGAAATGATGTATTTGGAAATAAGGGTGTGATGGAGTCGTTCCGATTCCATCCACAACTCATGATTAAATTTCCGAGAGAAACTGTTTTTTTTTACCAAAAGTTTCATTTTCCATTTTTAACTTGAAAAGTCTTTTACCATTTGATTTGACTTATTATACACCACTTGTGATTTTACCGCAGTTGTACGCTCTTTTGGCTTGTATGTCTGTCCTCTATTTTACCTGTTTGATCAAATGTGTTTAAAAATAAAAATTTTAAAAACTTGTGATTTTTTAATTGGATATGTTGAAAGCACTGTATGACCCTCAATAGCCGATCCCGTCCTGATATGACCTTAGATGTTGCTAGGACGTAAAACAACAACAAACAAACAAACAAACAATAGCCGATGTCTACTTCTTGTGTATGTATATATGTATGTGTGTATGTCTGCGTATAGATATGTATGTATGTATGTGTATGTATATGTATGTATATATGTGTGTGTATGTGTGTGTATGTATGTATGTCAGGGGCATAGCTAGACCTTTAACGATGCATACTCCTAATTTCGGCAGGGGGTTTAAGGGGCCGCTTAAGCTTAATGCTGCATAGTCCGATGAAATATCAAATTTTCAAAACCAAACCAATTATCTAGATTTGATTTGACATATCTAACTTAGATACTGATGCACTTATTAAGCATTTGTTTCTGCGTAGAAGGCAATTCTGTGTCAATTTAACAGAACCTGTTACTGCAGAAGTCTATGGTGTCCGAGTTTTGGCAAGCTTGCCAAAACTAATTTTCCATGTTTGCACTCAAAATATCTCAAATGAAAGTAACTTTGAAGTAATGTAAAGTAGATGCTAGAGATCGATCTATTATATTTATCTCAGAAAAAAGACAGAAATTCAAAACCATCGGACTATGCAACTTTAAGCTGGTGGATTTTACACATTGTAGACTTGAGTTTTCGACACTCTGGACTACTACATCCCTCCTCTCTCTCTCCCTCTCTTTATTATTTTTAAATTTTTGTTGTTGACAAAACGATGTGGACGTTTTGGCGTACGCGCGTACGCCTAGCTACGCCCCTGTATGTATGTATGTATGTATGTATGTATGTGTGTATGTGTGTATGTACGTGTGTGTATGTATGTACATATGTATGTATATTGTATGTATATTGTATGTATATTGTATGTATATTGTATGTATATTGTATTATATTGTATGTATGTGTGTATCTACAGTAAAACCGCAATCTGAATATTCGCTGACGTTATCATGCAGATTGGCCCATATATGTGTTTTCCTAAGAATGTTTGTTTCTGTACCGAGTAACAGTTGTATATTGGTATGCAGGTATTGCAATACCTCAGGGAGTTTGACGCCCCTGCCCTGCAGAGTTGTAAACCACTGCCTTGTGGTACAGGTTCTTGATAGAACCGAAGACTTAGGGAGCAAACCCTGAACAGAAAACCATGCCACTGTGGCAGTATCAAGGGCAGTTGATGTATGGAACTCCCAACATCTCTCGACCAGCCACTGCAGGGACAAATAGTTTTGTGCCTGTGTGGACATGTTCTTGCTGGTGTGAAACCTCTATTTGCTCCCTGAGAGAGTGCATCTGGTAACTTGCAAAAGCCAGCAGCTTCAACACTTTTACAGGCAGCTTTCATGAAATGTCGACATTAAGACCGACTCATGGTCATCACTCTCACAGCAGAGCTAAATGGAGAGCGGCAGTCAAGTAATGAAAGCAGTCTTTGTCGCATCGCGACCGACAGCATGATGATGATGATGATGATGACTTTTTGTGCTGGGGGGTCATTTCGGCCACCACGTCCGGCACATATTAATTCTGTCACTACGCAACTGCTTGTTTGGTGGGGTTTTACGTCCTAACAACATCTATGGTTATTGAAAGATCAGGCCACTGGCACCATGACCCGATATCCCACTCAGTCACATTATCCAGATATTGAGCTGACCAGTCATTTCCCTATCCTAGTCATGCCGAGCGCCAGGCTTGGTGGTGATAAATCTCAATTTTGTAAGTCATTGGTTTGACTTGGCTCTACACAAATTCTATATCGTCCTACAGCATCAAATTGTCAAAATCAAAACACTAACTACATACAGTAAAATCTCTCTAAATCTACCGACCATGGGACCCACTTTAAGTGGTCCATTTAGGGAGGTGGTCGGTTTAGAGAGTTAGAATATCCTTACAATGGTATTGTTGGGACCTGAATAAAGCGATCGATATAGGGGAGCGGTCGATCTGTGGAGGGGTCGGTATAGAGAGGTCTTACTGTATATACAACCGACCCAAATTGCACCCTCTGTCCGGTTAGCTTCCATGGCGTCCCGTTGCATAGCTAATTGCTAAGTTAATTGAGCAGATGATGAATAAATCAATGATATACATTATCAATGCAACATCTTTTCCAGTGTATCGATATTTCGATACTGGCATGTGGTTGCTATGCGCCCATAACATTGACCAGACGAGATGGCCGAATGAGTTAGAGCATCCGTCTCCCGTGTTGGTAGAACGTGGGATCGTGGGTTCGAACCCCAGTCGAGTCAAACCAATGACTTAAAAATGCATACTTGTTGCTGGCTAGCCAGGCGCTCGGCATTATTAGGATAGGGCAAGGAATGGTTGGCTCAGTGTCAGGATAATGTGACTGAGTGTGATATCAGGTCATGGTGCTGGCGGCCTGGTATCCCAGTGGGGCAGCACTATAAAGTTGCCATGAGTGCGCACTGTCACAAGTCGGTGCCCGTCCTGATATGACCTTCGATGTTGCTAAGACTTAAAACAACAATAAAACAATTAAGGTTATACTCTGATAAAAGCACAAAATAATTTTCAAAGCCAAAGAATTAAAATCAAGATCTGATCCCACATACCCAACTAAAGCCGTGTTCACACACACAACTTTAGGCCGACTTAGATAAGGTGAATTAGATGAAGCGAATTAGTGGCGCATTCACACACACCGAGTATTGGGGTGGTTTAAGCCGGAAATCGATATCTGCCCATGATCAAGTCCATACTAACCAGCGCCAGTTTCGGTTAGTCAACGTCACCACGAGAGAGTGTGGGTTCGACCTAGATATGTATGGACTGAATCGTATTGGTTTGGAACGGTTAAAACTTCTGCTGGGTAGTGAAAACCTAAAAATAAATGATGAAAGAAATATCTGTGCACAGCTAGCTCTATCATAGACCAAAATATATAATATGCGCTTTTGATGGCCCGGAAAGTCAACAAACTCAGGTCTCGACTGCGCATGCGCATGACGTGCTTAAGCCGCATCAAGTAAACCGCTACCATCCACACAAGCTAGATGGGCCGACTTAAGCTAGTTCGCTTCATCAATACTACCTCGTGACGTGGTTTACTTGAAGTGAACTAGATGAGGCGAACTAGCCCTAATTCGCTTTGGCGCGACGTGCTCATATGACTTTAGATGTTGGTAGGACGTAAAACAACAAAGCAACCATTTGGCGCAACGTGTGGAGACGACCCTCACACGCGCGCGGTGACTGCCTAACATTCGGATAACGTTATTCCAGCGCTGTCGACGTCCTTCTGATGTCGCCATAATATTGGAACCCGCTCGTTGATGCGCGTTGTGGGTCGTCACGTTTTTTTTTCATGCTTCAGACATTGAGCGACCAACTACGCGCGCCGCCGTCCTCCGGCGACTGTCGACATCCAGGATAGTGTACCGACATGTACCGACGTTTGCATAACGTCCCCCTAACGTTTCCCAACGTTTCCCGACGTTTCGCCAAAAAATGACAAACGTTGATGCGCGTTGGAGAGAAACATCATAGTGTGACAGGGGTATAAGATAGGGTGCGTTAAGTTAGCATATTGCATTATGCGAGTTTAAAGGCATGTAAGGACATTAATTTGTAATATCCATTTATTGCCACTTATTAGTCGCCATGTATTTGCTCCGTTCCTTCCATCCTGGGATCGGTGGCGCCACCATCGGGCCAAACCCCAACTACGGGCGTGCTCATTATCCATTATACATATAGATATATAAATATATATATATATATACATATATATCCCCTTAAGTTACCCAATAGAAGCACACACCCCATTTCAAGATTGAGGGCGCGCACAAATTTACGATCATATTCGGACTGAATGCGCATAAAATAAGACAATCCCACTTTATTTCAGTGGCACGACAAAAACAAATCCATGAAACTCTTTAGCTTCGAATAGATGCCCATCCATGTGTCTGCACTCGTGCAGTGCGCGTCTATTGGGATATATATATATGGTAAAACTTCAAGTGAAAGTATATTAGATTATAACAATCGAACTAGTGTACATGCATCTACAAATATGGCAGAGATTCAAAACCCTTGGATTATGCAACATGTGCCTGTCACACTATGGCGGATTGAGCAACGGACAGAACCGGACAAAGAATATTCTAGTCCGGTGTTATTCGGACTTGAAATGTATCGATTATGTAACGGACGGTAACAGACGGGTAACAGACGGTAACGGGTGGGTAACAGATGGTAACGGACGGTAACGGTTGATAGCGTATCTAACGATCAACGGACAATTCAGAATATGAAAAGAATTCTAACGAACAGAATGGACGTGTAATGGATATGAACGGACGGACGGGAACGGATGGGAACGGACGATAACGGAGGTAACGGATGGGAACGGACGGGAACGGATGGGAATGGACAGGTAATGGATGGGAATGGATGGGGAACAGATGGTAACGGATAATAACCGCATAGGTCAGTCCGGTGCAATCCGTTACAAGTTTTGTGCATGCTCAAAACTTGTAACGGATCAGGCCGGATATCAACAGATATCAACAGATATCATATCACCAGATATGCAATGGATATACAACGGACACAAGCCAGACTTTGCCGGATATCAACGGACTTTGTTCGGTTTCTTTCCCTTTCCCCAATCCGGTGAGGTGCGACAGAGCCTTTAAGCTAATTTTGTTTTATTCATGGTGGGCGGGGTGGACGATGATCATTGATAATGAGTTTTTGTTTTGTGTGCGCGCACATGCCTTTGGGGTCATTGCGCATGCGCGTCAGGGTAGGTATATGAGGCATGCGCTAATGCCAGTGTGTTTGCTTCGTTTATTTTATTTTTGGGGGTAAAGAAAATAAAGCGACAAAAACTGCAGAAAAGGTCAAGCAGGCTGATTTTCTTCATGCCTTGTAACCTGATATGATCTTAGATGTTTCCAGGATGTAAAACCCCAACTAAAAAACAAACAATCTTGCCTCGTGGACGGTGCTGACTGTATACAGTATAACCCCATTAAATCAAACTTGAAGGGACCCTAGAAATCTGTTTGGATTAACCGATCATTGGTTTAACCGAGCTTTGGCTTCCACTTTGACTTGGCTTTGGCAAAAACACGGGCGCATTTTGAATGTAATATACAATATATGTGGACACTTTGATTATTGTTTTTTTTTATATATATACAGTATGACCCAGTTAAAACAAGCTCAGTTAAACCAAACGATCGGTTAATCCAAACTTTTTTCGGCGGCCCGGCATAATACCACAATTTATCATATAAAAAAAGTCTCAGATGACCTTATAACCACATGAAAGTTTGATTTAACCATACCGGAAGTGGCCTGGGGCCTGACAATTTTGTTTGGATTAACCAATAGTTTGGATTAACCGATACTTTGGATTAACCTACTATGGTTTAACCAACTTTTTTATATGATAAATGGGAGTATTTTGCGGGCCGCCAAATTTTTTTTTGATTAACCGATCGTTTTGTTTAACGAAGCTTGGTTTAACGGGGTTGTACTGTACTTGGTTTGGACACTGAGTGCCAGTTTGCCAAATGAGTTGAGCGCCTGCTTTCCATCTGGCAAGGCGTGGGATTCAAACCTGTTTTCAGCCCGTGGCCAAGTCAAGCAAATGACTTAAAAATTCATACTTGTCACCACCTAACCTGGCGCTCAGTATTACTAGCACTGAGTATGCAGATGTGGAATGAGGAAGACCAATTGTAGGCGATTGAAATTTTCCCTGCTTAATCATCAAATGCAACCTGACCAGACGGGATGGCGGAATGAGTTAGAGCGTCCGTCTCCCGTGCTGGTAGATCATGGGGTCATGGGTTCGAACACTGGTTGAGTCAAACCACTGACTTTAAAATTGATACTTGTCGCTTCCTAGCCAGGTGCTCGGCATTATTAGGATAGGGCAAGGGCTGGTTAGCTCAGTGTCAGGATAATGTGACTGAGTGGGATATCAGATCATGGTGCTGGCGGCCTGGTTTCCCAGTGGGACAGCACTATAGAGTCGCCATGAGTGGGCACTGTCACAAGTCGCTACCCGTCCTGATATGACCTTAGTTGGTGCTAGGATGTAAAACAACAACAAACAAACACACATCGAATGCAACCACACACAAAATGTGCTCTGGCATCGGCGAGTCCGCCCCTCAACTCCACTTGAAGGTCACGTGGTCAATTAGCGAAATGGGACACCCTGCAGTGACTCGTGCATGAATCGACAGGGGGCGCCAGTGGCTGTTTTTCTTCTTTGGGGGGGGGGCGGATGTTGTGTGGGGGGGGGGGGGTTGAAACATCGAAGCTTTGACATCATACTGGTAAATGATCAATCAGGCTTAATTGATTAATTGATTGCTTGATTGATTACCTGATTGAATGCTGCTAGGAAAGTTTGTTTGCTGGGGGTTTTACATCCCAGCAACGTATATGGTTATATGAGGACCGGTACCGACTTGTGACAGTGCGCACTCATAGCGAATTTATAGCGCTGCCCTACTGGGAGACCAGGTCGCTGGCAGCTTGACCAGATATCCCACTGAGTCACATTATCCTGATACAGAGCAAACCAGTCCTTGTGCTACCCTAGTAATGCCAAGTGTCAGGGTAGGTAGCGACAAGTCTAAATTCTGTAAGTCATTGGTTTGACTCGGTTGGGGTTTAAATAGATTAGGTTGGTCATTTATAATCCACTTTGAAGTTATGGTGCTGTCACATTACGACGCTTCTCGCCTACGCGTGTCGACGTATGTAATTTGTTGGTGCAACGTCGGGATACGTCAGGAAGCATTACGCGCATGTTAGGCGCGCGTTGGTATTCGTTGATGCACGGCGAGGGTTGGCGGCACGCGTCAGGGGGTCGGCGAAGTTTTATGCTTGCGCAAAACTTTGGACGTATGACAACATGTGACAACGTGTGGGTGCCAATGCTATGGCGAAGTTAGGGGGTCGTTGAGATATGTTAGAAGTGTGTTGGAGGTATGTTGTTCTGACGTTGTGTGATGTTGACATATGTATACTTTTTTTCCTCTGACGGCGAGCGCTGGAATAACGTTATGCGAATGTGAGGCAAACGCCGCACGCGGATGAGGCTCGTTCCCACACGTTGCGCCATATTTTTTTTTTTTTTTTTCTCAGGCGTCGATATACATTATCACAAAGTCGGCCGCACGCTACCAATACATTGCGCTGACGCCGAAAAGTTTTACATGTCTCGACGATTAAAAGTGATTTTGCGTGTTGGTGGCGCGCCCGTGAGAAGCGTCGTAATGTGACAGGGCCATTACATAGTTCAATGGTTTTCCGTTGCTGTCATTTTCTGAGATAAGTATATTAGGTTTAGCATTATAATATACCTTATTCTAGTTTCAAATCTAACTTAAGAGAAATTTGAGGTGTAAACATGCTCATTTATTTTCGGCATACTTGTCAAAACTCTGACTACATAGGCTTCAAGAGGAACAGGTTTAATTAAATTGGTTTAGTATGCCCCTCTATTCATCAACAAACGCTTAATAAGCACATCAGTATCTAAGCTGGATATGTAGGTTCAAATATCGCTAACTGTTATGCTTTTGATAATTAGATGCTTTTATCGGACTATGCAACTTTAATTTAGTTAAAGTAACTGTTATTAAGAATGGCTACCTTTAAGGCCCTGTCACACTATGCCGTATTGCGTCAGCGTAAGCCCAATGGATTAATGGGCCTGTCACATTACGATGCTTCTCGCCAATGCGCATCGACGTATGTGATTTTTTGGCACAACGTCGGAATACGTCAGGATACGTCAGGAAGCGTTAGGCACGCGTTGGTATTCATTGATGGACGGCGACGGTCGATGGCGCGCCTCATCGCACGTCGAAGATTTTGTGCTTGCAAAAAACTTTCGACGTGCGCCGACGCACGGGTGCCAACATTATGGTGACATTAGGGGTGCGTCGAGATATGTTAAACGCGCTGGAATAACGTTATGCGAACGCTAGGGATACGCAGCGCGTGCATGAGGGTGGTTCCCACACGTTGTGCCAAACTGTTGCTTTTTGTTTTATGTCCTAGCAACATCTAAGATCATATCAAGGCTGGCGCTCCAAACGTTTTTGTTTTTTTCTCACAACGTCGGACGCATGCTACCAATACGTTGCGCTGACGCCAAAAAGTTTGATGTGTCTCGACGATTAAAAGTGATTTTGCGCGTTGGCGGCGCGCCGGCGAGAAGCGTCGTAATGTGACAGCAGCATTAATCAATTTCATACGTCGAGAAGCGTCAAACTTTTCGGCGCGGGGGGCATAGTTGGATGTATACACAACGTACTGAACGTATACAGAATGTATGTCCGATGTACTGCTAGCATATGACAGCGTATCATAGAAAGTATGGCCGAACACAATACACCCGCAAAACGCTCACGGAACGCTCACAGAACGCCAGTGAAGCTATACGTTATTCGATCGCCAGAAGTACACCTTATACGTTAAATACGTGAAGACACGGTGGAGAAATGCCAAACGTACCTTAGACATATGTTAGATGTACGTTATCCATACGTTGTCATACATTGTCAATACGTTGTCAATATGAGGGATGCCGGCTCGACTTACACCTGATGTAGTTCAATGTATGTATAACGTATGTATAACATACATCTAGTGTATATCGACGTATGTCTAACGTATATATAGCGTATGCTAACGTATAAGACACGCGTTGTCGTACGTCAACAGTTTTGAGCATGCTCAAAACTTGTTCAGCCCCTTGGCGTGCGACGCCGTATGACGCCGTATGACGCCGTATGACGCCGTATGATGCCATATACCAGCATACGCATAACATTCGCATAGCGTTCGCATAACGCATCTCGCCGTACACCAACTCCTTTGCGCATAATCACATACATCGGCATACGCTAACACGATCCGTCGTAGTGTGACAGGGCCTCTAAATTAGAGACTTTTTATTTCAAAACCTGCACTTAAATATGGTGTGTGCAGTGAGCTGCTACCCACAACATTAATTCTTCCAAATACCACCAGAGGGCAGGTTGGTAGTAGAAATCATCTAGAAGACCTTTTTCCCAGAGTTTACTGCACAATAAGATGTTGCACGATACACTGGTTCTTGCCACTACCAACAGAGTGGTAGCTTGGTAGAAATCTACTATAAGACCTTTTTCGACAGAATATGCTGCACAGTGAACTGCTACCCGCAACATTAGTTCTTGCCACTGCCAGGGCAAGATAAATTGGTGGTGGGAATCGTCTATAGTATAAGACCTTTTCCACAGAGCATTATGGCCCTGTCACATTACGACGCATCTCGCCAGCGCGTCGCCAAGGCGTAAAATCACTTTTTTACGTCGAGAAGCGTCAAACCTTTCGGTGTGGGGGGCAAAGTTGGACGGAAGTTGGTATTCACTATCAACATGTATCAAAATGTGTCAAAATGTTGCACTATCGGGTCAAAGGGCGGCGGACAAAACGAACGCTAAACGGACATCGAACGGTGAACCGACGGGCGAAAAGCGAATGTCAAACGGACGGACCGAACATCAATCAGACACGTACCAGACTGTTTACATGACGTCACGGACGCGCCGAAAACATATAAAAAACTGGCGGATCGAATTCCCGCAACATTCAACGTCTTCTGTTGTCGAAAACTACACTCTCTCCACCTTATTCGTCGTCGTAGTTCGTTCAAGCAAGCATGGTTAGGAACAAGGAGACGTCCAAGGACAGGTTCCCATCAACGGACTATTCAGGAAACAAACCAGAGACGTTACGGATGGGTACCGGACCTGAACCAGACAAAACGGACTAAACAAACTTAAACCGGACACCAACCATACACATAAGTCCGGCAGCATCCGGTCCAAGTTTTGTGCATGTTCAAAACTTGCCACCGTACACGCCAGACACCACTGGACAGAGAACCTAAACGCCGGATGCTGAACGTATATAAACCAGACATTGACCTATTTCACCGGACAGTGTCCGGTTTCTATCCGGTTCCCCAATGTGGTGATGTGTGACTAGGCCTTTATGCATCTGGCCGGAAGACCAGTGTGACCAGACGGGAAGGCCGGATGAGTTGAGCGTCCGTCTCCTGCTTTGGGAGATCGGGGGATTTGAACCCATATGTTCGAGGGTTCGAACCCTAGTCGAGTCAAACCAATGAATTTAAAATTGATACTTGTCGCTTCCTAGCCTGGCCTTCGGCATTAATATGATAGGGCACGGACTGGTTGGCTCAGTGTCAGGATACTGTGACTGAGTGGGATATCAGGTCATGGTGCAGGCAGCCTGATTTCCCAGTGGGGCAGTACTATAAAGTCACCATGAGTGCGCACTGTCACAAGTTAACACGCTCCCTGATATGACTTAGATGTTGCTAGGACGTAAAGCAACAAACAAACAACAGAAGACCAGGGCCTCGGCAATGAGAACAAGTTTATAATTTTGATGAATAAATCTTTAGCAAAGAAAAAAAAGGTGATGAGAGTATGACGGTCAATAAAATATCTAAAGACTAGAAATTCAAAAGCATTGGATGATGCTAATTTAATTATGAGCCACGTGATGTCTTTATATGCAAGTTAAAGTTGCATAATACGAATAAAACACACAATTTCATCAACTAAAGTTGTCCTACATCGTCAATTTGGATACCGTACACTTATTAAGAATTAATGTTGGATAAAAGGATATTCCGCACAGTGAAAAGTGGGAAGAAAACAAGGCGGACAAAGGAAGAGGTGGGAAGACAACATCGGGGAATGGACAGGTGAGGAGTTCGGCAAGTCTTAGAGAACAGGGGAAAATGGAGACAAAACTGGTTGATAAGTCATATGTGGTGCCCCAATGATCCTCATGGTTAAGCGATTGATGATGATGATGATGATGATGAGGAGGAGGAGGAGGAGGAGGATAAGGAAGATTAATCCACTTTAAGTAGAACATGTCACGACTGCAATTCATACAAGCCTATATTCCCCGTGCCCCCACCTCTGCCAATTTGGATTTCGTCCGCTGTGAATAAACCTACAGCGTCATCAAAGGCCAGTTGCTCTCATACCATGTCTATGTAGTGTGGGATGTTAAAAACTCCTTGTGTCATTAAAAGTGTAGCCTCAGGCTTTCTAATGGTGAAAGCAAGACTATTCAGACTTATCCATGATAGGCAGTATAAATCTTCAAGAAGCTAGAAAGAAAGAAATGTTGCCCAACAGTTTGAGCGGGAACACCAAAAAGATTTACACACATTATCATTTAGAATATCTCCAAAGGTAGCAATTTGTATTCAAAGTGTATTATTCCAAACTAAAGTTCAAGTTGCGTAATCCAATTTTTTTGAATTTCTCTCATTTGCTGAGATGGATATATTAGTTTGATTGGTATAATCTGTCTTAGTTTAGTTTGAAGTAACTTAGATTTTTCACTCCAGCGGGCCTAAAGGCCCTGTCACACCTCACCGGATTGGGGGAAATGGACAGAAAACGAACAATGTCCGGTTTGTGTCTGTACAAGTTTTGAACATGCACAAAACTAGGAACGGATGCCGCTGGATTGACGTCTATGGTTCTTGTCTGGTTTGAGTTTGTTTCGTCCATTGGCTATCCATTCATGCCCGTTTCATATCCGTTTCAATGTCCGTTTCATGTCCGTTTCATGTCTGTTTCATGTCCGTTCATCCAGCGGCAATTGACCCGATACCGCAACATTTTGACAGATTTTAATACATTTTGATACTTATCACCACCGGTCTAGACAATCCTGTCCGTTGCTCAATCCGGCGAGGTGTGACAGCCGCTTAACTAAGAAGCACTAAGCTGCAATTGTAGGTTTAAGAAATGCAACAATATCTAAGTTGTGTACATAGGATCAAATCTAGGTGAATATTTTGGCTTGGAAAATTTGGCGTTTTAATCGAATTATAAAGGTTCCAATGATCCGGACAGAGGAAGCCCGAGGCAGTTGTGGGAGTAAAGAAAAGGGGTTTATTCAGCAAACAGGTAGACAAACAGTGTGAGTCAAGGGTAATAGAAATAAGGACAGCAAATGTTGTTGGGCAGGTCAGTCGACCTCGTCCACGTCCGCAGAGGGGCCCGGATGGGCCTGGGAGGAGGTAGGCCCGGGAGCCGACCCCCACGCAGTGGCTGCAAAAGAGGGTGGGTGGGCGTGGTAAATCCATTGAGTGAGGATGGGGCCCGAATGCAGGTCAGAGATAATGGCGGGAAGGAGGAGGGGGAAGGTCTGGTAGGGGGCGCCTCGGGCTTCCCGCCGGATCAACCACAATTCGGAATTATGAGCCGATCCGGACAGAGGAAGCCCGAGGCGGATGTGGGAGTAAAGAAAAGGGGTTTATTCAGCAAACAGGTAGACAAACAGTGTGAGTCAAGGGTAATAGAAATAAGGACAGCAAATGTTGTTGGGCAGGTCAGTCGACCTCGTCCACGTCCGCAGAGGGGCCCGGATGGGCCTGGGATGAGGTAGGCCCGGGAGCCGACCCAAAACACAAGGCCAAGGCTCTCGGGGCGGCCGACGTCACCTGGCGGGGGACGTACGTGTGCACCGCGTCAGACTCCCAGGTGCCCTGGGCCATGATGGCGGAGAGGTCCACGCCCCTCGACGCGCACGCCTGGGCGGCGCCTCGGCGGGGGCCGTGCAGGGTGAATTCCTCGGCTCGGGGCACGAGGGCCGCGCCCAGGGCGGCGCGGAGGAGGGGGGTGACGTCCCGAGGCGTGAGGGGGTAGGCCCGGGAGCCGACCCAAAACACAAGGCCAAGGCTCTCGGGGCGGCCGACGTCACCTGGCGGGGGACGTACGTGTGCACCGCGTCAGACTCCCAGGTGCCCTGGGCCATGATGGCGGAGAGGTCCACGCCCCTCGACGCGCACGCCTGGGCGGCGCCTCGGCGGAGGCCGTGCAGGGTGAATTCCTCGGCTCGGGGCACGAGGGCCGCGCCCAGGGCGGCGCGGAGGAGGGGGGTGATGTCCCGAGGCGTGAGGGGGACGCCGGCGCGGACGAGGAAAGCCGGGGCGGCCCCGGACGCAGGCAGCAGGTCGACCGCGCGCCGCCATGCGCGGACCGGACAGAGCGGGGATCCGGCGAGGGCAGGCACGAAGATCGAGACGGCCTGCGCCGGGGACCGGATGGTCTTGGATGAGGTGACCCGGAGGCGGGGGCCCCCGGGAACCGGCTGGACGTCATCCCTGCGCAGTGTGTGAGGCCCCCCCCACGGGGCGTGGGAGGGGGAGAGGATGTTCGATTGCCTCAAGAAGCTGAAATAGGCGATGATGATGGCCGCCCAAGGAGCAACCCCGAGGTGCCCCTGGGCGCGCATATGTCTGTAGAGGATGGGAAGCATCTCGGGGGTGATGGCGGGGGCCCGTCGGGTCGGAGCCGCGAAGAGCCGCTGGGCGCCCCGCCTCACCTGTGAGGGAAGGGGGGCGTCAAAGGGGGCGACGTCGCCTCCCGCCTCCCGGTCCCAAGCCCGCGCCGCCGAGAGGGCGTTGGCGACGGAGGCCGGCGAGGGAAAGAGGCGGTGCAGGTGGGCGATGAACTGCCCGACGTCGTAGGGGGCGGGAGCCAGATGGTCGACTCCCCGCTTGACGGCGAACTGCAGATACCGCCTGGCGTGCCGATCCCGGTTGCGCCAGGTCCCGGGGGCGAGGGCCGCCCGGCGGAGCGCCATCAGGTGATCGTGGGCGCACGCGCCGTACTCTGCAAAGATTCAAAGGTTATGCGTGAACAGGTCGGGGGAGTGACGGACCCGGACCCTACGGATCCCCCTCCCACGGCATTCCCTCTCTACCAGGTCGAGGGCCTCCCGGGAGTAGTGCGCACGGCTGAGAGCGTCCGCGAGGACCAGCTCGACCCCGGGCTTGTGGTATATGGCGAGGTCGAAGGAGCCGAGCGCCGCGAGTAGCCAGAGCTCGCGGGCGCACGCTCCGAGGGTCGGGTCGACGGCGCGGCCCGATTCGAGGGCGCTCGCAGAGGCGGCGTTGTCCGTATTGACGATGATCCGGTATCCCCCCGGGGCGCCGGGGCCGAGGGCGCGGACCGCCATGACGAGGTTCACGGCCTCGAGTTGGTGGATGGAGGGGTAGGCCGCGATCATCTCTTGGTCGTAGGCCTCGGAGAAGCAGGCATCCGCCGAGAATGCGCCGCCGCCGGTGAGGCAGGAGTCACACTCGATGGTCCAAGTGGGGCGGACGGGGGGCGGGAGGAGATGGACGCCGTTCCCCGCCGCCGCGAAGTCCCGGAACCAGCGGACGTCTTTCTTGAGCTCTGGGTCGATCTCCGCGGCGCCGGCGGCGGGGGCGGCGCGGAGGCCCCAGAGGATGCGGCCCATGAATTTCCGAGCCGCGACTATGCAGGTGCTGATATGCGCGAGGCGGCCCACGAGTCTCTGACGGGCCTTCCTGGTGAGGGTGGGTCGAACGAGCCAGCGCTCGCATACCTCGATGACGTCCCTCATCTTCTGGTCGGGGATGCGGAGCACCATGGCCTCCGAGTCGAAGTCGATGCCCAGCCAGGTGAGTCGGACAGTCGGGGGGGCAACACTTGTCGGGGGCGAGCTCGAGGCCCAGGGAGGCGCAGACCTCCCTGAGGGCGTCGAACGCCCGCATCGCGCCGAGGTAGGTGGCCTCGCAGCCGACGAAGTCGTCGACGTAGACCGCCGCGAAGAAGCCGCGTAGGCCCACGATCCATGCGACCACGGCGGTGACCCTGACGCAGGCCGCGCCGGAGGTCCTGCAGCCAAAGGGCAGGGCTATGTCCAGGTAGGCGCGCCCGTCGACCGTTATGCCGAAGAGGGGGGTGGAGAGCGGGTCGGCCCGGAGCTGGCGGTAGGCGCGGGAGACGTCGGCCGACCAACAGAAGGCGCCCCGGCCCTCCTCGACGATGCGGTGGCCGAGGTCGGCCGCCGACGGCAATCTGTAGGCGTGTGGGCGCCCGAGGTACTCCCGCCTCGGGATGCCGGAGTTTACGCTTCGTCCGGGAGGGAAGGATAAATCGACGATCACCCGGCGCTTCCCAGGGGTGGACTTGGGCCGCGTCATTATCGGGCTGCACTGCGCCCAAGGAGTGAAGGGGGGAACCGCGAACGGCCCGAGGAGGGCGCCTCGCCGGAGCTCCTCCGCCGCGTAGTCGGTGACGTGACTGGCGAATCCGGGGTCCTCGCGGTGGTTGCTGTAGGTCGGCGTCGGCGGGCCAGGGGCGGTGTAGTTCGCCGGGAAGCCGAACTCAAGGTGGTCGGCGAGAAGGTGGTCGTCGTAGCCCCGGAGCATCCGGCGCCAATTGGGGATGTTTAAGTCCGAGGGGACCGGGACTCGGGCGGCCAAATAGTTCGGAAGTCCCGAGGCGCGGGCGGCGGCGTAGGCCGCCGCGTAGGCGTGGTAGGCGGCCCAGCCCTCGCCCGATAGCACAGGCCAGAATGATTCGAGGGTGGCCTTGTACTCGACGGGGGAGGGGCCGCAGTCGGGGGCCGCCGGGAGGGAGTGCTGGATTGCAATGTTTATCACCTCCTCGATGGGCTCGCTCGTGCCCGCGCCGGCGACGGGGGCGCCACAGGTCACGTCACAGATGTCACAGGCCTCGGCGGGGTCGGGGGCCGCCGGGGTGGAGCAGCTTCCGGGTTGGAACTCCGCGAAGCCGCTGGGTGACGGCAGGTGGGTGGCGTGGCGGGGGGTTCCGGGACGGGGCGGGCTCGTGGTGGCGTGGCCGGCAGTCGCCGAACCGTTGTTTACGTGGTTAGTGCGAGGCATTTCCTCACGGCGGCGCCAGCGGGCCGGCGTGACGTCACCGACAGGGGGGGTTCCCCGCGGCGGCTGGTCGTGCTCGGGGCTGCCGGTGGTGTGCGGGGAATCCTCCAGGTGGCGGCACGGCCGCGCCGCCGGCGTGACGTCACGGGGGAACCCCTCCCCCGCCAATCCCGTGTTGTTGTGTGTAGCGGTACTCGTGACGTCACGAGGGGAATCCCCGCCAGGCGGCGGGGCGAGCGGGGGGAAGCCACCCGAAGCCAGAACATTGTTATTGTTTACCTCGGCTGAGTGGCGGTCCACCGGGGCGGTAGTCCGGGGGCGGAGTGTGCGTCGGCGTCGAGTCGGCGGTCGAGGCGGGGACATGTGCGCCCGCCGGCCGACTAAAAATCCAGGTGCGAGGTCTTCGCGGGGCGCTCCCGGGCCTTCTTAGAGTAGCAGCTCGTCTCGGGGTGTCCAGTCACTAGCCTGCGCACATTGGCGCAATAGCCGCAGACGTGAGCGAGCTTCTGGGAGCCCGACCCGTGCGAGGCGCCCTTCGCGGCCTTCGTGCATGATGACGGGTCTTTATTCCACGCTTGACAAGGGGCTCCCATCACCGCCCGATCGTATTGGTCACGTCCGTCGGAGCCGGGTTTCTGTGGCTTCCCGGCTTGCTTTGCTTCCAGGGCGGGGCCGGCCGCGGGCGCGGCGTGGCCCGCCATCGCGATCACCTCAATCCTCACCGCGTTTATCGCAGCCGTGTCCCTCCATCCCCGGGGAAGCCTGCCGTCCGCGATTCGCGTGAACACCTCCTCCGAATACCGCCTCACCACGGGCCACGCCAGTGTGCAGTTATCCTGCGCGACCATCTCCTGGTGGGCGGAGAGGGCGTCGAGGTCGTGCTCGGGGAAGCCGGTCTGGCTCTCAAGGCGCTTCAGGCCCAGCGCATACTCCTCCCGGGTTGCCTCGCCCTTTTTTATGGCCCTCCCTTCATCCCCCCGTTCAACCAAGTCATAAGGAAATAAGTATTTTGACGGAATACCTTTTTACCGGGTGTGGTTTTTCCTGTCGGCCGCTGCCACGATGAGGCGCACCGCCTCCTCCGCCGTCGACCGTGCCCCCCGGCCGTAGTCGTCGGTGTCGTGTTGTCGGCGGCGTGCCGTGTGTCGGGCGGCTGCGTGTGGGGCGTCGCGGTGCCGGGGGCGGTGTCGCGGAGGCGTGGGTGACGGCGAGGACCAGGGGCTGAGCGGGCTGTGGTCGACTCCGATGGCAGGGTAGGACGTAGTGCGGGTCCTGGCTCGGCCGTCGTAGGCCATCGACGGCGATGCCGGCGAGTGTGATCGCGCCCGGCCGGCGTGTGGGCGAGTCCCCGGCCGGGGCGTGCGGGGGGTAGCCGAGGGTGAGCGCCGGCGTGCCGCCACGGTAGCCGGGGGTGGCTGGGTCTCCGGGCGGCGCGCGCCAGCAGTGGCGGCGGCGAGTGCGGCGGTGGCTTCCGCGAGCACTTGGGATTAAGCCGCGAGCTGGCTCCGGTGCTCGGCGGCCTCCCGTCTGTGCTCCGCCGCCTCCTTTTGCATGGTGATCCACCGCTCCTCCATGGCGTTGATGGTGAGCTGCATTTTTTCCAGCCCGTCTGCCTGCCTCGCCTTCAGCGTAGGCCTGCGAACCCGCTTAGAGTGGCGGGTCGGGGACGGTGGCTGGGGCTGTGGGACGGCCTGCGTCGGGGAGGCGCCGCCATCTTGCGAGTCGGTTGACACGCTCAGGTCAGCCGGAGGCGTGGTGGTTCGCTTCTTTGGGGCACGCTTAGTGGGGCGGCCCCTAGGAGCTGCAGTCCTACGTGAGCGCTGCATTATCCTGTTTAACTTGGGTGACTTTTTCAGTGCGTTTCCGCTGTTTAACGTGGGTGACGTGGGTGGAGACGGTGCCATTGAGTCTGAGACTAAATCCATTGAGTGAGGATGGGGCCCGAATGCAGGTCAGAGATAATGGCGGGAAGGAGGAGGGGGAAGGTCTGGTAGGGGGCGCCTCGGGCTTCCCGCCGGATCAACCACAATTCGGAATTATGAGCCAATCCATCAATTAGTTGAGACGCCTACTCACAATTTCGTGGAGGGTTGTATTTTGTTTAAAATATTTTAAAATCAATAAATAAATACCCTCCAAGTAAACGCATCATTTCTATTTCAATGCTGGTTTAAGAACGGTAAACAGAGTGGGGGTGAGTTCCCCGGGAAGTAGGGATAAGTTGAACAACATTCTGATTAGATATTCAATATTTCAGCTGGGGCCCGAGGTAAAATTGCACACAAACATCCCTCATTATCGCCCACTCGTGAATGATGCATGCTCCGTCCTTGCCCGGCACGCATGCGCACCGGAAATTACAATGGACTTTTCATGTCGGGCAGTCACACCAGGTGGCAGTACCACGTTGTTAAGAAACCTGCCCCTCTCCCCCCCACACACACTCTGCACTCCCCAACTCAACCCCCCCTACCGCATTATATCCACACACACACACACACTCCCAACCCTCCCCCTACTCCCCCTTCCTTATCCTCACTCCCCCTCACTCCTTCACTTCTTCCCCCTCTCCTCCCTCCCTCCCCATTCCCACTCTCCAACCCCACTGCCCTCCCCCTCTCTCCACTCCCTCCACACACATACACACCACCCATCCCCCCCACCCTCCCCATCCTCCTCATCCCCACCCTCTCCCCACCCACGACCCCTCTCCCATCCCTCTCCCACTCCCCCTCTTCCCCTCTCCCCCCTCTCAAATCCTCTACATCACCACTTCCTACTTCCTTCCTCCAAACTTCTCAACCTTCTTCACACATCATCTCCACCACCCTCTCCATCTTTAAGCCTCTTTTTTCTAATGAACCTTTCAGTCAATCAATCAGGTGACATTTAACAAAAGCCTTATTCAGTCAACCAATCAGGTGACATTTAACAAAAGCCTTATTCAGTAAACCAATCAGGTGACATTTAACAAAGGCCTTATTCAGTCAACTAATAAGATAACCTTTAACAAAGGACTATTCAGTCAATCAGGTGACATTTAACAAACGCCTTATTCAGTCAACCAATCAGGTGACATTTAACAAAAGCCTTATTCAGTCAATCAATCAGGTGACATTTAACAAAGGCCTTATTCAGTAAACCAATCAGATGGACTTTAACAAAGGCCTTATTCAGTAAACCAATCAGGTGACATTTAACAAAGGTCTTATTCATCAACCAATCAGGTGACATTTAACAAAAGCCTTATTCAGTAAACCAATCAGGTGACATTTAACAAAAGCCTTATTCAGTCAACCAATCAGGTGGACTTTAACAAAGGCCTTATTCAGTCAACCAATCAGGTGGACTTTAACAAAGGCCTTATTCAGTCAACCAATCAGGTGGACTTTAACAAAGGCCTTATTCAGTCAACCAATCAGGTGGACTTTAACAAAGGCCTTAGTCAGTCAACCAATCAGGTGGACTTTAACAAAGGCCTTAGTCAGTCAACCAATCAGGTGGACTTTAACAAAGGCCTTAGTCAGTCAACCAATCAGGTGGACTTTAACAAAGGCCTAGTCAGTCAACCAATCAGATGGACTTTAACAAAGGCCTTATGCTAGGTACACACATAACGCATAGGATTCGCGCACTAAAACTCCCGATCCCCTTAAAACTGAAAACGGGCCAATTCATTTTTCGAATCGCGAATCGCAATCGTAATGATAGTACACACATACCGTTTTAGCCCTAAAAATTAGTTTTTAGTCGTGAATCGCAATCGGTAGGTGTGCTAGGGGAGTGCACACCTCACGATTTTTGGGCAGTTTTAGATCGTATACGGTAGGTGGGTGCGGAAAAACGATCGTAAACGGTAGGTGTGTACCGGGCATTAGTCAGTCAACCAATCAGGTGGACTTTAACAAAGGCCTTAGTCAGTCAACCAATCAGGTGACATTTAACAAAGGCCTTATTCAGTCAACTAATAAGATAACCTTTAACAAAGGACTATTCAGTCAACCAATCAGGTGACATTTAACAAAGGCCTTATTCAGTCAACTAATCAGGTGGCATTTAACAAAGGCCTTAGTCAGTCAACCAATCAGGTGACATTTAACAAAGGCCTTATTCAGTCAACCCTACCACATGTTGTGTGACTAAGCATATATCCAAGACCAACAAAGTTCGTCTCAATATGGCCCAACACGAACTTGTGCATGTCAGTTGATATTGTGTGAATAATGCATTGATCTCAAAAGCCATTCTTGTTCATGGTAGACTTTAACAAAATGTTCAGCAATAAGACAGATACCCATAGATTATTATTTTTAAGTAAAATTATAAAAAAATAGGTGAGCTGCAAAGTCTGATGAAATTATCAAACATTCGAAACCAAAACATTTATGCCCCGGTCACATACACGTTAGTGGACATAGTTGAACGTAGATAGAATAATGTGGGTGAAACGTGCTGTCACTACGTTCAAATATGTTAAGGTACGGCAGGTTTTGGTTGATACCCACCTATGGTAGGATAAATACGTTATGGTACGGATCGGTACATTTGATCCTATCCAACTACATTCAACTGTGTTAACTATGTTACCTCCACTACATTCAACTACTTCAATCCATTGCTTTGCGGAGAACGGCCTGCGGTTAGAGTACGCTAGAGTATGTTATCATCACGGAGGCTACGTCTGCCTCAAACGTACCTCTCTTTTGAACATGTCCAAAGCTTAAATCGGAACTCACACGGCCCACACATGTTCTTCTCACGATCTCATCACGGGCAGGTACGGATGCCTGTATGATGCACTACGTTCAACTACGTTCAACTAGGTTAGCCTCCACTATGTTCAACTACGTCCACTAACGTGTATGTGACCGGGCCTTTACCTAGATTTTATCATGCATATCCAACTTAGATACGCGTGCACTCATTAAGCAGCCATTGCTGTGGGGTTGTGTTGTGGGGGTGGTTGGTGTTGTTTTTTCTAGGTCAGACTCCTAATCTGAGGGTCGGCGGTTCGATTCCCCGTGCCCCCAGCTCTGCCAATTTGGATTTCCACCGCTGTGTATAACTTACAGCGTCATCAAAGGCCGGTTGCTCTCATACCATGTCTATGTGGTGTGGGAGGTTAAAAATCCCTTGGGTCGGTAAAAGTGTAGGCTCGGGCTTTCTATCGACCAGCAGTGGAATGAGGAAGACCAGTCGTCTATGACTGAGATTTCCCCTGCTTAAACAACGAATGGACCAAAAAAAAAAAGTTTCATAGTCCGATGAAAACATCAAATTTTCAAAACCAAAACACTTATATAGACATAATTCTACGTATTCAACTTTGATACTGGTGCACTTATTAAGCATGTTTTGCTGCATAAAAGGTCGTAATAAGTCAATTTAATAGAACCTGTTACTACTGAAGTCTATGGTTCCAGAGTTTTGGCGTGCTTGCCAAAATTAATTTAGCATGTTTTGACGTCAAATATCTCCAAAGTTAGCCATTTAAAATATAAATTACTTCAAACTAAACTAATGTAGACTATAATGATTAGCATAATGTATTTATCTCAGAAAATGTCAGAAATTCAAAAGCATCGGACTATGCAACTTTAAGAACCTGTGACATTGATTTAATATGTTTTCACTTCAAATATCTTCAAAGTTAACCCTTTTAATACAAAACTACTTCAAGCTAAAGAAAGGTAGATTATAATGATCAACGTAATGTAGTTATCTAAGGAAATTATTGATGGCAGAAGGTGAAAAAGCATCGGACTCTGCAGATTTAATAATCATTTTGTTGGTGGAGTAGTCTGTCCTGGCTGCCATCTTTCAGGGGGGGGGGGTGAGGAGGTGAGGGGTGGAAGGTGATGGGATTCTCACGTGAGAAGAGAGGGGCCCAGATTTGTGGATTTTACCGGCTTGTAATTCCCTGCATACAAAAGGGGCAGTTGCTTGTTATCGGTTTGTGGTGAGGGAGGGGGGCGTGTGTTGGTGGGGGGTCGGGGGGGGGGGGTCGGGGGGGGGAGGGTTGGGGGGGTGTGATGAAGGGGGGGAGGGGGGGGCGGTGGTTGGGAGGGGCATGAACTAGAAAGAGCAGTGGGAAGAGGGGCTGGGGGAGCAGGAGGGAAGGAAAGGGGGTTGGGAAGAAAGAGTGGGTTTGGGGGAAGAGAAGAGGAGGTGGGTGGAGGGGAGTAGAAGGACGAGGAGAGGGGGAAGAGGGGGGAGGAGGAAGGGGGAAGGAGGAGAAGGGGGAGAAAGGAGGGAGTCGGAGAAGGATGGAGGGAGGGGGAGGAGGAGGATGGGGAGGAGGAGGGAGAAGGAGGGGAGGATGGAGAAGGGAGGAGGAGGGGGAGAAAAGGGAGGAGGGGGAGGGAGGAAGGATAGGGGGAGGAGGAGGGGTGGAGGATGGAGTGAGGCGGAGAGGGGATGGGGAGGAGGGAACGGAGGAGGATAGGGGAGGAGGAAGAGGGATGAGGGGAGGTAGAAGGAGGAGGGGGAAGGAGGAGGACGTGGAGGAAGAAGAGGAGAAGGAGGAGGGAGGGAGGAGGAAGTGGAGTAGATGGCAGAGTCTGAGAAGTGACAGAATCTGAGAGGCGGCAGAGTGTGAGAGGTTGCAGAGTGTGAGAGATGGCAGAGTGTGAGAGGTGGCAGAGTGTGAGAGATGGCAGAATCTGAGAGGTGGCAGAGTGTGAGAGGTGGCAGAGTGTGAGAGATGGCAGAGTGTGAGAGATGGCAGAGTCTGAGAGATGGCAGAGTGTGAGAGGTGGCAGAGTCTGAGAGATGGCAGAGTCTGAGAGATGGCAGAGTGTGAGAGGTGGCAGAGTCTGAGAGATGGCAGAGTCTGAGTAAGAGACTACGGCTGCAACCTGACGGTGACTGCGTCTGCGTTTCCATGGTTACGGTGATGGCTCCCTCATTATTCTTTGATTCCTAACTTTATTCTGAAATCCGAAAGATTCTGAATTCAAAAACCATAACTGGCACCGGGGATTTCAGATATTGGATTGTGGGATTGTTATGGGTTCGATTCCTGCTCTAAGCACAATATTTCCCATTTTCGTCACCCCTACAAAAACGTGCAAATGTAGGAGAAAAGAGTTCACAGGGATGAAAGTGGTCTCCGGGGGAAAAAACGGAAATGCTGATATTCTCCCATAGATTTAGCATTGTCAGGGAATCGCTGAAAATTCCCGGAAGTTAGGTTTCATATATATTGGTATATGCTGATAGTGCTGCGCTGTTTGAAGCATGTATTAGTAGTATACGCTGATAGTGCTGCACCGTCTGCACTACATATTTGTATACGCTTGTAAAATATTCTGATAAAACTCATTGGTGGGGGAATGCAAATGGTCTATAATGGTAAATGGTATATAGTGCCAGATGCTTGAATGTATTTATGTAGTTGCTGGTGATACTTTACTCATGGTCAATAGTCATTGTGTATTAGTCAGACAGTGTGTAAGGGGCACTTGGAGCTCTACTCACTACCCCCTCCCCCCTCTGTTAGTCACAGATCACCACACACTCAGCTCAGGAAGGTGGTGGCCAAGCAGCCACACCCATGGTGGTGGTGGGCCGATCACTGTAGCCATGGTGACACAGGAATGCTTGATGTTCATTGGTGGAACTATAAATGCTTGATTCTCATTAGAGAACATGGTCAGGTGGTGTGCCATACCAGATCCATGTACCACTATATAATAATAAACCTGAGGGCTTGGCTCTCTCTCTACTTTCATTCTTTATACTCTTCCTTTCTCTTCTTGCCTGTATTGATTTCATTATAGCCTGCCTACACAAACACAGATTCCAGCCGTGGACTTTACACGCTGATGGTGCTGCAGCGTAAAACAGTAGAGCCTATACGTTAATCGTCCTGCGGGTTAAAAAAATCTCGGAAATCCGCGAAATCGCGGAGATCGTTCATCCCTGGTTCATTATAATATACAAGCTAAACAAAACAGTTCAAACACAGCATCAAACTTTCAAATTCTTTCGTTAATATAACTAGGGCGGTCTAGAATTTCTAGAAATTATATTTGGCGCCCCCTAGGGCATGGCGCCCTGGGCGACTGCCCGAGTTTCCGGTACCTCCAGCCAGCCTTGTCTCCAAGACAGGTCACACGGTACTTTGTGTGAGCGAATAATGGTGTCATAAGTAGGTCATGTGTATAGCGACAAATGAGTTCAGTTAGCGTTATGGGGCTGTCACACTACGACGCTTCCACCGGCGACCCGTCAGCGTTGAAAATAAAAAAATTTAAGCGTCGAGAAACGTCCAACTTTTCGGCGGTTTGGGGACAAAGTTTGGCATCAGCGCAGCGTGTTAGTAGCGCGCGGCCAACATGTGTTGACGCGTTGTGGACAAAAAAAAAAGAAGTTTGGCACGACGTTTTCATATAACCTTAAATGTTGCTAGTGTGTAAAACAACAATGCCCCAGTTTGCCGCAACGGGTGGGAACGACCCTCCCGCGTGCGCGGCGTCTGCCTAGCATTCCCATAACGTTATTCCGGCGCGTCCAGCGGAGCTCGACGACCGCCTAACATCCTCCTAACGTCCTTACTCATATATTTGCGTGCGCTGCCGGTCGTTGTTTTTTTTTTTACATGCTTAAAACCTTGGGCGACTGGCAATGCGCGTCGGCGTTCTGCGCCGACCGTCAACGTCAAAGATAGTGTACCGACGTGTACCGACACGCACATAACGCGCCCCCAGCGTGTCTCGATATTTCACCAATTATCACCCAAAATCAACACACGTCGACAGGTCGCCGGTAAGAAGCGTCGCAGTGTGACAGGCCCATTAGGTTTATGGTGTTTGGGGTGAGGACCCCAGGTCAGCCACAGGTAACAGCAGTACGGCGTTAGCTGGAGCCAATTCTTAAGGACCTGTCACACTACACGTATAGCCTTAGCGTATGCTATGCCGACGTATGTGATTTTCGACCAAAACGTTGGCGTACGTCGTCATACATTACGTATACGTTGGGCGTGTGTCGGGTATGTACCGGGTACGTCGTTATATGTTGTCTTACGTCGCCGTGCGTCGAGGCTCCGAAAATGTTTTGTGCATGCTCAAAATTTCCAACGTCTGTCGATGTGTGGCTCGTACGTTGAACGTACGCTGCGTGTACGTTCGGGATACGTCAGCATATGTTGGGAGTACGTTAGGGATATGTTGGTATACGTTGCTGCATGTTAGCCGTACGTTCAGCCGGTGGGAACATGCAGTCCGCGTACAGTCCGCATACTGCGAATGGATGCATTACGTACTCCTAACGTACTTTAAACGTATGCCTGCCATATCTCCAGCATATTTAACATATACGCCATACTTCTAGTGATGGAGTAACGTATGTAGTGTTGTCAGGGTTTGTCAGCGTATGCGAGCATTTTGCGAATGTTTTGCGAACGTTTTGTGAGGCACATGAACACTCTCATTCGCTAGCAATAGGTCAGAGATACGTTCTGCACACGTTATGTATGTTGTGTGTATGTTGTGTGTACATTGTGGATACACCCATTTTTAACCCTGCTGTTTAGAAGTTTGACGAATGCCGATGTACTGGCAAATTTTCTAACATTGAGCACGCGCTGATGCCATACTTCGTAGTGTGACAGGGCCTTTAATGACACATCCATGGAAGCGAGCCAAGTCTGGGACAGGACGTATCTTGCTCCTGCAGAGATCAAACAAAATTGTAGAGATCAAACAAAACCATTGGGCTTCATAAAGCCTCAGTCACACATCACCGAACTGAGTACTGGACACCACCGGACAAAGAATTATCTAGTCCGTTGGTGTCCGGTGCCAAAATGTACCGAAATGAAACGAACGCTAAACGAACAAGGAACGTACATTAACGAATAGCCACTGAATGATAACCGGATGATAACTGGACGACAACCTAATGTCTAACGGACGGACCGGACACCAACCGGACACCACCCGGCCACCTACCGGACTGTTCATGGATGCGCCAAAAACCGACGGACTGAATTCCCGCAGCACCGTCAACGGACTCTTCAGGATACAAACCGGACACCTAACGGATGAATAACGGACATGAACCGGACAAAACGGACAAAACGGACTTAAACCGGACACCAACCATACACGTCAGTCCGGCGATGTCCAGTACAAGTTTTGTGCATGTTCAAAACTTGTACCGGACACCGCCGGACACCACCAGACAGAAAATGGACATATCCCCAAAACATCTTAGTGGCAACTTCAATAACATCCTCAAACACCATATTATTATGTTTTTACCTCCAGCAGAAGATCCTGAAAATCCTCAATTAATCCTCTTTGACCCAATAGATCCAGACTAAGCAATCGAAAAGGGAACGATTTTTGTTTAAAAGCATCTTTCAAAGATAGCATTTCATAGCATCTCAACCTCAACTCCACTCAAGTATCCCAGACCACGGCTTTTGAGTCGTAATTACTCATGTATTACTAGTAGTTGTTACTAGTACTAGTATGCATCATATACTATATGCTTGTATGTATTCATATATATTTGTAGGATGTCATAACCTATGCAACTCCTGTATCTTTATAAAGAATCATTTTGATGACATATTTGTATGCATCCGTTGTAATTTTCTAACTTGTTATTTATCTTGATGTTGTTGTTAAACAGTCAAATTGCTTTGTTACTTTGCTAGTTACTTATTGTTAGTTTAGAGAGATGCATTTGGGTGTACAGGCAGAAAGATTACTCGGATGCCAACCAAAAACACCCTACCATATTTCATAGTAAAATAAAATTCAAATTCAAACTATTTATGGATGAGATGATTAACTTACAGATTAACTTAATGATCACATTCTGGCTGATCTAAGCCCTATTGGCTGATTGGGCCTCTAATGCCAGCTCATTATGGTAAAAAATAACTATGTTTTTATGCACATATCTGGAGGGGGGTTTGGGGTGGAGCCCAGAATTCATATAATTGTGGGTGTCCTCTCCAATATCTATCCAGCTTTCTCTGATATGGATTCTACTCTTTGTGCTTCAAATAATTGCTCTGGAAGACTATTCCAAGGATCTGTCTCTCGAAAGAAAACAAAAGCGTGTTTCCTGACCTCAAGCCCCGGTGTAACGATTTCAATTTCCCCCCTTTTCAACTTCCCCCGGGGGAATCTGAAAACGTTTTTAATTTCCCTCCGGTGAAATTGAAAATGTTTTCAGATTCCCGGGAGGGAAATTAAAAACAGTTTTCAGATTCCTCCCCTTATTTTCAAATTCCCCCCTCCGGGAATTTATAATTGTTTAAAAAACTTTAAAAAACGTTTTAAAATTCAGACCTATAAAAAAAAATTCTTAGCCATCTTGGAGACATTTTGTGTCAATTGGGGTGAAATATGTTTTGTTGTACTAGTAATAATTTGCTATTCTCTGTGTAATATTATATTTGTCATGAAAAATATTTAAAAAATATAAAAATAAAGAAAATTCCCCAAAAATGGGGGGAGGGAAAGTTAAAACGAGGGAGGGAAAACGAAAACATTTAAAAATTCCCCTGGGATGAATTTGAAAACGTTTTCAAGTTCCCGGGGGGAACTTCAATCAGGGGGGAATTTGAAATCTCCTTGAAGATCTTTTTCCGCTGACCTCTAATGTTGCTGTCCACTCTGAGGTTGAAAAGCTTTGTTGGTTGTTGGAGCTTTACGTCCTGGCAACATCTGAGGTCATATCAGGACGGTAGGTTGAACAAATCCCCTCCCAAAAAAACAAAAAAAAACTGGTCTATTGATAGTATTGTAGTGGTCTGCACTGACCTCTCAGGCAAGTAACCACATAGACAGGTAGGCATGGGTAGTGTGTTGATATCAGGGAGCCTAGGTGGTGTAATGGTCAGCACACTGGCCCGGAATGCAAAGAGATGTGGGTTCGAGTCCCGCTCTAGGCACAATATTTCCCATTTTCATCACCCCCACGACACTGGTTGCCGTGACCAGGATCCTGTACAAGCTTTGCGCTGTATGGTTGTTGAACCTACCCTGTGTATGTATGTGTTAGTCATTGCCTTGTATGTATGTAATTGTAAGCATTACAAGACTTACAATTCCAGGGGGATGAGTGTAGTGGTCTGCACTGACCTCTCAGGCAAGTAACCACATAGACAGGTAGGCGTGGGTAGTGTGTTGATATCAGGGAGCCTAGGTGGTGTAATGGTTAGCACACTGGCCCGGAATGCAAAGAGATGTGGGTTCGAGTCCCGCTCTAGGCACAAGATTTCCCATTTTCATCACCCCCATGACAGTATGAACAATATAGTATAAACAATATCAGGCATCATGGAGATCTCATTCTGTGCATGTGGACTGGGTCACATTTGACGTGATGGGTCAGATTTGTGTAATTATTCTCTGTTCTTGTTCTTGTTCTTGTCCAGCCGGAAGCCGTTCGCGAAGTCCCTATAGAGGTGTTCTACGTCGCTTGTTCCCTCAGCGCCACTGGTTTCCTCCTGACGACAATCTTCATCATATTCAACCTGGTATACCGAACCACAAGGTAAGGCGATAAGATTGGTTGGTTGCTGGAGTTTTACGTCCTGGCAACATCAAAGGTCATATCAGGGCAGGTACCGACTTGTGACAGGGTGAACTCATGGCAACTTTATAGTACTGCCCCACTGAGAGATCGTGCCACTGGCACCATGACCTGATATCCCACTCAGTCACATTATCTTGGTCAGTATCTAAAGTTGACAGGCATATGTTGCATATATGAGGGGTCCTTCTCAAAACTCTGGGGTGGAGGTGCAAGACCATCTGACAACTGCTATGAAACAAGGCGTATTCATGGCAAAAATCTGGCTGGCGAGATCTTAAACGAAGTCAGACAAATACTTGTTGGTACTAAACCCAGTAACCGCCAAACGGATCCTCTGATTTCAAGTACCCTAAATGAACCTATGCATAATCCTAACCGGAATCCTGTAACAACCAGCTTCCAACACTCCTACAAAAAAGTTAATGCACCTAGTCTTGTTGATATCTGTGCTGGCCTAATCCCACTCAGAGGGCGTAATATTTGTTTTCAATAACCAATAGAAATACAGCAAAACAGGATTTAAAGTATTTTATGATTGTAGAAGCTGAAAATCTGGGTTATTAAAAAAAAAGCATTAAAACAACACGTAGGAGTTGTACTGGTAGCTGTTATCCTACAGGTACCAGCACAGATGTGATGTCATCGCTCCTAGCAAACCACAGCCAAGAGTTGGGTGACTGGGGTCGGATCGTTTTGCACACGGCACATGTATTTCTCGACTCCACTCACGGTGTTCGATTTGAAATTCTGACGACTCGGGTGACCCGAGTCGCCCGGGTCATGTTAATTGATTACAGCCAGACTGAACCAAATTCGAGAAAGAGTGCGCCTTCACCAACTTCAAAGCAGGTCAAGTACTACAATCGACCCAGCAATCCTCTATGAATCTAAATCATCCACATCATGACATAAATAGCCGGCTATTACAGCTGTCAAACTCCAGGTTATTAAACCATGTGACAGAGGATGCTCCCTATAACCCAGGTGTAACCAGTGATCATAAAGTGAAACCCCCTATTGCCCTTAAGCTTACTACGCCATAGAAGTCTGCAAACTCATCTCTAAGGAGTGCACCTACGAACCAGCTTCAAACAACACTGTCACAGTCTGGTGACCAAAACTGGATGTCTGATGCTATGGATCTTCACAGAGCCACAGGCACTCGTCAGTCAATCCTACCACCACTAAGCAGTCTGCCATCAACCTTACAACGTGGCATTAACACTGCTGACCCAGATACTTTGCAAAAACTCAAAGCTCTGGAACTTGCAAAAAGGAACTTGTTACTAGGAGCTCCAGATGCTGACCTAACTAGCATCCTTCACTCTTAGGAAATTGTTCTCTGAATATGATGCCCACCTACCAACCTCTTTAAATTTTCTTAAAACAGGTTTGTGCATCTTTAAAAAAAACTTTATGTAATTTATTCACTGAATATCTTTTGTCAGCGCCAGAGCACCGAACTTCCAGGCATACTTGATACATAAATGAAACTATCTACTGTAATATTTAGTAACTGCATGCAATTCCCAATTGATAATAAGAGTATTATATATGTTACAAATGAAACCATCAGCTTTAATAGCAACTGCATACAATTCCAGTTTGATAATAAAAGTATTATAGACGTGCATTACATGAAAATTATAAGTAATATCTAGTAATTAAGTACACCAATGTGCCTGTGTATACAAGTTATTGTACACCTAACGGTAAGCAGATCAGAACAGTATACTTTAATGTGTTGTTAGTTGGGGGGAATTGGTGCAATACTATTTGTGTCATTTCAGTCGTAATTGTTACTGTTTGCTATTGTGTGGTCTGATGGCCAGAAGGGATGCCTGAGATTGATGGGTCGTGTGTCAATTATAAGTAGGATGTTAGGCACTGATTATGTATTACTTGTTGAAAGAAGGGTAGGAGGGGTGGGCAGGGGGCTCAGTGTGCAGGGTCATGTTTGAGAACATTTATACATGTATATACAAGAGTCACGGCAAGTGTGGCCTTTAAATACCTGTTACTGTGTAGGGGTCTGACTTATTTCCACTAGAAACTAGAAGAAGCCAGCATTTAGCCAATGCTATGTTTAATAGAGCTCAAGATAAGAAATATCATGATGGGACAAATAGTTTTGCGCCTGTCTTGACATGTTCTTGCCAGTGTGAAACCTCTATTTGCTCCCCGAGAGAGTGCTGCTGGTAACTTGCAAAAGCCAGCAGCACTTCAACACTTTTGCAGGCAGCTTTCATGAAATGACAGCAGAGAGCTAAATGGAGAGCGGCAGTCAAGTAATGAAAGCAGTCTTCGTCGCATCGCGACCAACAGCATGATGATGATGATGATAACAAGTCAACATGACAAGCTCATACTTAAAGTCATTCATCCAAACAATGAACAAGTTAAAGACAGCCTACTATTTAATGGGTCCAAAATCTGGAATGACATATCCCGTGTAGCTCAGACCTTACCAACCTATGATGCATTGAAGAATTACTCCAAGCATTTGTTTATAAATGTGTCTAACAACTAATACATTCCTTGTATGGGTCTCAGTATTAGTAAATACTAAGTATGTACTGTTTCATTTATTGAAGTTGTTAATCTGGACTGCTATGTACTATTTCTTAGAACATCAAATTGCTATTTGTACATCTGTTGCGGTTCATGTGTTTTTGTGTGTGTGTTTTATTTTTTTATTTTGTTTTGTTTTCGCTCTTGTCTCATATCACCCATCTCATCTTCCATAAAATTCACAAATCATTTAATTTGATATGTAAATAGTTCTAAGCACTATCTGGGCTGGATTGTAAGGCATCATGACTCAGTTTGCATAAGTGACCTTGATGCTCTAAAATTCCATGTATTACCTTTCTTTTGCCTTCAATAAAAGAAATATTTTAAGCCTGATACTGAGCCAACCAGTCCTTGCCCTATCCTAATAATGCCGAGCCATGGCTAGGAAGCGACAAGTATAAATTTTTAAGTCATTGATAACACCGAGTAAATGCTGCGTCCTTAAATGCGCAGTAACGTGATTGATTGATTGAGTGGTGATAATTTAACGCCATGTCGGCAGCAAAGGTCATATTCATGCAAAAGTTAACAGAATTTATTTTTCGGAACATTGTGTTTAATGATCGGAAAATTCATATGATATTGCTTATATTACAAGAGGCGACACAAGCCCAGTAGTTGTTAACAATGCTAGAAGATTAATCAAAAGGGAGCCAAATGCACTGCTAGACTAACTAATAAGTAAATAAAGATATTTAAAAAAGTAAATAAATGAAAGAATATATCAATAAAAACACATTGATAATTCAAGCAGATTCTTAGAGGCTATAAATTCCAGGCATGATACACCTAGAAGGTCAACTTTAAACTATAACCCAAAAACTAATGACCACTAACACAACAAGGTGAATGAAGGCAGTCAGGGAAAGCGACAATAGGACGGCATGGCCGAAAGAGTTAGAGCGTCCGTCTCCCATGTTGGTAGATCGTGAGATCGTGGGTTCAAATCCTGGTTGAGTCAAACCAATGACTTAAAAATTGATACTTGTCGCTTCCTAGCCAGGCGCTCAGCATTATTAGGATAGGGCAAGGAGCAGTGGAATGAGGAAGACCAGTCATCTGCGACTGAAATTACCCCTGCTTAAACAACTAATGAACAAACAAAAAAAGAAGAAAAAAAAAAAAAGGTAACCAAACTGACCAATTGTAGAACTAACAGACTCACAGAGGGCATGGAGGTGTGGGAGAATACTTACAAACAGAGCAGGAATGCATGCTGTCGCTTGCTACACAACGGCTGAAAGTGACAAAACAAGGGGACCCATGACACTATTACTGTCTAGCAGTGAAAACAAGTCAGTATAAATACACTGCCACAAAAAAAAAAAAAAAACATTTGTTCAGATATCTCATGGCCCACCAGCGGGACGGGACGCCCAATAGAAGGTAACCATGCCAAAAGTAGCCAGATAACACACCACACAGCTACCTACAAGCCTATGATATGTAAATAGGAGTAGGCTAGACTAGTAATAAGAGTAGAACAAAATAAAATAATACATATATGCCAAGCAAATTTTAAAAAACTAACATAGGCTACTAACCATACCAACCAATTATCTATCTGCTACTGAAATGCAGGCAATCAAATACCTTATCAGCAGCTACTCGGTGGTAAGACAACACCAACACTACAACTGGCCAGCATTGAAAACAAGCCTGGGTACCCGGGCTTATATGCTATGGACAGTATAAATACAGCCTCAATAAAATAAATTTAAAAAATAAAATTTGCTTACTTTCGTAGGATTGTCCGAATGTCCAGTCCGAATGTCAACCTTATCCTGTCGATCGGAGCCTACCTCGCCTACTTGTGTTGCATTCTGACGTCACTAGGGGCGCTTACACACGTCAGCAACATCCACAAGGCACCATGTCAGGTACGTCACCATGGCAACATTAATGACGTCATCACAGCAACATGCCGCTAATGTCCCCATAGTGTTTCTGGGTGTCGAAATGATAGCATCATAGGAGGCATTGTAACAAATAGGAACATCACGATTAAAGCGGGAATCGAACCTACATATATGCCATTCCTATTGTAGGGTTTGTGTTCGAGTCTGTGCCTATGTAGGTAGGCTAAAGTGAAAAACAATACAGACGGAGAGAAAGAGAGAAAGTAAAGCAAAGTAAGAGTGTAAGAAGAGAGAGCCCAAGCCCCTCTGGTTTATTATATATAGTCCATGGATTCTTGGTATAGGATCATGCCATTCTCTCAACCAATAGGGAAGCGGCATTCCCAGCTCCTCCAATAGGGACTCACCATTCCTGGTTACCATGACCACCAGTGGTCTGTCCACCACCAGAGCTGGTTGACCTGTGGCCACCACCAACCCTGACCCCTGTGTGCATTGACCCCTACCTCAGCAGGCCCTGAGTGGAATCACTCAGACCTGCGAATCATCCCTAATTCTATAATTACCTGCCCTCAAGCATGGGCCAAGCCATATATATATACACAACATACATATACATACACTCTTAGCTGGGCACACAGAATAATAATAGAGGATTTCCATTTTCCCCCCTCTGCCGATTTATCGGAATATTTTACACTGGGTTAGCGCCATAACCATTAGGCTACCAAGGCTCCCTGATGCAATCAACCTACCTACACCTACCTGTGTATGCGGCATTTCAGCTCCGGAGATACGGTTGTTAAACCTACCCTGTGTGTAGGTGATTGTATATATATATATATATGTTTGTTGTTGCTTTACGTCCTAGCAACATCTAAGGTCATATCAGGACGGGATACATATATGTAAGTGCATCGCCTGTGTGTATGTAATTGCAAGCATTAAACAACTTATGGATGTAAACCAGTTAAAGTTGCATAGTCCGATGGTTTTGAGTTTCTGTCATTTTCTGAGATAAACATCATTATAATCTTCCTTACTTTCACTTGAAGTAACTTTTATTTCAAATGGCTAACTTTTGCGATATTTGAAGTGCAAACAAGCAAAATTAATTTCGGCAAGCACACCAAAACTCTGACACCATAGGTTTCTGCAGTGATAGGTTCTATTAAATTGCCTCAGTATTCCCTTCTATGTGGTGACAAACGTTTAACAAGTGCACCAGTATTTAAGTTAGATATGTAGAATCAAATTGAGATACTTGTTTCGGTTTTGAAAATTTGATGCTTCATCGGACTACGCAGCTTTAAAGGACTTTTAGGGGGACGAACGAGTGTAGAAGTCTGCACTGAGCTCTCAGTCAAGGAGCCACATAGAACAGGGTGATTGCATCATGAAGCCTAGGTAATGTAATGCTTAGCATGCTAACCTAGGAATGGCATGAGGCGTGGGTTCGAATCCGACTCTATTTACAATATTTCCCAATTGCATCACCCCCATGACATTAGTCCTCTTTGTATGAGCATGAAAATGTTGAATACTTTGAATAATGATGCATACCACTGAGGGGGGTTGTGACATTCTGGAAATTTATATTTTTACCACAACAATGCAGGTGCTGACGTGGCTCCTTCCGGTGGCCTTCACCTTGATCTTCGGTGCCATGTTCACCAAATCCTGGAGGGTTCGAAGAATATTCCTGAGGGCTCCACACAAAAAAGTTGTACGTATACGTATAATATTTGTCACTAAAGGGTAATTCACATATGAACCTATAAGGAAGTGCGTAGGAAAAAGTACTCTTTATGGAGGGTTCGAATCCCAGCCAAGTCAAATCAATGACGTACAAAATTGATACGCTACCTAGCCTGAACCTTGAAGCTACCCTGTGTATACATATATGTAAGTGCATTGCTTATATGTATGTATGTATGTATGTAATTGGTATGCAGGTGTTGCAAGTATTGCAGGTATTGCAGGTACCTCAGGGAGTTTGACGCCCCTGCCCTGCAGAGTTGTAAACCACTGCCTTGTGGTACAGGTTCTTGACAGAACCGAAGGCTAAGGGAGCAAACCCTAAACAGAAAACCATGTCACTGTGGCAGCATTAAGGGCGGTTGATGTATGGAACTCTCAACATCTCCCGACCAGCCACTGCAGGGACAAATAGTTTTGCGCCTGTCTGGACATGTTCTTGCCGGTGTGAAACCTCTATTTGCTCCCCGAGAGAGTGCCGCTGGTAACTTGCAAAAGCCAGCAGCACTTCAACACTTTTGCAGGCAGCTTTCATGAAATGTAAATTAAGACCGACTCATAAACATCACTCTCACAGCAGAGAAGTAAATGGAGAGCCGCAGTCAAGTAATGAAAGCAGTCTTTGTCGCATCACGACCGACAGCATGATGATGATGTATGTAATTGTAAGCATTCAATGATTTATGAATGTAACCCATTTAAAAGACTTCTGGTTTCCTTATTTCCCACCAGGTGGCAGTTGACCTATTTATTTCCCCCTTCTGACCTAGTTTTCCGTTTCTCCACCAGGTGGTTAAGGACCACATCCTGTTCGCCATTGTGCTGGGTCTGCTCAGTATTGACCTCATTCTGCTCGCTTTGTGGCAGGCGATCGACCCGCCAAAAGTTGTGCTTGTGTTGGAAACTGTAAGTTGTATTATTGCTTTCGTTTGAAGTAACTTTTATTTTAAATGTCTAACTTTTGAGATATTTGAAGTGCATCCATCCACAAATAATTTTGGCAAGCACGCCAAAACTCTGACACCATAGGCTTCTGCAGTAACAAGTTCTATTCAATTGGCTCTGTCTGCCCTTCTATATGGCAACAAGCGCTTAATATGTGTACCAGTATCTAAGTTGGATATGTAGAATCAAATCTGGATAATTGTTTTGGGTTTTGAAAATTTGATGTTTTCATCGGACTATGTAGATAAAAGATTCACCCGGTACTTGTAATACACGGGTGAAGGACAACATAGTGTAAATACGGGCGAAAATAGCGTTAGTATGGAACAGGAAGTAGAAACTGTGGTTCCATGATCCAATGGCTACAAATATTGGCACAGATTTGGTGAAATGGGAGAGAATGCAAAAAGACAAGATGGCGGCCATAGAACACCATCGATTTCACTTTTAAATCGTATTAAACTAACTATTTTATTATATTTTTCAACTCAAAGGTAGCGGGCAAATAACAAGACATATGTAAAGAATAATTGTTGCTTCTTAGATTGTGAAATTAGGCTCTCATTTCATTAACCCACATTTTCGACCGTTTTGTATATAGGGTTGGTATTCACCCGTGTACTACAAGTACCGGGTGAATCCTTTATCTACGGACTATGCAGCTTTAAATAAAGCAAGCTTGTTTCCCTTTTATCTAGTAGTAGTAAAATTCCAACAACCAACCAACCAACCAACCACACATTTCCTTCTAGACCTCATACAACATCACCGCCACCGCCACCGGGTCCTCTTCAGCCGCGCATGCGTCCATTTCCGCCGCGCATGCGTCTGCGCTGCTGCGCACCTGCGCGTCGCACCACACGGCGGCGTGGCTGTCAGCGGTGTTCGCGTACAAGATGCTTCAGCTGCTGGCCGGGGTGTACTTCTCGTGGGCCGTGCGCGCCGTCACGCTGCCCGCCATGAACGACACGACGGCCATCCTGCTCAGCTCCCTCCTCACCGCCTTCGTCGCCATGGCAACCGTCGTCACGTCCGTCTGGTTCCGGCACCACCCGCCCGTGACGTCATCGCTGAACGCCGCCTCCATCTGGCTGTGTACGACCGTGACGCTGTGCCTCAACTTCATCCCGAAGGTTTGTTTGTTTGTTGTTGTTTTACGTCCTGCCAACATCTAAGGTCATATCAGGACGGTCATCCCGAAGGTAGGCCAGCGAAGCTATTCATGTGTTTTATTTATTTGATTTATCTCATTTATCTCTTCATTTTTTTTTTTTTTAAATTGTTATCGATGAATGAAACCACCAGAATATCTTCTGAGTTGAACTAATGACACTAACTGTTGTGCTAACTGCTTTCACTAATTGTTGCACTAATTGATGTGCTAAATGTTGCACTAACTACTGCACTAATTGTTGTACTAACTGCTGAACTATTCATCGCACTAACTGTTGCGTTAACTGTTACACTAATTGTTGCACTAATGACTGTCCTAACTGTTGGGCTAAATGTTCAACAAACTGTTGTACTAACTACTGCACTAACTGTTGGGCAAAATATTGCACTAATTGTTGTACTGTTGATAAAATTGTTGCGCTAACTGTTGCATTAACTGTTGTTAACTGCTGCGGTAACTGTTGCACTAATTACTGTGCTATCTGTTGTGCTACCTATTGGACTAACTGTTGCATTAACTGTTTTGGTAACTATTGTCCTGTTGCACTAACTGTTGCATTAATTATTACACAAACTGTTGTGTTAACTGTTGTTCTAACTGTTGTCCTAACTGTTACATTAACTCTTGTGCTAACTGTTGCACTAACTGTTGCACTAACTGTTGTGATAAATGTTACAGTAACTATTGCACTACATGTTACACTAACTGCTGTTCTAACTGTTGCGCTACCTGTTGCACTACCTGTTACACTAACTGTTACGCTACCTGTTGCACTAACTGCTGTCCTAACTGTTGCGCTAAGTGTTGCGCTACCTGCTACACTAACTGTTGCGCTACCAGTTGTGCTAACTATTGCACTAACTGTTGTGCTAACTGTTACACTAACTGTTACACTAACTGTTACACTAACTGATGCGCGCACTATCCCACAGATGCAGCTGGTCTGGCAGAAATCAGAGGACGAGCTGCTGCGGGTGACGATGGCTTCGCAGGTGATCTATTCGCCGAATCAGTCGCTGGACCAGGTGGAGGACGAGATCTACCACCTGGTGGCCGAGAATCGCGGCCTCAAGAAGGCGCTCACCCAGGTAAGCGACACCAGCCCGGTCGTAAAATCTAGATGTCTACGAGCCTTGATGTACAGACCACCTACCGGGCGCGGTGGCCAAATCGGTAGAGCGCTGGCCTCGCGTGCAGAAGTTCGGGACTTTGATTCCCAGTCGACTCAAACCAATGACTTATAAAATTGATACTTGTCGTTTTCTAGTCTGGCACTCGGCATTAACAATAACAGGATATGGCAAGGACTGGTTAGCTCAGTGTCAGGATAATGTGACTGAGTGGGATATCAGGACATGGTGTCAGTGGCTTGATTTCCCAGTGGGGCAGCACTATAAAGTTGCCATGAGTGTGCACTGTCACAAGTTGGTACCCGTCCTGATATGACCTTAGATGTTGCCAGGACGTAAGACTCCAACAACCACCCAGCCTACAGACGACCTCCTTCACCAATCAGCCGCCCTCGGACGGCGGTGGCAGGAACTAACAAGAGAGTTTGCGCAACCTACCTGCCCTCTGGTGGCAGGAACTAATAAGAGGATTACCGGTACCTGCTCGCTCTCTGGTGGCAGTGGAAGGAACTAATAAGAGGATTTCCGCAAACTGCTCGCTCTCTGGTGGCAGTGACACTGTGCACACCAAAACTACTTTAGTAATTCTTCAGTTCAATTTTCTTCAAAGTTCACCTATTATAAAAAAAAAAAAAGTTGCATAGGTTTAGAGTAAAGTAGGTCGGCATCAATAGCGTAATGAAGCATTGGGGAGATAGATGAATTCCACCACCAACCCACCTTCTTATAATATTTCTGCATGCTCGGTCATCATGAACACCAGAGAATACCATAAACTCTCCCCCTTCCTTTCACCTCTGATGCCCTTCTCAAACAAACCCTTAAACAAACTCATATGAGGAAGAAAGGGAAGACAAGTCACAAAGATTGACAGTGAAGATGTTATGCTTTATTGGCATCAACTCCTGTTCACCTACTAGCAACCTATCACCCTCACTCCTTACCTTCTGTCCCCACAGAGCCTCATTACTCTCTTTACTATGTATAGGAATCAGTGCCTACAGCCCATTGAACCGGAGTCCCATGGTTGTTGTACACAGCTCAGTTTGTATATGAAAGGTGGAGCCTCAGACAGAGTGTCTGGGTTCCTGGCCAAGAGAAGAGTGTGTTCACTTCAAGAGTCCCTCCAGAAGTGTGTTACTAGTGACTCTAGCATCATATAGATCAGAGTGTCTAGAATAATCAATATCAAAATGAGGCTTGTGTGGTCAGGTGGGGCAGAGGGGTGCAGGTGACTGGGCCTCCCACAGCCAGCCAATCAGACACCCTCCACAGCCTGGGAGGGGGGGGGGGCGACGCCCTAATATGGGCAGCTGTCACTCAACCCCAGCTGGAGGTGGTGTCCATAATGTATGCAGAGTGGCTGGCTGTGCTTGCCCATCAGCCCTGTGGTAACAGGTAGTTGCAGACAGTTACAATAAACAAATATTTTTTGCAGCATACCACACCATGGATTTCTGACGCCTCTTTTGCATACAAAATATTTTTGAGAATTTTATTCCACTATTGCTTTTTAATTTTGGTATATCTAGATGTATCTTCGTGCATCCACGTTGTTAATGGTTTATTGTACGTCAATGATTCCTGCACGTACCCTCTGCAAAATTATGGCCCTGTCACACTACGACGCTTCTCACGAACGCGCTTCAGCGCGTGGCGACGTGTTGCCATTTTGGGCGAAACGTCGGGACCCGTCGTCACCCGTCGTGACGCGTTAACGGGGCGTTATCAACGCGTTAGTGGCGCGTCGGTACACGTCGGTACACGTTGAGCACGCCAAACGTTTTGACCAACACGTTGGCGCGCGTCGGGGCGCGTCGAGGTTTTGTGCATGCACAAAACTTTGGACGCGCGGCGACGCGCGCCAACGGGTTGGAGGGCGCGTTACGGACGCGTTCGCAACACGTCGAAACCCGTTGCCGGCGCGCCAGCGGAATGCTGGCATCGCGTTGAGCAACGTCACTTAACGTTGGCATTTTTTTCACCAAAATGCGACCGTTCCGTCGGCGCGTCCGTAACGTGCCATCGCCGGGTAGTGGGCGCGCTATTGGCGTTGCTCCAGCGTTTCTCGGCGCATTGCCGGCGCGCCTGGACGCGTTGGCGGCGGGTGTGGACGCGCTGCGGGCGCCTCCTAACGTGTTGCTGGCGGGTATGTACGCGTTGACACGCTACTAACATGACACCAACGCGCTACTCCCACGCCGTCGGCGCGCCGGCGGAGCGCCGACAACGCGCCGATAACACGCTGGGAACCCTCTGGCGGGACGTTGAGTTGTTGTTCCGCCGCGCGTCGAAACGCGTTGGCCGCGCGCCAAAAACACGCCACTAACACGCTACAACCCGTCAAACTTTCTCCCAAACCGCCGAAAAGTTTGACGTTTCTCGACGCGTTGATAATATTTTGCGCGTTGGCGGCACGCCGGACCAAACGTCGTAGTGTGACAGGGCCTTTACCTTCTGTCCACACAGAATCTCATTACCTCTTTAGCCTGTCTATGAATCAGTGCCTACAGCCCATTGAACCGGAGTCCCTTGCTTGTTGCACTCAGATATATAAATGTTGGTAGCGTCAGACAGTGTCTGGGGTCCTGCTCTAGAGTAGGTGTGTCTCACTCAAGAGCCAGGAGTAGAGTGTTCACTCTCCAGTGTGCCTGAAGCAGTGTCTTGCATAATTAATCTCAAAGTGAGGCTAGTGTGGTCAGAGGGCCAAGGGAGTGCAGGTGACTGGCCATTCCCAAAGCCAGCCAATCAGGCCTCGGAGGGTGACACCCTCCAGTAGTGGTGGCTGTCACTCAACCCAGCTGCAGGTGGGGGTCTGTGTGTATATTCAGATTAGGCTGGTGTGCCTGCCCACAGGTCAGATAGAGACAGGTAGCTGCAGACAGTTACAAATAGATCCATATTAACATGTCCTTTTCTCCAATTGCACTCTTTATGGATGCATAGAGAAACATTTCAACAATCATGTACTGTCTCTTATATAGGAACATCTCTTCATTAATCTCAGGCATCATGTATGAACATATATTTCACATAGCTTATATCATGTCATAATGGGAGTGGGGTATTATTGCTCTTAGATTACATATCATTGTCCCCACTCCGTCGCCTAAGAATGTTAATGCTCTCTGCCAACATATAATTCCGAACCGAAAATCCATATATTTTTACATTCTGATGGCAGTAGGTAGAATCAATGTTGTAGGTTTGTTTGTTGTTGTTTACATCCTAGCAACATCTAAGGTAATGTTGTAGGCAGAGAACTAGTTAGAAACCACCCCGCCTTACCCGTTATGTTTATTTTGCAGAAAGAACAGAAGATTAAGGCGTTGCAAGACCACGTGTCGACAGCCAAGGAGAAGCTTGAGAATCTTATTATAGAGGTAACTCTTTATATACACCCTATTGTAGTGTCAGCAAACGCCACCAGTCACATGATAGCAACTCTAGGGCATTAATCGATTAAACACCTCGGATCATCCGAACCACTGTTTTGCTCATGTGCAGATCCTAGAACCTCGGGTTGCATAAACAAATACACTCGGGGATGAAAAAATAAAATGGTGGCTTAAAGTCCGATGGTTTTGAATTTCTGTATTTTTTCAGAGATAAATATATTAGATTGATCACTAGTATACTACTTTACATTAGTTCAAAGTTAATTTTATTTTAAATGGTAAGTTTTTGAGTCCAAACATGGAAAATTAGTTTTGGCAAGCTTGCCAAAAAGTCTGGCACCATTCATTGACTTCTGCAGTAACAGGTTCTGTTAAATTGACTCATTATTGACTTCTACACAGAAAGAAATGCTTAATAAGTGCATCCGTATCTAAGTTAGATATGTCAAATCAAATCTTCTTGGTTTTGAAAATTTGATATTTCATCGGACTATGCAGCTTTAATTCAAAACCTTTTTTGGTGTTGCTAATAACCAACATAACTACAGCAACATAGGAGTCAAAGTATTTTATGAGTGCATAGTTTAGTTATACAGTAAACCCTCTCTAACCGACCACCTCCACAGATCGACCACTCCCCTATAACGATTGCTTTATTTGAGTCCCAACAATACCATATTCTAACTCCCTAAACCGACCACCTCCCTATAGTCGGTCCCAAGGGCGGTTGATTTAAAGAGGTTTTACTGTATTTCCATTTAATTAATCTGGGTTATTAAAAAGACATGTTGGACTTCTACTGGTAGCCGTTATCCTACAGGTACCAGCACAAATGTGACGTCATTGCTCCTGATTCCCTCAGCCAAGACATGGGGAAGTGGGGTCGGATCGTTTTGCACACGGCCCGTGTATTTTTAGGCTCACCTCGGGGTGTTCTATTATTTTGAAATCCTGACGACTCGGATCACCCGAGTGGTCTGGAGCATCATATTCGAATACGGCCTAGATGAAAGCTTCACCTCTGATTCGGTTTATTTACAACATTCACGGGAATCTAATTATAATACAGTATAACCCCGTTAAACCAAGCTCGGTTAAACCAAACGATCGGTTAATCCAAACTTTTGTTGGCGGCCCGGCAAAATACTACCATTTATAATATAAAAAAGTTGGTTAATCCAAATTATCGGTTAATCCAAACAAAATTGTCAGACCCCAGGGCCCGTATTCATGTACTGGTGCCAGGCGTAGCCGGTGCTACACGCTAGCTCTGGGGTAGCTATCAGCGGCTAGCGGCGGGTTGGAGAAATAGGTCAAGTCGTATTCACCAATGTCCAAGCCACCGCGGATAGCTAACCGTGAAGTTATTTATAGATTTGGGAATTCCCTCCATTCGATGATATGAATAACGCCGCCAATGCGGCGGCAGCGTTAATATCGGTTCGAATTTAGGGTTAATTTGATTAAATTTCACTTATGGCGTATGTAATTCTGTTAAATATGACAGCATTTAATAGATTTGGGCCTAATATATTGCCGCCGATACGGCGACAGCCATGTTTAGTTGACGTTGGACAGTATGGATATCGACGTCGCTGCGGCGGCGGCGATTTGTTTACTTTACCTTCGTTGATTCGACAATATGCATAACGCTGCCAATGTGGCGGCGGCGTTAATATCGGTTCGAATTTAGGGTTAAATTGATCAAATTTCACTTATTGTGTATGTAATTCTGTTAAATATCATCGCATTGAAGAGATTTGGCTGTAATATATCAGCGGCCAACACACTAGCCAACGGGGCTAGCAGTTAAACTAGATTTGAAACCAGGGTAGCTTAGCCTAGGCTACGGTCGGTGGCTAGCGCTGGCACCGGCACATGAATACGGATTTTCCACCGTTAGCCGTGTGGGGCTACCGTAGCCGTGGTTAAGGCCCTGGCACCAGCACATGAATACGGGCCCTGGCCACTTCCGGTACGGTTAAACAAAACTGTCATGTGGTTATAAGTCATCTGGGACCCCACCAACTCTTTTATATGATAAATGATATTATTTTGCCAGGCTGCCGGAAAAAAGTTTGGATTAAGCAACCATTTGGTTTAACCGAGCTTGGTTTAACAGGGTTAATCTGTATATACATAAAAAAACAATAATCAAAGTACATTCATAATTCACCCCCATTTTTACAAAAGCCAAGCAAAGGCGAAGCCAAAGCTTGATTAAACCAATGATCGGTTAATCCAAACAAATTTTCTAGGGTCCCTTCCAGTCTGGTTTAACGGGATTATACCATAATAGCTTTACGGCTAGCATGTATGATTCACAACCAGTGGCAGGTTACCTACCACTACCCGAGCCCCTAGGCTAAGTTTTAGTACATTATACTTGCATAATCCGATGGTTTTGAGTTTCTGTAATTTTCTGAGATAACTATATTAGGTTGATTGTTATAATCTACCTTACTTTAGTTTGAAGTAACTTTATTGTAAATGGCTAACTTTTTAGATATATATTTGAAATGCAAACATAGAAAATTAATTTTGGCAACACGTCACAACCCTGACATCAAATGACTCTGCAGTAACATATTGTATTAAATTGTCACAGTATTCCTTTCTATGTGGCAACAAATGTTTAATAAGCACATAAGTATCTAAGTTAAATATGTAGAATCAAATCTAGATAATCTTTTTTTTTTAATTTGATACTTTGATAGCTTTTGTGTAAATAACCCTGAATTGAAAAATGGCTGGAAGACCAGTGCTTCGGTACTGACAATACTTATTCAGCAGAATATACATCATCATCATGCTGTCGGTCGCGATGCGACAAAGACTGCTTTAATTACTTGACTGCCACTCTCTATTTAGCTCTCTGCTGTGAGAGTTGCGCCCATGAGTCGGTCTTAATGTCTCTCAGCTTCAGGTTTCTCTTGATGGTGTACATTTCATGAAAGCTGCCTGCAAAAGTGTTAAAGTGCTGCTGGCTTTTGCAAGTTACCAGCAGCACTCTCTCGGGGAGCAAATAGAGGTTTCACACCGGCAAGAACATGTCAAGACAGACGCAAAACTATTTGTCCCTGGAGTGGCTGGTCGGGAGATGTTGAGAGTTCCATACATCAACCACCCTTAATGCTGCCACAGTGACATGGTTTTCTGTTTAGGGTTTGCTCCCTTAGCCTTCGGTTCTGTCAAGAACCTGTACCACAAGGCAGTGGTTTACAACTCTGCAGGGCAGGGGGCGTCAAACTCCCTGAGGTATTGCTATACCTGCAATACCTGCATACCAGAATATACATATTTACCACAAAAAAAACCTATCATGGGACTATGCACCTTTAAATTAAACCATTTGTTTGCATGCTCTCAGGGCTCCATACATACCATGGCCTTAGGCCTAAGCCTACTCAGCCTAATGGTTAATTAACCCGTCCCTATTCACAGCATCAATTATGAAACTAAATTAAATTCATAGATTTTAATCAACAAACTATCATTTATAAATATACCTAATTATATAAATCTAAATAAAAGTAACAAAGGGCAAACCTTTACCTAGCAAATATCTCATGGGTCTAGCTTTCACGTACGCAGATGTGTACCACCTGAGATTACAAATATATATATATTTTTTTTAATTAAAATATATGATATTATATTCCGACCCTCCCCCAAGGGGAGAGGCTAATGACTCACATGCGTATATATATACATAGGGGGAGGCTAATGACTCACATGCGTATATATATACATAGGGGGAGGCTAATGACTCACATGCGTATATATACACATAGGGGGAGGCTAATGATCCACATGCATATATATATATACATAGGGGGAGGCTAATGACTCACATGTGTATATACACATAGGGGGAGGCTAATGACTCACATGTGTATATATATACATAGGGGGAGGCTAATGACTCACATGCATATATATATACATAGGGGGAGGCTAATAACTCACATGCATATATATATACATAGGGGGAGGCTAATGACTCATATTCATATATATATATACATATGGGGAGGCTAATGACTCACATGCGTATATATACACATAGGGGGAGGCTAATGACTCACATGCGTATATATATACACACGTGGAGGCTCATGACTCACATTCGTATATACATATACATAAACAATAGCCATACTCATAGAGTTGGAAAATGAATTCACCAGAATCCAGACAACGGAAACGGAAACAGCTCGTCAAACTTCAGGTCCGCAGCAAACAGGGTGGATGACAGGGATTGGTTAATAATATATTCAATTTCAATTCAATACTTTATTTCAGACTCGGCATTATGGTAGTTACATAAATATACTCGTGTTGAATTGCATAATATACCAAATTGTTATGTATTTCTATTAATTTAGAATAAAATTGAAGTTTTGTAATGCGCATATCGGCAAACTCAATGGCCGTACATCTTTGTTTTGCTGTCGACACCCTTTTCAGCGCACAGTCTACAGACAGTTTCATTGTTCATAATTCCGACTAATGTGGGCGAGGGGGGGGGGGGGAGTTCTAAGCATTGCTTATTCATATTATTAGCTTTTTATTCCATCACGTTTATTTCCAATAGTGCTCTATTTCAACTAACCACCTGAAAATCCCAAGCTATGCCCCTGATAATCCAATTACACCGCAAGATAGCATGAATGTTGAAACAAAATCTTTAAACCCTTTCCAGGACAAGCAAGACAGTGGTCTGGACGCCGACATGTCTTCGTCGAGTAACCATGACGACGAGCCAGTCCCGCCAGTTGCCAACAACAATAACACAGCACCAGCAACACCGGCAACTGTCAACTCTGATTCACCGGGGACGAAGACAGCAGAGGCCGGGCGAGGCGCGCCAAAGCAGCAACAACAGCAACATCAGCAGCAACAGCAGAAGTCGCGCGATCCAAAGCACAAGCGACGCGATGGCAAACAAAAACAGGAGGAGAGGAGAGATTCGACTGACAGCGGGCAGCCAGACGACGAGGTGGTGAAAGACTTTGGCTTCTACATGAGGCGAGGCGGCGGCCATATTGACGCGGGAAAGAAAAGTCTGCAGGCCGACGCTGGTACCGGAAGTCATTTCGCTGGTGACGGCGACGGCGACGGCGACACTCCGCCGCCCCGCCGGCACCAGCGGCAGCAGCAGATGCAGCAGCAGCAGCAACAGCAGATGCAGCAGGCGACATCTGCGGTGAGGATAGCCCGTCTTCGGGGACCTGATTCAGCCTCAGGGTCTCGGAGCAGTCTACGCAGCTTCACTCAAAACGCCTGGTCCAAATTTGCCAAGCGGCGATCGAGCGCTTGTTTACAGACCGCGGCGATGACACAACAACAACAACACCATAGCAACCGCCGTAATCATCGCCACCGGCACCATGACAACCACCACCAGTACCACAGTGGCGGTGGCGGTTATAACAGCACTACACCGCTCGGTGACTACCAGCGCAGCCGACTGCGCGACTCGCTCAGCGACCTGGTGCTCGAGCTGCGAGCAGTGGACCACCTCAGCAGCGCCCTCTACCAGTCCGTGCATCGGGAGTTAGCAGCAAGCAGCGCGCGCACGCGCACTTCCGTCGTGTACGACCAGGTGCGCGCCAAGCAGGACATCGCCGGCTCCATCGTCGACTCTTATTCACTGGATGACGCGTCCGACACCTACTCCTATGTCAGCAACCACGTGACCAGCACCCCCATAGGCCCCTATGGTGGTTACGCTCCTGGTGGTTACCCGCTACCTGATGGTTGCTACCCAGCGCCGGGCGGTTGTTGCTACCCAGTTGTTGCACAGTCGCTGCAGAGTAACCGCGGCTATTGCAATTACTCTCAACGCAGTGTCAGTGTCACTGACAACGATGATGCTGTCACAGGCGCTGCTGTTGGTGTTGACAGCGCTCCTCTGAAGAGGGTGCCGTCCATTGACAGTGTGTCCACTATTGGGAATGACCGTTACTACCCGGCAGCCCAGCATGGCCGCTTCTTGAAGCGTGTCCGGCACTCCAAGAGGCTGGGGCAGCGCAATGGGTGGAAGAGGGAAGCGAAACCTAAGATCTTCACCGTGTTCGCACCAAAGGTGCCTAAGCAGGCACCTGTGGTGGAGGAGGCCGGGGTCCGGATACTCTATGATGAGGGTACTTATGTGTGACCTGTCAGGCTGACGGATCTGTCACTGTCACTGTCACTACTGTCGGTGGTGACAGCAGTACTCTGTGGCGCGTGATTTCTGTTGACAGCATGTCCACTATAGTGAACAACTGCCACTATCCACCAGCCCAATATGGCCGCTTCTTAAACCTGGGCCGGCACTCCAAGAGGCTGGGGCTGCAGAGTGGGAACCGAAGCCCAAGATATTCATCGTGTTTGCACCCAAGATCCTCAAGCCAGCACTCTTGGTGAATGAGCTTGGAGTCCAGATACTCTACGACATGTGACCTGTCAGGCCGATGACACTGTCACTGTCACCACTGTAGATGGTGACTGCGGTCCTCTGCACCAGGTGTCATCCACGGACAACATGTCCACTATGGAGAACAACTGCTTCTATTCACCGGCCCAATGTCGATCGCCTTTCTTGAAGCGGATGCGGTACTTCAAGAGGCTGAAACAGTGCTAATGGCTGGAAGAGTTAGCCAAAGCAGAAAATCTTCACCATGTTTGCGCCCAAGGTCCTCAAAGAGACTCCCATCTTGGAAGAGGCTGGTGTGCGGCTACTTTACGATGAGGATACTTACATGTGACCTGTCAGTCTTGTTGTTGGTTGGTGTTTCATGCCCTAGCAACATCTTTAAGGCACTCCTACCAAGACGGGTACTTATTGACTTTATGACAGTGTACCCCTCATGGTAACTTTACACTGCAGTCCCCCACTGGGATATCTGACTTATGCCATAATATCCCACTCAGTCACATTATCCTGATGCTAAGCCAACCAACCAGTCCTTGACCTATCACAGTAATGCCGAGCACCAGGCAATGGTGGCAACAAAGGCTGTATTTTATTGACAGCAGGCAGCATATGACCAAATCAGATGACAATTCATTTGATAACTAGGTCAATCGGACGCTGTGTCGTAAATGGTTATTTATACTTGATGAATGATTTAATTGCATTGTGTGTCTTCATCTTTGTGTGAGTGCTTTGTTTATATTTGTAGCAAAGAGCTGAATTAGGCATCCTGGGTGGCTTAATCTCCAAGACCCTTAAACCGAACTGGACTGAACCTGAATACCAGTCTTGACGCACTTTACTACCATGACAACATTGGTGCCATGACCAGGAATGCACTTTTGATACAAATATATAATGTGTGTTTGTATATATGTGTATCTATATATAGCTTGTTGTTTTACATCCTAGCAACATCTAAAGTCATATCAGGATGGGTACCGACTTGTGACAGTGCACACTCATGGCAGATTTATAGTGCTGCCCCACTGGGAGACCAGGCCACCAGCACCATGACCCAATATCCCACTCAGTCACATTATCCTGATACTGAGCCAACCAGTCCTTGCCCTATCCTAATAATGCCAACCGCCTGGCTAGGAAGTGACAAGTATAAATTTTTAAGTCATTGGTTTGACTCGACCAGGGTTCGAACCCATGATCTTTATATGTATATATATGTACAGGCCTACATATAATATTTGTATATATTTATATATAAATATTATATATATATTGTTATGGATGTATAAATGCCCCCTCTGGATATGTTTAATCGTTATCACATTTGCATACTATAGTATTCACTCACTCATCAAGATGTCATTGAACACTCTAGCCCGAGATCTCACTCAGTCAAACTATCCTGACGCTGAGCCAATCAGTCCTCCCCCTATCCTAGCAATACCCTGTGGCAGATGAATCAATGACAAATGCCAATTTCGATGTCTTCAATTTGACTTAGCCAGGGTTCGAACCCATTACCTGCCACATAGTTAGGCCATCCTGTCTCCTTCATCTTACAATAGACTACATCACGGTTCCAGTGGCACGGTGCATTGTGGGTCAGAGCAAAACATACCCACGAGAAGCACATGGCTAATGCTAATACACTGGGTGCAGCTATGAAATGTGCTACTTTCAGCTCATCTCAGCTCTTGTTTGAAACATAGAATACCAACTAAAAAAATATATATAATAAATTAAGATATTAATCTTTTATCCAGCATTGCATTTACATCAATATAATCAGCACATCTTATGCCATGTGCATTTACATTTAGACAAATCTAGGCACTCAGACTCGTGTTAGAGCCATAGCCAGAGTCCGTTTTCTTTATTTTATTCATGTTTTTATTTATATCCTATGGTTAATGACATATGTAGAACTAGAGAATAAGTAGGGTTAATCAGATATTGGTTATATATTTCTTTGAAACAAGTTTTTTTTTACACAGCTGACATTTTAATATTTAGAACAAGAATTACTTCTGGCTAATCAATGGTGATGTAAACATCAGCCTGTAAAGTGACTGAAATTGTATGTTTCTTAGCTCAAAATGCTTAACTATGGAGAGTTGTGTCTTAAACATATTCATTATATTATTATATTGCATCCTTCCATCCATGTTTGTGCCAAATTGTTATGTATTTCTATTTATTTTGAATAAAATGCCAGTTTTGCCCTACGCGTATCGATAAACTCAATGGCAGTACACCTTTGCTTTGCTACCAACGCAGTTTTCAGTGCATGCGCAGTCGGAACCGTGATGTAGTCTATTGGTTTGACTCGGCCAGGATTCGAACTTCCTACCTTCTGAATGGGAAGCCTGCACTCTTACCTATTCGGCCACCACGCCCGGCCAGGTTATAAAGAAGCAGTTCACTACCATAGAAACCCCCCAAAGATTGTAGCACAAACCCCAATAAGAATAATAGTAATTTCAAAGTCTGCGCTTCAAAATGCTGGACACTATAGCCTTCAGCAGAAAGAAGTTCTATTTAAAGTTGCGTAGTCCGATGGTTTTGAATTTCTGCCATTTTTCTGAGATAACTATATTTAATTGGTCGTTATAAGCTGCCTTACTTTAGTTTGAAGTAACTTTCCTTTTGAATGGCTAACTTTTGAGATATTTGAAATGCAAACATCCTAAATTGATTTTGGCAAGCACGCCAAAACTCTCACCATAGGTTTATGCAGTAACAGGTTCTGTTAAATTGACTCAGTATGCCCTTCTATGTGGCAACAAGTGTTTAATAAGTGCACCAATATCTAAGGTATCCGTTATGAGCGGGGTAAATAAAGTCATCACACACAAAATGTATATGTATATAATTTGCAGATCATTATGGTATATATACAAACTATTACACAGATAAGAATTGGTAACTCGCATGAGACATGGTGGGTGGTTTGAGGATTGATTCATTTGGCAGAGCGTGGAGCAAGCAGAGACATAAGTAATGCTACGTTCATACGGTCCTCGTAAATATGGTGAACTTCCAACTTACTGCTGGTGAATAGGACGATGTAAACTGAGAGCGTTCATTTGGCAATTCCTGGTAAAGACATTTCATGCTGGGCGATAATAGAGGTATTGTGAAATCTTCATACAGAAAAAGTGAAATATCTCTAAAACCACACCACCTAGAAACAAATCCCTTGGTACACATATAGAAAACATCTTTACCAAAAAGATTATATCAAATTTAACACGACCATCTAAACTGAGAGTGTTCATTTGGCAATTAACGGTATACACTCTACTCGCAGTGTTTGGGTCACCCGAGTCGTGTTAATCGAATACGGCCCTTGTTTCATGCTGGGCGATAATAGAGGCATTGTCAAATCTTCATACAGAAAAAGTGAAATATCTCTAAAACCACACCACCTAGAAACAAATAGCTTGGTACACACATAGAAAACATCTTTACCAAAAAGATTATATCAAATGTATAACGTTAGGGTTCTGGATTTCTATTAATTTTGAATAAAACTAATGTTTTGCACGGCGCGTATGACGGACGGCAGAAACTGCGCCGCCGCCATTTCTTCACGAGTGGTGAGTAAGGAGCAGATTCCAAAATCTCCAGTTCACAGGTGGTGTTCACCAGTTGTGAAGTCACTTAAACGCAATTCACAGGTTGTGAACTGGGAAACACCATATTCCCCAGTTCATATGAATGCAGCATTAGATACATAAGTCAGATCCATATAAATATGATTCTTCCCTTGAAAACATACACAAGTGTATATTTACATGGGAATATATGATATAATTTAGTGCAGTTATACTGAAGCATAAACAGTCATGATACAAGATATATGTCTGGACATTTGCAAATAGAAATGACAAGTTTACGACAAATTGCGGTAGGCGGTTGGAGGGGGTTGTTGTAGGAGTAATAGCATATGAGGGAAATAGTCAAAAGGGATAATATTGCATATATTAATGAATTAAAAATAAGAAAAGAACGGAGGGGGGGGGGGGGGTAGGGGTCATGGAACGGGGCGCATGTGCTGACCTTGAGAGTGAACCTAGTGTAGTTACCAATCATAATTGATTGATTGGTGGTTTCTTTACGCCGTGTTGGCAGCATAGGCCATATTCACGGTGAGAATTGTTTGTTTTTATTCAACCATCGCCTTTACATATAATGTAAAAGCATACAATCAGTTAGGTGTCAATAGACACTTATGAATTTATAAAAGCTCAAAATCATATAATAAAATAAAATAGATGAAAGAATTAATTAGACCAATCATAAAGGCGATGCTTTGAAAGTACACGCTTCGCATAAGAAAGACAGTGATGACCATGTATAGGCCCTATTTATTCGCAAGTCACAACCCATCACATCTCCCATATAAACTGGGAACTATTTAAAACTGGCCAGTATTCGGCCAGGGTATTTCACTGGTTATCACTTGTATGCATCTCTGAAGAAAAACCAATGGAAGAACCATTCCTCGTTTCCTGTATATTGTTTGTATTTTCAGTTTTCACAGCATGAATGTAAATAAATAAAAGATGAATTGAATGTCAATGTATGTTAATTATTTTTTCATTATTCATACTGACATTTTATTCTAGATCATTAAAAATCACTTATCACTGACAGTTGTTTGTTTGTTGTTGTTTTACGTCCTAGCAACATCTAAGGTCATATCAGGACGGGTACCGACTTGTGACAGTGCACACTCATGGTGACTTTATAGTGCTGCCCCACTGGAAGACCAAGCCACCAGCAGCATGACCTGATATCCCACTCAGTCACATTATCCTGACACTGAGCCAACCAGTCCTTGCCCTATCCTAACATTGCTGAGCGCCAGGCTAGGAAGCAACAAGTATCAATTTTTAAGTCATTGGTTTGACCCGACCAGAGTTCGAACCCACGACCCCACGATTTACAAACACGGGAGACGGACGCTCTAACTCATTCGGCCATCCCGTCTGGTCCATCACTGATAGAGCAACCTTTCTTGAGGGCCTAATTATTTTAAAAGAAATTCAATTTGATAATCCATATCCTTTGCTATTACGTTTTTGATTAAGCAGCGGAAATTTCAATTAGTACTGTCAAATGCCAGGCTAGGTAGTAACAAGTATAAATTGTTCAGTCATCGGTTAGACACAACATGCCAAATAAGAAGTGGTTGATCAACTCATTCGGCCCGAAGAAATCCTTGATATGGTGTTCTCTGCATAATGGGGGACCTCCGACTTTTTAGTTCAAGTTCCTGCCGTTCACATCGCCACTGAAGTAGTGGGCCTCTCGGGCACACTGTAACACTGCAAATTCAATGGCTATGAGCAATCTTCATACAAAAGAAGTGTAATATTTCTAAAACTACACCACCTAGAGACAAACCACTTGGTAGACATATAGAAAACATATTCAACAAATATATTATATTAAATTTATCAGGTTAGGGTTCTGCATTTCTATTAATTTTGAATAAAATAAACGTTCTGCACTGCGCGTACCGGCAAACTCAATGCATTGTCAATGGCCGTGAGCAATCTTCATACAGAAAAAGTCAAATATCTCTAAAACTACACCACCTAGAGACAAACCACTTGGTAGACATATAGAAAACATATCCAACGAATAGATTATATTACATTTATAAGGTTAGGGTGCTGTATTTCTATTAATTTTGAATAAAATAAACGTTCTGCACTGCGCGTACCGGCAAACTCAATGCATTGTCAATGGCCGTTTATGCCCACTAGTACCGATGCGCCACCAAGTGTCGGAAAAACGAACTAGCCCACATGTCCCCCATTAAACCCCAGTCACACCTACCCGGATCAGGGCCGGAACATCCGCGGACCATGATCCGGCGTGGTCCGTGGCGATCCGGGGTGATCCATGGCTCATCCGTGGCTGGTCCTTGGTGATCCGTGGCTGGTTCGGCATCATCCGGGGTCTGCCCCGGATGTTTTTAAATGTTTAAAACATCCGGGGCGGTCCGGGGAATATTGCAATCCGGGCTCGATCCAGCATCATCCGGGATGATCCGGGTGTAATCCGGGTGTGGTCCGAGTAGTCCGGGGGTGGACCTGGGGTAGTCCGTGTAGCATCTGGGCCAGTCCGGTGTCGTATTTTCAGCGGCCCGTCATTCTCAGCGGCCCGTCGTGGTCAAAAGACCCGTGGCATCGCCGGCTACAAGCTCAGCTGGTGCCCGGCAGTGTTAGGGACCGATTACGCCGAAATCTATTGAATGCGATCATATTTAACAGAATTACATACTCAAATAATGAAATTTAATTAAATTAACCTTAAATTCCAAGCGATATTAACGTAGCAGCTCGATCAGCGTCGAATGGCCGAGTGTAAACAAAACAAATAGCAGTGCTCGCGGCAACTTCCGAAAATCCGCGCATGCGCAGAAGCGACGACAGGCCGCTGACGATGACAGGCCGCTGACAATACGACACCGGGGCTGTCCAGGCGTTTTTTAACCAGGATGAGTCACGTTTTAGCCACAGTTTAACCCGGACTAGCCCCGACGTAGCCACGGACCACTCCCGGACTGCCTGGATAAGACCCAGACAAGCCAGATGAGCACGGATCAGCCACAGATCACCACAGATAGCTCGGTTTACCACGGATCAGTCCAGGATGAGCCCCGTTTTTGTATATATATAACAGGAGCAAGTCCATGTCAAGTCCGAGACTGATCCGTGACTACTCCGTGGATACACCGGGTAGTCCAGGGGTGGTCTAGCTAGACCGGGGGGGCTAGTGCGAGTAGGTGTGACTGCGAGCCCAAAAACGACCAAAATAGCGATTTTATCCAGGGCTGTCTGGGACGGGTGGTCCGGCTAAAAATCCGGCGCTCGTCCGGGTATCTGTGACTGGGGCTTTAGGTATGGAGGGGATGGAGTCCCGCCTACTTAGTGGGCGTCTAGGTCACCTGGAGGTGATCCGGCGTGCGGAGGCGGACACCATAGCAGACAGTGCATACGCTTCCGCAGTTGCAGAACCACGAGATACCCTCCGATTGCCTGTGTTTGATAATGTTAGCATTGACATTGATTCTCATCATTGTTGTCCCATAGTTAGGTACTTTACCTTCAATCCTTGTACATAATTCGATATCTCTCACATCGATGTTCAATAGAGTATATTTTGAGGACATTTGGTCTGTCCCAGTAATCTAGGCTCTTGGTATCTATTTGTATATGATGTGAAGCTGCGTTGCTGTAGCTCTAGCTTTGTAACTGTCCATTAGAAGTGAGTATCCACAGTTGTGAACAATAGTCTATCCGTGGGAGTATTATGGAGTTCCACAAGGCTTTCATTTCTCTAGCTTCTCTTGACTTAAATGTACGAAGTACCTATCCACTATATACATTCTGGCTGTTTGATATACCGCATAACCCCGTTAAACCAAACTTGAAGGGACCCTAGAAATTTGTTTGGATTAACCGATCATTGGTTTAACCGAGCTTTGGCTTAGACTTTGACATGGCAAAAACGTGGGTGCATTATGAATATAATATACAATGTATTTGGACATTTTGATTATTGTTTTATATGTATGTACAGTATAACCTCGTTAAACCAAGCTCGTTTAAACCAAACAATCGGTTAATCCAAGCTTTTTTCGGCGGCCCGGGAAAATACTACCATTTATCATATAAAAAAAGTTGGTGGGGTCTCAGATGACCTTATAACCACGTGAAAGTTTGGTTTAACTGTGCCGGAAGTGGCCTGGGGTCTAACAATTTTGTTTGGATTAACCGGTAATTTGGATTAACCGACTCTGGTTTAACCAACGTTTTTACATGATAAATGATAGTGTAGTAGTCTGTACATGAGTCCCACTACCACGCGGTGGTGGCAGACACTACGCCGCACACCTACACAGTTACACTGAACTGCGCTAGGTGGCGGCAGGCTAGCCACCGGGGAGACCCCGACTGGGCTGCCCTCTACTGCGTGTGGCTAGCTCACCCCCCACCCACCTATAGAGGTGACGTGGGACCTGGCGAGTTAGGGGGCGGGTCAGTTGACTGTTGATGCCACCGAGAGCAGAGAGGTTTTGTAATAAACCAGGTTGAAGTGAACTAAAACTAAATCTTGGGGTTCTTCCGTGAGTGTGTGACAGTGTGGGAAGACCGTGGGCCATCACAATAGTATTTTGCCGGGTCACCAAAAAAAGTTTGGATTAACTGATCATTTGGTTTAACGGGGTTATACTGTACATAGTCAATGTCTTCAGTGAATCTTAGGTTAGTTCCCATGTATATTCCAAGGTCTTTCACACAGTTCTTCTCCATTACTTTCCCTTCTGAGGGGTTCGTGTAAGTTGTGTTGGTCTTTGTCTTTCGCTTTGCGCCATACTGTATTAGTGCAACTGTCATGTCATTGAACAGCATATTATTTGAGCATTGCCATTTGTAAATGGTTTCCAGGTCTTTTTATAGAGCCTCTTTGTGCACATTTTCCTTGATCTCTCTAATGACTCTTGCGTCATCTGCAAAAGAAGAGGTAGTGCTTATTGTGTTTTTTTTGTCAATGTCAGAGATCAGGATAAGGGACAGGACTGGTCCAAGTGTCTTGGGGCACACTGTTAATCACATCAGAGGCAGCCGATTTTGCTCCATTTACAATGATTTGTTTGTTGTTGTTTTACGTCCTAGCAACATTTAAGGTCATATCAGGACGGCATTTAATATGACCTTTTGTGTTCTCTGCCTAAAGAACTCATGGATCCAAGTTCCAATATTCTATCCTATTCCTAATTTATGTAATTTAGGTTAAAGGATACCACGGTCCATTTTATCAAAAGCCTTTGCAAAATCTAGGTAGATGACATCGATGCTTGCACCTTTTTTCTAGATTATCAAGGATTTGATCATTATGGGCCAGTACAGGGATGAAAGTGGTCTCTAGGGAAAAAAGCGGAAATGAGAATATTCTAATATTCTCCCATAGGTTTTGCATTTTCATGGAATCGCGGAAAATTCGCGGAAGTCAGGTTTCATACATATTGGTATACGCTGATAGTGCTGCACCGTTTGAAGCATGTATTAGTAGTATATGCTGATAGTGCTGCGGCGGAAAACAAGCCGAAATTATTACACCGACGGCGAATTTCCGCGATAAAGCTGATCTTCTCCCATAGACTTAGCATTGTCAGGGATTCGCGGAAAAATACCGGAAGTCAGGTTTCAATTAGCCTTGTTGTGTTTTGTATTGTCGCCCATACCTAACCCTTCCTTGTTTAGGTTTTATGTTCTAGCTACATCTAAGGTCATATAAGAACAAGATTCGAACCACCCAACTCTTGTCATATACATCCCATTTAAAAAAAAATTGTTTAACATTAATCGGTGAATATAAAAAATTCCCGGATATCCGCGAAATCGCGGATATCTTTCATCCCTGCCAGTAGTTGTGAAAGACATGAATTCCCGGATCTAAAACCATGCTGAGATTGGTTCATCAAATTATTTGCTTCCAAGTAGTCATTAGATTGATTTGACAATGTTGTAAATAATGTCATGGGGGTGATGCAAATGGGAAATATTGTGCATACAGCAGGATTTAAACCCACCCTTATCATTCCGGGGCTAGTGTGCTAACCATTATACCACCTAGGCTCCTTGTTGTCCTCACCTACCTGTACATGTGGCTGCTTGCCTGAGAGGTCAGTGCAGACGACTACTCTAATAAATTTACTCCGATGTATTAGGTTTGTATGATGCTTTCCTTGCCTTCTTTACAGTTTACTTCTGAAAGTGACAAAGGTCAATCATGCAAATATTTGTCTGTGTTTTGTTTTCATTTTTCTGTATTCAACCACAAGCGCTGTTTGTTTGCTCGTTGAATTGCTTGTTTGTTTGTTCTTATTGTACGTGCTAGCAACATCTACGGTCATATCAGGATGGGTACCGACTTGTGACAGTGCACACTCATGGCAACTTTATCAATTATAGTGGTCCCACTGGGAATCCAGGCTGCCAGTGCCATGACCTGATATCCCACTCAGTCACATTATCCTGACACTGAGCCAACCAGTCCTTGCCCTATCCTAATAATGCCGAGTGCCTGGCTAGGAAGCGACAAGTATAAATCTTTACGTCATTGGTTTGACTTGACAAGGGTTCAAACCCACAAACCCATTGGTTCGGATCCATTGTTCTCTTAAAACAGGAGACGGACGCTCAACTCATTCGGCCATCCCGTCTGGTTTGCTCGTTGAATGATAATACCCAGCAATAATGCAAATCAACAAAACCACATACACTTCCCCTTGTAGACACATTGCAGCTTTCAAATATACATTTTCCACTTTGAATAAGTTTACTCCTTTTTTTATGATAAATTCATTTACCCTGCCCATACGAAAGACTAAATTCTTTTCAGCAAGACTCTGTAAATATAGATCAGGGATGAAAGTGGTGTCCGACAAAAAAAGTGGAAACGTGGATACTCTCCCATAGGCTTAGCACTGTCATGGAATGGCGGAAAATTCCCGGTAGTCCAGTTTCAGCAAGGATTGAAAGTGGTATCCAGCAAAAACTGCGGAAAACAAGCCGAAATTATTAGACTGACAATTTCCGCGATAATGCCGATCTTATCCCATAGACTTAGCACTTTCAGGGAATCGCAGAAAAATACCGGAAGTCAGGTTTCAACTAGCCTTGTTGTGATTGTAATATTGCCCATACCTAACACTTTCTTGCTTAGGTTTTATGTTCTAGCCACATCTAAGGTCATATAAGAACGGGATTTGAACCACCCAACTGTTGTCTTATACATCCCATTTTGGGGAATTTTGTTTACTGTTAATCGGTGAATATAAAAAATCCCGGAATTTCCCAAAACCGCGGAAATCTTTCATCCTTGATAAGACTTAATTGGAAAATTGAACTAAAACAAATTACAATCTATAATTTTATTCCTGTAAATTATACACATGTAATTAGAAACCCCAAATCATCGCCCCCGAGTTATTATCAATCACTAACACTACATGGCGTTTCAATTATTGTCATGGGGGTGGGGGGGGGGGGGGTGATAAAAATGGGAAATATTGCGCCTAGAGCAGGTTTTTCAAACCCACACTTCTTGACATTGTGGGGCTAGTGTGCTAACCGTTACACCACCTAGGCTCCCTGATTCAATCACCCTATCCACACCTACCTTTCTATGTGCAGGGGCCCCACTGACAAAAATAAAAAATCCCTGAAAAACTAGGGTGTTCCGGGAGCATGGGCCCCCCCCCTGGAATTAACACCGGGGGCATGCCCCCCCCCCCCAGGAATTTTTTTGTTAACCGTCTGGGGCCGTATGCACGAATCAGGGTTAGGGCCTTAACCGCGGTTTGGCTAGCTCCACACGGCTAAATGTGAGAAATCAGTATGCACCAATCGGTGCCAGCGCCGACCGTAGCCTCGGCTAAGCTAAACCATTTTCAAATCAGGTTTTATGTCTAGCCAGGGTGGTTAGTGTGCGTGTGTGGCTCTCAATCTATTGAATGCGATCATATTTAACAGAATTACATACGCAATAAGTGAAATTTTATCAATTTAACCCTAAATGCGAAGTGTTATTAAGGCTACCGCCGCATTGGCGGCAATATTAATAGTTATATTTTCGAATCGACAAACATAAAGTAAACAAATCGCCGCCTCCGCCGCCGTCGCATCGATGTCGCTTTCCATACTGGCGGCAGCGGCGGTTTGTTTACTGTACGTTTGCCGATTCGAAAATATAACTATTAATATCGCCACCAATGCGGCGGTAGCCTTAATAACGCTTCGAATTTAGGGTTAAATTGATAAAATTTCACTTATTGCGTATGTAATTCTGTTAAATATGATCGCATTCAATAGATTTGAGCCTAATATATGGGTAGAAACGCAGAGGGAATTCCCAAATCTATAAATAAACTCACGGTTAGCTATCCGCAGCGGCTAAAACATTGGTGCATACCGATTCACACATTTCTCAAACCCCCCGCTACCCTGAGGTAGCTATCCACGGCTAGTGTCTTAACTCTGGCTAAGCCTAACCCCGATAAGTGCATACGGCCCCTGCTCTCAGAGTCTTTGTACATTGAACATGAGTTGCGATTTCATTTTTTTTTAGATTTGGGTCATTTTTTTTCACAGACAGGATTTTTTTGGGGCTGACTTTGAAGACGCCAGGCTAATTGTTCCTCCATCTATGTTGCTGCACCCATTTGCATCTGACGCAGACGCGTCACTGCGAGAGTCCACTTGTCACGCCACTGCTGAAGGTTCTCTCCGTCAACCTTCACCCAACCTGCCGCAGTCTGCGCAGGCTGCTCCCACCTACACAAACAAACCACTCAAATGTTATCCAACTGTGAAACAACATTCTCTAATTAAAGTTGCACATTCCAATAAAAGCATCAAGTTTTCAAAACCAAAATATTTCCCTAGATTTGGACTTACATATCTAACATATTAGATGTTTGTTTGTTGTTGTTTTACGTCCTAGCAACATCTAAGGTCATATCAATATGGGTACCGACTTGTGACAGTGCGCACTCATGGCGACTTCATAGTGCTGCCCTACTGGGAGGAGATCAGGCTGCCAGCACCATGACCTGATATCCCACTCAGTCACATTATCCTGACACTGAGCGAACCAGTCCTTGCCCTAACCCCGTCCTGATATGACCTTAGATGTTGCTAGGACGTAAAACAACAACAAACAAACAAACAAACCTTGCCCTATCCTAGTAATGCCGAGCACCAGGCTAGGAAGCGACAAGTATAAATTTTTAAGTCATTGGTTTGACTCAACCACGGTTCGAACCCAGGAACTCATGGGTTCGGATCCCCAGATCTCCCAAAACAGGGGACAGACGCTCAACTCATTCAGCCACTCCGTCTGGTCACCCAAACTTAGATACTGATGTGCTTATTACGTATGTGTTGCTACATAGCAGGGCATGCTAAGTTGATTGAATAGAACCTGTTACTGCAGAAGCCTATGGGGTTAGAATTTTGACAAGCACGCCAACATTTATTTTGCATGATTCCACTTCAAATTTCTCTGAGGTTAATCATTTTAAGGCTATGATACTTCAAACTAAAGTAGGATAGATTATAGTGATCAGCCGACTATATTTATCTCAGAAAATTTGGGCGCCAAATTTAATTTCTAGAAATTCTAAATAAAAAAAGTTATACTTGTAAGAGCGCAAAAGTTCAGCTTGCAAAGGGTGCCAGCTACCCTAGGGCTGACACTGGGGGCGTAATCGAATAATCAACTCAGGTCACCCGAGCCACTTTTTGGCGCATGCGCACATCCTACAGACTCGGGTCGAATAATGGAATACGCTTCTCCACGCTTGGGGTGAAAAAAAATGTGGCTTAATCCAAAACCTTTTTTTTTTTAAATAACCGATATAACTACAGCAAAATCGGATTTAAATTATTTTATGATGGCATAGTTTAGTTATATTTCCATTTCATTAATCTATGTTATTACCCAAAAAAAACATATATGACTGGTACCGGTGCCTGTTATGCTGCAGGACGGTATCAGCGCAAATGTGACGTCATCGCTCCTAGCCACCGGAGCCAAGAGGTGGATTACTTGGGTCGGGTCATTTTGCACAACACGTGTATTTGTCGACTCCATTCGCGGTGTTTGATTTGAAATTCTGACGACTCGGGTGACCCGAGTCGCCCGGGACGTGTTAATCGATTACGGCCTGGCTGTTGGGGGCCCGGAGGGGGGGGGGGGGGGGGGGGTTTGATCCAAAGTTTTGAACCTCACAGTTATACAATGCATTTGACAGGGGGAAGGGTGCAAGGCAATAATCATGTATGACTTGTATGGTTTAAGAAAATGTTGATATCACGCAAAACACGCTCAAGTTCTGTGATGAAATGTTGACGCGTGTTACTTTGTGGGGTAGGGATGACAGGGTGTGGAAAAGTAGTACAGTAAAACCTCTCTAACCGACCACCTCCACAAATCGACCATTCCCCTATATCGATCGCTTTATTTAGGCCCCAAATGATGGCCAATAAAATACCATTGTAACGATACAAAAAAAATTCCTAAACTGACCATCTCCTTAAATGGACCATTTAAAGTCGATCCCATGGTCGATCGGTTTAGAGAGGTTTTACTGTACGGTTTGTACGGCTGTGAAAATGTTGAGAGCTTCTTATACGAAAGCCATCTTACCAGTTGCTGCTGGTGTCCTTGAGCCGCAGACAGTCGGTCAGCGCTTCGGTTGCTCGCAAAAGCCGCTGCTGGAGAACCGGAACTAAAGCCGCCAGTTGCTCCTTGTCATGTGCGCGCACCTGGTGGCACAAGTCTGTGAAGAAACAACGAAAGGAAACATTTAGCCATACTGACCCTTATTTAGACAGGATAGCGATATGACTTGAGCGCTCACTTCCCACGTGATTCAAACCATGTGTTTCAAACCCCGGCCGAGTCAAACCAATGACTTAAAAATTAATACTTGCCGCTACCTAACCTGGTGTTTGGCATTACTCGGTTACAGCAAGGAGCAGTGGAATGAGGAAAAAGTAAAGCTTGTTTTATTTAACGACGCCTCTTGATTGATTGATTTCTTTACGCCGTGTCGGCAGCATAGGCCATATTCAAAACCATTGTTTTCACAGAGTGCAAAAGCATAGAATCAATTTTGTGTCAGTAGACACTGAATTTAAAAAGCTCAGTCACATAATTTGTGAACAAGGGAAATAGAATTGAGATATGAAGTTGATTAAGGTTGTTAATTGATCAAATGGGTTTAATGAGGTGGAATAGACGAGCGCCTTCAAAAAGGCTCAAATGTTTTCTTGTTTTACTTTCATGAAAAGGTTGTGCATGCTGCTTGCAGCGTAAAACTGTTGGCGCAGGGCCAAATAGAGCATATTGATTTTCATATCATCGGCTATTGGACATCAAACATATGGTCATTCTGACATATTTCTTTGAAGGAAACCCGCTGCCACCACATAGGCTCCTCTTTCCGATAAGCAGCAATGGGTCTTTTATATGCATTTTCCCACAGACAGGACAGATCATACCACAGTTTTTTTATAAACCAGTTGTGGACCACTGGTTGGAACGGAAAATAGCCCAAACTGCAAATGGGTCCACTGAGAAGGATCGATCGGATGATTCAACAGCTTCAGTGGTGAACACGCTACCGCCTGAGCTACGTCTCGCTCACCGTGGAATGAGGAAGACCAATTGAGCGTGATTGAACAAGAAAGTAGCAACAGAAATAATGCTGGTGTTATTAAAGTTGCATAGTCCGATGGTTTTGATTTTTTTCTGAGATAAATGCATTAGATTATCGTTCTAACCTACTTTATTTTAGTTTGAAGGAACTTTATTTTAAATGGGTAACTTTGGAGATATTTAAAGTGAGAACACGCCAAATTAATTTTGACAAGCATGTCACAATTTTGATACCATAGGCTTCTGCAGTAACAGGGCCGTGTTTAGGGTACGCCTCCAAGACGACTCGGGGATGCCTTTTGGCTTATTTCCGTTCAGGGTACGCCTCCGAGTCATTTCAGAGTAGAGACAAAAAGCGCCTCGAAAATGTCCGCCGTATTCAGGGGTTTCAGCCAATCAGAGCTCTTCTTTTCCATTGCAAATGGCTGCCCCCTATGAGGGTGGCCATTTTCAAGGCGACTGACTGCTTTTGCCGTTCAGACTAGCGTGACGTCAGGAATTTCTCCGAGACAACTCGGAGGCGTATCCTGAATGCGGCCCAGGTTCCATTAAATTGGTTTAGTATGCCCTTCTATATGCAGCAACAAATGCTTAATAAGTGCACCAATATCTAAGTTGGATATATAGGATCAAATCTAAATAAATGTCTTGGTTTTGAAAATGTGATGCTTTTATCAGACTATGCAGCTTTAAAACAGAGGATGTTAAATATACCGGTATATTATAAATAACCATTTTTGTCCAGGGCTGGAAGACCAGTGTTCTAGCGCTGACAAAAAAATTCATTCAATGAATAAAGTTGAATAAAATATATTTACAATAAAAAAAAAAAGAAATGTTCACACCAATTTTGTTAGGTTAGTGTGGTCTTACATCCTGGCTTAAGACAGACTCATGGTCACAACTCTCACAGCAGAGAGCTAAATGGAGAGCGGCAGTCAGGTAATGAAAGCAGTCTTTGTCGCATCGCGACCGACAGCATGATGATGATGATGATGATGATGATGACATCCTGGCAACATCTAAGGTCAAATCATGACGGTGCACACCCACCCAGGGCTTCTTACTAAAAAAGCTTTGAGTAGCGTCTTTGCACATCCATCTTGACTGCTTTTCTCGACTTGGCCCTCTTTGACAGGGTTCATACTCATTTTGACATTTCAAATTCTAGGACTTTCCGAGACTTTCAACAAGGACCTTTCAGTTAAAAATCCCACGACATTTATTAAATGAAATTACCCCAAAACACAGCCATATTCATAGTCGATTCACCGTGTAAGATGTGAAGGGTAAATAAGCATAAAAATCAACAACAAACGTATGCATAGTTTTAATATTAAAATCAAGAGGTAGGATACCAAACCCACAAAAATCATTTTAAATACAAAACATCACAGATTAGTGAATAAAGAACGTGCATATCACCCCAGGTCTATACGATAAACAAATAATATATTATATAGCCTTTTAAAAAAAATAGCCATGATTTGTCCATTTTCCAAGATTTTCCAGGATTTTTAGACAAATTCGATTACTTTACAGGCCTGGGATCCTGCATTATCAAATTCCATGACTTTCCGGGTTTCCAAGGACCCGTACGAACCCTGTTCGACATACCTCTGAACTTCTTCCAGTTGGCGGTGCGCCCTCGTTCGCTGCCACCTGGTGTCAAACCCCCGAAAGCGGTATGTACATCATCTGCCTGCTTCCCCTCAATGTTCCGGATGAGCGCTTCCTGCCCCGCCAAGGTCGCCCCAAGGTCATCCACGAGCTGCTGCAACTCCAGCACCTTAGGCAGCAATTGCTCGGGCGCCTGATGTTGAATGACATGGTTACAAATTTCAAACACGTCTTTGTACTTGATGAAAGAGTTTTGATTAGTGCAAGCGATGGGTTGGTTGGTGGTTGAGAGTTTTACGTCCTAGCAACATCTATGGTCATATCAGGACGGGTACCGACTTGTGACAGTGCGCACTCATGGCGAATTTATAGTGCTGCCCCACTGGGAAATCAGGCCACCGGCACCATGACCCAATACCCACTCAGTCACATTATCCTGACACTGATTTAACCAGTCCTTGCCCTATCCTATTAATGCCGAGCGCCTGGTTAGGAAGTGACAAGTATCAATTTTAAAGTCATTAGTTTAACTCGACCGGGAACCAAACTCCCGATCTCCCACACGCGAGGCCCGCGTTCTACCAATTAGGCCACCGCGCCCAGTGCAAGCGATGGGAGGTGGATACGCAGATTTAAGGTGTTCGGGGTGATTGAAGTTATGAATAAAAGTTACTTCAAACTAAAGTAAAGTAGATTATAATGATCAATTTAATGTATTAAGCCCCTGTCACACATCACCGGATTGAGCAACGGACAGAATTGTCTAGTCCGGTGGTGATAAGTATCAAAATGTATTAAAATGTGTCAAAATGTTGCGATATCGGGTCAAAGGCCGCTGGACGAACGGACATGAAACGGACAGCCAACGGACGAAACAAACTCAAAACGGACAAGAACCGTAGACGTCAATCCGGCGGTATCCGTTCCTAGTTTTGTGCATGTTCAAAACTTCTACGGACACAAAACGGACTTTGTTTGATTTCTGTCCGTTTCCCCCAATCCGGTGATGTGTCACTGGGGCTTCAATCTCAGAAAAAGGCAGAAACTCAAAACCATCGGACTATGCAACTTTAACTATTATTAGACCTGTGAGGTACCACCTGACCTTGACCCTTCAATGACTTACTGATCTTGACCTTTCATGGCTAAACGGATATTAGACCTTTCAAGTCATACCTGACCTTGACATTTCAAGAGATAACCGACCTTGACCGTTCATGGGCTAACGGACATTAGACGTCCGAGGTAACACCCGACCTTGACCTTTCAACGTGTCACTGACCATGACCGTTCCCTTGGTAACTGCTATAATGACATGGGATGAAAGTGGTCTCCGCAAAAAAAAAAACCATGGCAATCAGATTGCCGCCAGCAGATTCCCGCAGAACCAAGCCATGGTTATTACACTCGCGGCAAATTTCATTTCCGTGAAAACGCGGATTCCCCCCATAGGAATAGCACTGTCAGGGAAACGTGGGGAAAATGCCGGAAGTCAGGTTTCAACTATCCTTGTTGTGGCTATATTATCGCCCATATCTAACACTTTCTTGTTTGGGTTTTATGTTCTAGCAACATCTAAGGTCATATAAGAACAGGATTCAAACTAACCAATTGCTGTCATATACATCCTGATTCCTTGACATTTTGTTTAACGCTAATCGCTAAATATTTTTAAAATCGCGGAGATGCTTCATCCCTGAAGGATATTGACCTTTCGTGCGAGTAACTGACCTTGTAAGGCGGGAACTCCAGTGCAGTGAGGACTTGCTGCAGAATGGCGTGCTGATCCCCAGACTGTGCCGCTCCACCGGTACCAGGATGAAGCCTGATACTCAGGCGGTGAATGGACAGGTCAAGGACGCTCAGTCGCAAGCCACTTTAAAAATTAGGAGAGACATATTGCAAAGTTAAAGTTACATAGCCCGGTGAAAACATAAAATGTTCAAAACCAAAACAGTGATCTAGATTTCCTTCTATATATCTAACTTAGATACTGGTGCACTTATTAAACATTTGTCGCCACATAGAATGGAATACAGAGCAAATTTAATTTGGTTAAACCTGTTACTGCAGAAGCCTATGGAGTTTTGGCATGCTTGCCAAAATTAATTTGGTACATTTGCACTACAAATATGTCAAAAGTTAGCCATTTAAAATAAAGGTCACTTCAAACTAAAGAGAGGTAGATTATAACAACCAACCTAATATATTTGAGCCTGTCTCAAAAGGTGCTAGCTCTTTGTTTTTTTGCCCATAGTAACGATTGACACAAAACAGCACAGAAACGGTTACACTGAAAACACAAGGACATTTGCTTCAAATCAATATGTATTCTATTGGGATTATGAAACACCATGTAAAAAACAAATCAGTTTATCCTGAGAAAATGCATAAGCAGATAGTGTATTGATCGTTACTTTGGACAAAGTTTTGTCCCATATTGCTTCGCACCTTTTGAGACAGTCTCATTTATCTCAGAAAATGACAGACACTCAAAACTATCGGACTATGAAACTTTAATGTTTGATGCTGGCTTTTCAAGACAGGGACATGGCTAGGGCAGGGACACAGCCAAGCCAGGGACATGGTTAGGCCAGAGACACAGCCAAGACAGGAACATGGCTAGGCCAGGGACACAGCCAAGACAGGGACATGGCTAAGCCAGGGACACAGCCAAGACAGGGACATGGCTAGGCCAGGGACACAGCCAAGACAGGGACATGGCTTGGCCAGGGAAACGGCCAAGCAAGGGACATGGTTAGGCCAGGGACACAGCCAAGACAGGGACATGGCTAGGCCAGGGACACAGCCAAGACAGGGAGACGGCCAAGACAGGGACATGGCTAGGCCAGGGACATGGCTAGGTCAGGGACATGGCTAGGCCAGGGACACAGCCAAGACAGGGACATGGCTAGGCCAGGGACACAGCCAAGCCAGGGACATGGCTAAGCCAGGGACAGGGCCAAGCCAGGGACATGGCCAAGCCAGGGACACAGCCAAGACAGGGACACGACCAAGCCAGGGACATGGCTAGGCCAGAGACATGGCCAAGCCAGGGACATGGCTAGGCCAGGGACACAGCCAAGGGGTGGTGGGGGGGGTGGTGGGGGGCAGGGACATGGTAGCCAGGGACACAGCCAAGACAGGGACATGGCTAGGCCAGGGACACAGCCAAGCCAGGGACATGGCTAGGCCAGGGACACAGCCAAGCCAGGGACATGGCTAGGCCAGGGACACAGCCAAGACAGGGACATGGCTAGGCCAGGGACACGGCCAAGACAGGGACATGGCTAGGCCAGGGACACAGCCAAGCCAGGGACATGGGGGGGGGGGGTGGGGGGGGGTGGTGGGGGGGGGGGGCATGCAGCCAGGGACAGCAAGAGGGACATGGCTAGGCCAGGGAAGCAGCAGGGACATGGCTAGGCCAGGGACACAGCCAAGCCAGGGACATGGCTAGGCCAGGGACACAGCCAAGCCAGGGACACAACCAAGCCAGGGACACAGCCAAGCCAGCGACATGGCTAGACCAGGGACATGGCTAGGCCAGGGACACAGCCAAGCCAGAGGTCACCCAAGGCCAGGCCAGAGGGAAAGCTAGGCCTAGGACAAGAACCTAAGTGTCAAAATAATTTAGGATATCAAACAAGAGTTGAAATAAGCAAAAATGCAGAAGGCTCCCATTCCTATTTAATATGAACTATGCGCAATTTTATATTTCCCAGTCCTACCTGTCGAGCAGCGAGTACATGAGGAAAGGAAGGCTCAGTTTGGCGAATGCTTCGACCTCAGTGCTGACTGTGTCTGTGAGCTGCTCGGTAAGCGCCTTCGTCGAACACGCATGGTCACCAAGCGCAGATTCTGTGTATTTGCCGATCTGCAATGACAAGACGTAATTGAGCCAGTAGGCCCTTTTTTATCCGCGGCGCATGCGCAGTGAGCTGAAACTCGGGTTGTGGGTCCACATCAGAAGCGCGTGTTGTGCGGGTGATGAAAATAGGAAATATTGAACTTAGAACAGGATTCAAAACCACATCTCTTGCATTCCGGTGTCGCAGTTCCAGCCGTGCGCATAGACTCAAACTCAAGGCATTGTCAATCGTCGTGAGTCACTAACCTTATAAATTTAATATAATGTTTTTGGTAAAGATGTTTTCTATATGTGTACCAAGCGATTTGTTTCTAGGTGGTGTGGTTTTTAGAGATATTTCACTTTTGCTGTATTTTCTGTATGCAGATTGCTCGCGACCATTGACAATGCCTTGAGTTTGATGGTACGCGCAGTTTTATTCAAAATTAATAGAAATCAAGAACCCTAACCTTATAAATTTAATATAATCTTTTTGTTAAAGATGTTTTCTATATGTGTACCAAGTGATTTGTTAATAGGTGGTGTGGTTTTAGAGATATTTCACTTTTTCTGTATTTTCTGTATGAAGATTGCTCATGGCCATTGACAATGCCTTGAGTTTGAGTCTGCGCACAGCTGAAACTGGCGTACGGCTGAAGCTGCGACACCGGACTAACATCCTAACCATCACCCTACCTAGGCTCACTGATGCAATCACCCCATCCACACCCACCTGTCTGTGTGGCTCCTTGCCTGAGCCACATAGACACCTCCCCCTGAATGTATTGGGTGTCAGTCCCCGCTGACACTCAAACACATTTTTACTAAGTTGCGTTGATTTTTTTGGCCCTGCGCCAACAATTCTACACTGCAGACAGTATGCATGACCTTTTTACTAAAGTAAAACAAGAAGACATTTTAGCCTTTTTGAGGGCAGCTGGACTGTACCACCTCATATAGTTTACTAAATAAATTCTATCAATTACTAATAAAACTTTTCTTTTTCTATGGGAATTTCTTTCCCTTGACCACAAATATATGATTGTGAGCTTTCTAATTTAATGAGTGTCTATTGGCACATAATTGTTTGTCTGCTTTTACATGTAAAAGCGATGGTTTGAACAAAAAACATTTCTCGCCGTGAATATGGCCTATGCTGCCGACACAGCGTAAAGCAACCACCAATCAATCAATCAATCAATCAATCAACCTGAGCGGTCAGTGCAGACTACTATTTCCCATTGGAATTGTAAGTCTTTTAAATGGGTTACGTCCATAAGTCATTTTAATGCTTGCAATTACATACAAGCAATGCACAAGTACATATATATATAAACACACAGGGTAGGTTCAACAACCATACAGTGCATAGCTTGTACAGGATCCTGTGTGCTAACTATTTCACTACTTAGGACCGCTGATACAATCGCACTATCAACGCTTGGGCCCTAAATAATGCTAAGTTTGGATGCTGGAGGGGGGGCTTTACATCCTAGCAACTTCTAAGGCAGGGATGAAAGTGATCTCCGGGGAAAAAAGCGGAAATGCTGATATTCTCCCATAGGTTTAACACTGTCAGGGAATCGCAGAAAATTTCCGGAAGTCGGGTTTCATATATATTGGTATACGCTGATAGTGCTGCGGCGTTTGAATAATGTATTAGTAGTAGTACTAGTAGTATACACCGGTAGTGATGCAGCGTTTGGAGTATTTATTAGTGGTATAAGCTGATAGTGCTGTGGCGTCTGCACCACGTATTACTATAGATCTACACTGATGGTGCTGCGGGATTGAAAAATCCCGGAAATCCGCGAAATCTTTCATCCCTGCTAAGGTCACACCAGTACTGTAACCTGCTCAGTCATGGTAACTTTTTAGTGCTGCCCACTGGGAGACCAGGCTGCTGGCACCATGACCTGATTTCCCACTGTACTGAACAAACCAATTAAATATTGCCCTATCCTAGTAATGCCCAGCGTCAGGCTAGGTATCGACAAATATACATTTTGTAAGTCATTCGTTTGACCTGGCAGGGTTACTCAAACTCCTGAGCTGCCTGGTCTGCCAGTGTGGCAGCACTATAAAGTCACCACGAGTGCGCACTGTCACAAGTCAGTACCCGTCCTGATATGACCTTAGATGTGGCAGGACATAATGGCCCTGTCACATTACGATGTATCTCACCAACGTGCCGCCAAAGCGGAGAAGCACTTTATTACGTCGAGAAGCATTGAACTTTTCGGCATGGGGGCAAAGTTGGACGTATACATACCGTATACACAGTGTATGGCCAACGTATGACCAACGTACGGCTAACGTACCTCCTGGCAAAAAATGCTTGAATTACACTCACGGTAAGTTCACAAAACGCCGGTAAATGTTATATACGTTATTCGATGGCCAGAACTACACGTCATACGTTACATATGTCAAGACATGCTGGAGAAACGCTAAATGTATGTTAGACGTACGTTATCCATACGTTGTCAGTACGCGGACTGTACGTTCCCACTGCCTTTAAAGTAGGTCAATGTAGTGCAACATAGTGAACAACGTTTGACTAATGTATGTCTAATGCTTACATAACATACGGCGGCCGTAAAATCCACACGTTGTCGTGCGTCGAAAGTTTTGTGCATGCACAAAACTTTGCTGACCCCCTGACGTGCGATGCCGTATCTCGATGAATGTCAACGCACATTGACGTATACCAACACGCGCCTAACGCATACTGACGTATCCCGACATAGCGGCAAAAAATCACATCTGTCGACGTACGTTGGCGCAAAGTATCGTAATGTGACAGCACCATAAAACTCCAACAGCCAACCAACTTCAAGCTCCTGACGTTCCGCATGAGAAGTCTGCGCTCTACTGATTAGGCCACCACATCCGCTCATGATAATTGTGAATGAATAAAGTTGTGTTGGTCACGTGACTACCCCTTTAAATGTCATGACCCTCAGAGCATCTAAAGGATTGCCTGGCAGCCGCCACACAGTCCGGCCAGTCGGTGCGCACCTCTTCTTGTTGTTGCTCCAGACGCTTGCGTGCCGACACATTCTGGCGAACTAAAACCCGAATCAGTTTCTGCTTACTCTCCTGGAACCAAAAAGTAACAACAACAAATACATTAAAGTCGCATATTGATCTGTAGGGTGCGTACACATGTGAAGATATTGAATTCAAGGCTATTTCAAGGCTTTTTTTTAATTATAGGAATTTAAGACTATAAAAAAACTTTCGAGTGAGTGGCGTGTTGCGCCCCGCGCAGGGGGCTGGCGAGGAGCAGCCGGACCCCCCCCCCCACCCCGCGAGTGGGGGTGGAGCAGAACTCCAGAGCTTATTACATGCGATAATGGGATTATCACTATCCGGATTTCAGGAGAAAATGGCGAATGGCGATCAGTAATCGCTCAATCCTGTCAATATCCTGCCTCAGGCGAGGCAACGACAAGTGCCAGTTTCTCTAAGGCGTTGGTTTCACTCAGCCAAGGATCGATCCCATGACCGCCTACACAGGATGATTGGTTGGTTAGACGTTTACGTCCTGGCAACATCTAAGGTCATATCAGGACGGGGTACCGGCTTATGACAGTGTGCGCACTAATGGCGACTTTATAGTGCTGCCCCACATTACCCTCGACACTGAGCCAACCAGTCCTTGCCCTATGCTATTAATGCCAAGCGCCTGACTAGGAAGCAACAAGTATAAATTTTTAAGTCGTTGGTTTGACTCGACCAGGGTTCGAACCCATGGGTTCCGCCTACACAGGAAGCTATCGATTGCTTCATCACATGAGGTGGGTATTCATCACAGTTTGAGGCCTTAAGTAACCAGAACAGGACCTGTAGTAGTACCAAAGACAATGTAGGATAAGAAGTGCCACTCAGCGCTTTCATATAGGAAATTCTGAAATAATCATGCATTAGTGCCACCCAACGGCAAGCAAGGAGCATTGTCTTTGATTAGATGTAGTAGCAGTTTTATTACCCAGACATAATCAAAAAAATTATTTATGTATGGCACACATTAAAGTCCTTATAGTATGTTTGAACTTTACTATTATCATTATTAGGAGATAATACTATAATTGTTGGACATTGTCTTCGATGGAACAGCAGTCAGGGTGGGCTAGGGTTTGTTTTTTGTTGTTTTACGTCCTAGCAACATCTAAGGTCATATCAGGACGTGTACCGACTTGTGACAGTGCACACTCATGGCGACTTTATAGTGCTGTCCCACTTGGAAACCAGGCCGCGGGCACCATGACCTGATATCCCACTCAGTCACATTATCCTGACACTGAGCTGACCAGTCCTTGTCCTATCCTAATAATGCCGAGCACCAGGCTAGGAAGCGACAAGTATCAATTTTTAAGTCATTGGTTTGACTCGACCAGGGCTCGAACCCACGACCCCACGATCTACCAGCACGGGAGACGGGCGCTCTAACTCATTCGGCCATCCCGTCTGGTTAAGGTGGGCTAGGGAACCTGTCCCCTTGTTTCAATGGTACAGTAGTCAGGCTGGGCATGGTGACCTGTCCAATTACCTTGTTTGCTGTATTTCATGGGAAAGCACTGAGTGGCGCATATTATTGTACATTGTATTTGGTAGTACCGTTCGGTCTATTGACATCAGCTCACCGCAAGTTTCTTGAAGTCCTGAATGCGCTGGTACTTGTTGTACAATGCCTCCTTCTCTTTCGTTGCTTCGTTGACCTCAATGAGGAGCCGGTCCACCGCTCCATCCAGCACGGCCAACGCAGTCCGAGTCGCTGCCATCTCAACCTCAGTCTCGAACAGGGTCCTTCCAAGAGAGCAACATAACTTACCGAATGAAAGTTGTCAAATACTGCATTTCCTCCAGATTAGTAGAAGTGGGAAATACTGCTTTTAGAACAGGATTCGAACCCACACCTCTTTCAATTTCGGGTTGGCGTGCTAACCATTACACCAACAAGGTTCTCTGATGTCACCACCTATCCACGCCCCCCAGTCTATGTGGCTCATTGCCTGAGAGGGCTTTTTTTTTTTTTCTTGAAGATTTATACTGCATATCATGAATAAGTCTGAATAGACTTGTTTTCACCAGTAATCAGTTTGTTGATAGAAAGCCCGAGCCTACACTTTTACCGACCCAAGGGATTTTTAACCTCCCACACCACATAGACATTGTATGAGAGCAACTGGCCTTTGATGACGCTGTAAGTTATACACAGCAGTGGAAATCCAAATTGGCAGAGGTGGGGGCACGGGGAATTGAACCACTGACCTTCAGATTAGGAGTCTGACGTAGAAAAAAGTCAGACACTCTAACCACTCCGCCACAGAGAACACAGGTCAGTGCAGACTACCACAATAGTATCCCATAAATAATCTCCCCTCAAACAGTATCCCCTCAAATAATATCCCCTTAAATAGTATATCCACTTAAATAGTATCACCTCAAATAATCTCCTTAAACAATACATCCCCTTAAATAGTATCCCCTCAAATAATTGCCCCAGATTAACTGTTCTCTGTGGCGGAGTGGTTAGAGTGTCTGACTTTTTTCTAGGTCGGACTCCTAATCTGAAGGTTGGTGGTTCGATTCCCCATGCCCCCATCTCTGCCAATTTGGATTTCCACCGCTGTGTATAACTTACAGCGTCATCAAAGGCCGGTTGCTCTCATACCATGTCTATGTGGTGTGGGAGGTTAAAAATCCCTTGGGTCGGTAAAAGTGTAGGCTCGGGCTTTCTATCGACAAACTGTCTAATGGTGAAAACAAGCCTATTCAGGCTTATACATGATAGGCAGTATAAATCTTCAACAAAAAAAAAAAAAAAAAAATGTTATCGTTCAAAAACGGTAGGGTGGATTCGGTCAACGTCTCCTTGGGAGATGATCTTCCTTTCTGTAAACCCAAATGAATCTATACAGACTAAGCTGCCGAACTGTATTAAAATATAGTACTTTTTATTGAGTTGCAAAAATGAGTTGGGATACCGACTAACAAGGTGTAAAATATTCCGATATTCAGCATGCAAATGTTCTATTACTGATCAGTTTATGTGACCAGGCGCATGTATGTATGTATATATATATGTATGGGTTGGTGGTGCCTGAGTGGGATGTAAATAGACATAGTGGTGCTGGCAGGTCTGGGTGTGAGTGCACTCAGGGCCTACCCCCTCTGCTGGGATAGGGATCACCACACTCAAAGGTCAAGGTTGGTGGTGGCCATGGGGCCATACAGCTTGGTGGTGGTGGGCAGACCACTGGTAGCCATGGGGACCAGGAATGCTGGATTCCTATTGGTAGGGACAATAATGCTTGATTCCCATTGGGGGAAAAGGGTAGGGTGATACTCTACAATGAACCCATTTAACCATATGGGTCACTCTCCTGAAAACTGGCCAGAAGTGTCACATGGAGAGTTAAAATCTAATATTTGATTTTTTTTCATTTTTTGGTCGCAAATGAAAGCTGGAAATCTCCCCTTTACATCTCTATAAAATATAAATTGATGAGATGAAAAATAAAGGTGTAGTCCATGAATAAGGTATGTCTTATGGCAGTATAACATGTGTGTCACACGTGTAACACATGTTTAGGACACCACACAGTCTGCTTAATAAAAATCTAATCAGAATTAAATAATATCATACTTAGAAGCATATTAATCATGGCATAATATACAGAAATATGTAGTGCTTATATTGATAAAAAAAAGAAATTCCCAGCCATGCTTTATTCACTGAATAATTAGTGTACAATATTTGTGTGGCATCCAGACACCACGGTTACATGTGTGACGGAAATTTGTAATGTTATTTCTGAAGATATCAAATTCTTTTTTTTTTAAATTTAAGCATCCATACATGTTAATAAATACTTCCTTTTTGATTTGGGAACTGTTTTGTTTGATATATCAATGCAATACAAGATGTTAATAAGGATTCAACCATGTCCCATATGTCATGTTACAAATGGCTGACTGTAAAATGGGGTTTTTTGGTACAAAAACACTTCATAACTAAAAGGACCAAAGTTGCACACAGTTTATTTTATTTCCCTTATTTCTTTCATCAAATCTGAACATGAATATGAAAAGTATAAGGAAAAAAATAAGTAGGACGGTATTTATTGATGTTTTAAAATCCCATCCCATGCTGACCAGTTTTCAGGAGAGTGACCCATATACATAATAAACCAGAGGGCTTGACTCTCACTCCTTCTTTACACTTTATACTCTTCCTTTTTCTTTGTCTGTATTGTATTTCACCATAGCCTCCCGACACAGCCAGAGATTCGAGCTTTAGCTTTTACAAAGGCATGAAAGCCACATATCCGATGAGAACATCAAATTTTCAAAACTAAAACAGTGATCTAGATTTGATTCTAGGTATCAAACTTAGATACTAGTGCACTTATCACGCATGTCACCACATAGAATGGAACTCCGGGCCAATTTAATAGAATCTGTTACTGCAGAAGCCTATGGTGTCAGAGTTTTGGCATGCTTGCCATAATTAATTTTGTGTGTTGCACTTAAAATATCTGAGAAGTTAGCCATTTAAAATACGTTACTTCAAGGTAGATTATAATGATCAACTTAATATCATCATCATCATGCTGTCGGTCGCGATACGACAAAGACTGCTTTCATTACTTGACTGCCGCTCTCCATTTAGCTCTCTGCTGTGAGAGTGATGTCCATGAGTCGGTCTTAATGTCTCTCAGCTTCAGGTTTCTCTTGATGGTGTACATTTCTTGAAAGCTGCCTGCAAAAGTGTTGAAGTGCTGCTGGCTTTTGCAAGTTACCGGCGGTCAACAATGATCAACTTAATATATTTATCTCAGAAAATGACAGACACTCCAAATCATCGCAACTTTAAGTATGAGACATGTCTAGCCTACTGGCCGGTTACGTAAGGGGCTGTCACAATACGACGTATAGCATTAGCGTATGCCAACATATGCGATTTTCGACCAACACATCGGCATACGGCGCTACAGGTTACGTATACATTGGGCATACGTCGAGTACGCTCGGGGTATGGCGGCATAGGTCGGCCCGCTAAAAATATTTTGTGCATGTTCAAAATTGTCAACGTATGTCACTGTATGGCTCAAAACGTTTCTCATACGCTCGACGTATGTTATGCACGCATTAGGGGTAGGTCGGGATAGGTTGGAACACGTTAGCCGTACATTCAGCCGCGCAGTCCACGTACAGCCAACGGATGTATAACGTACTCCTAACGTATGCCTGCCGTATCTCCAGCGTACTTAACATATATGCCATACTTCTAGCGATGAAGTAACGTACCTAACTTTGGTAAGCATACCGTGAGCGTATGCAATAGATCAGAGATACATTCTGCACACATTACCTACGTTGTGTGTACGTTGTGTGTACGCCCATTTTTATACCCCGCCCCTGCAAAGTTCGCCGAATGCCGACATACTGGCAAATTGTCATACGTTGGGCACACACTAACGTCATACGTCGTAGTGTGATAGGGCCTTTATCCAATTTCGAGATTAGGGTACATTTTAGAGTAGGCCTACTGTAATATGGATGGGTTTAACTTTTGAAGTCAAAATTATTCATTTGGGATGGTTATTATTTGTGTTTTGTTGTGTTTGAAGGTTTATTAGGACGGATGTTATTCAGTCAATTTGGTGGGAAGGTTATTAAAATGGGAGATTACAGAGTCAGAGATGATAAAGAAAGGAGGGTCAATTATTAAAACTGTAAATATTGTGGTTCGCAGGATGACCTACTTAGCAAGTTCAAACGCGCCTGTATCGCCCTGACAAGTGTTTCGCAGCGCCTCCTCCATCACCGACATGATGGATGCGAGTTGCTCCTGGAGTCGCCAAGTCGAGTTACGACACTTCTCAGTCTCTATGAACCTCTGCAGAAAGGTGCCCTGCCGCTCCTAGAAGAACATGACACCGTCATTTTAACCGTCTCATACTAGCGTAGCGACACCGCAAACGAACAAGGTAGGTTTAAATAGTCGAACATTCTGGATGCAACCACACAAATAGTGTTCTGGTACTAGAATAGTGACATCACAACTGAATGAGTGATGTTCTGATACCAAAACATTGTCATTGTAACCCCACAACTGATGTTTTGATACTAGAATATCATCATAGCCACACAACTGATGTTCTGATACCAAAACATTGTCACTGTAACCCCACAACTGATGTTTTGATACTAGAATATCATAATACCCACACACCTGATGTTCTGATACCAAAACATTGTCACTGTAACCCCACAACTGATGTTATGATACTAGAACATCATAATACCCAAACACCTGATGTTCTGATACCAAAACATTGTCATTGTAACCCCACAACTGATGTTATGATACTAGAACATCATAATACCCACACACCTGATGTTCTGATACCAAAACATTGTCATTGTAACCCCACAACTGATGTTATGATACTAGAACATCATAATACCCACACACCTGATGTTCTGATACCAAAACATTGTCATTGTAACCCCACAACTGATGTTATGATACTAGAACATCATAATACCCACACACCTGATGTTCTGATACCAAAACATTGTCATTGTAACCCCACAACTGATGTTATGATACTAGAACATCATAATAGCCACACACCTGATGTTCTGATACCAAAAGAATATGTTCTGATACCGAAACACGGCCATCATAATCACACAACTGATGTTCAGGTACCAGAACATTGTCTTCGTTACCACACAAGTGTTGTAATAATACTAGATTATCGTTGGCTCAACCACACAAGCAATATTTCCATACGAGAAAGAATTTTATGATAACCGCACAAAGTGATGTTCTAATTAATACTAGATAGAATATTGTCATCTTAAGTATACAAGCGATGTGATAAATTCAGGGACGAAAGTGGTCTCCGGGGAAAAAAAGCGGAAATGCAGAAATTCTCCCATAGGTTTAGCATTGTCAAGGAATAGCTGAAAATTCCTGGAAGTCGGGTCTCGTACTATCATGGTATAGGCTGATAGTGCTGCGCCGTTTGAAGCATTTATTAGGTGTATACGCTGATAGTGCTGCGGCGTCTGCACCACATATTAGTATATGCTGATGGTGCTGCAGCATAAAACAACGTATTAGTATACGCTGATAGTGCTGCGGCGTTTGAACAACGTATTAGTATACACTTATAGCTACAGAAAAAATCCCGGAAATCCGCGAAATCGCGGAGATCTTTCATCCCTGAATAATAGTAGAGTATCATTGTCTCAACCACACAAGCGACATTCTGATACTAAATAGAATATCGTCATCCTAAGCACACAAGTGATGATCTGATACCAGAACATAGTTATCATAACAGCACAAGCGATATAATAATACTAGACTAGAAGATGGCTTTAGAGCAGATGTTGCCATGGTTACATACCGTCACAAGCTGCTGTACTGTTTGCATTAACGATGTGGATGACGGCTTTACCGTGTCAAGCAGGCGTCCATTCTCGTACTTAAATCTGGGAAGACGAAAGCGGTGAGAGCGCTTCACCCATCTGAACATCAGTCAAAGACGACACAACAGACAACCACAAAACCCTCGAATGATTAAACCAGAAATTGTGTTATGATGGACACATGCTTCCTCACACTGCCCCAACACATGGTTGGCTACATAAAGGGAGATGATCATTATGCTTGGCTCTGGTGTTGAGTTGAAAAGAACCCGCTAGCTATCCTGAGCTCCTTTAAAGGTAGCATCCTCAGCGGCAGGACGAACCAATCTCAACAAAAAAAACTAAAGAATTCCACATCCAAAATTATCTAAAACGTATAGAAAAATCGAATTAAACATGTTGGCTGCAGGCTAACATGGATAATTTGCACACGAGGCACGTGTTCTATTTATAGTTTTCTTCGTCGCTCGAGTACGCCTAGCTCCTCACTTCACCCCTGACTGCGCTACACACCACATCGATCACCCACCCACCCACCCACATTACAGTGGTTTGAGCGCTGTCGTGGCTGCCTGCTCATCTCGCCCGTCTCGTCATGTCACGAGTTGCTCTGAACATGCTTGAACTGATCTAAACTGCTCAGGGCGTCTGGGTCATCGTGCCTGGCCCTCAAACACGTTGTCGCTGATACGTCAGCCAAGTTAATTCTATTACTTATTAAATAATAAATAACCATAAAAGTTATTATTCCTCATTGTCTTTATTGTATGCCTGTGTGTCCGAGTGTGTGAATTAGGAAAAAATGGGGGGGGGGGGAAATCAGTAGTAATGGATATGCATGGAAATTGGAGAATTCTAAAAATCTAAGTCATCCCAAATTGTCTAAAACATTAATAAAAAATTGTCAAATGAAAAAAGAAGAAATTGGAAATTATCGGAATTCCATTAATTAGTGGAAGACTGGCATCCCTGGACTTTATACTGCTGCACCACTGGGAAACCTGGCCACCAGCAAAATAAGCTGATATCCCACTCAGTCACATTATCCTGATACTGAGCCAACCAGTCCTTGCCCTATCCTAATAATGCCAACCCCCTGGCTAGGAAGCGACAAGTATAAATTTTAAAGTCACTGGTTTGTCTCGACCAGGGTTCGAACCATATCAATCTAATTATCTCAAATATATTGGTAGAAACTCAAATCCAAATTATTCCATTTTAGTGAATCCCAAAAAAGGCAACTTACTTCAGTTTCTCAGCGTCACTGAGAATATTGATCTTGCTGGTCTTTTCGCGAAGGTCAAAAGCTGATGTCTGTGCTAGAAGTTCAAGCGAACTCACCACATGACCCGAAGAGAAGGTGGCCATATTGGATTCAATTGACTGCCATAACTTCTCCTTTTCTTTGTACCTGAAAAAATAAAGTAACGCTCAGTTTCCAGGGTCCGTACACATGTGAAGATATGGAATTCAAGGCCTTTTCATGCGTTTTCAAGGCTGTTTTTGATAGGAATTAAAGACTATTTTCATTTGGATTGTCGGGGAAAAAACAACAATCCCGAATGGCGATTTCGGACTAATTTAGATCAGTCTGGACAGTTTAATGGAATTCAAGGCGTTTGAAGACTAATTACCCAAAATAGGTTAAATTCAAGACTTTTCAAGGCCTTTAAATGGGACAAATGAAATTCAAGTCTTTTGAAGGCACTCCAGGCCAGTATGGACCACAAGTTTCTCAAATTTCACGAGTTCCCTACAAAGGGCCCCAACTGTCGCTATGATTGACTCTACTCCGTATTGGTAAAGTCTTACGTTTAGCGTTTGTTTGTTCGTTGGAGTTCTACATCCTTTTTTTTTCTCCTTTTCTTTTTTTTCAAAAGATTTATACTGCCTATTATGGATGAGTCTGAATAGACTTGTTTTTCATCATTAGACAGTTTGTCGTTAGAAAGCCAGAGCCTACACTTTTACCGACCCAAGGGTTTTTTAACCTCCCACACCACATAGACATGGTACGAGAGCAACTGGCCTTTGATGACGCTGTAAGTTATACACAGCGGTGGAAATCCAAATTGGCAGAGGTGGGGAGGGCACCGGGAATCGAACCCCTGACCTTCAGATTAGGAGTCTGACCTAGAAAAAAGTCAGACACTCTAACCACTCCGCCACAGAGAACACCTTACAAATTCTACAGTCATATCAGGATGGATACCGACTTGTGATAGTGTGCACTCATGGCGACTTTATCAGGGTCCTAGTGACAAAAATAAAAAATCCTTGAAAATATAGGGGGGTCTGGGAGCATGCCGCCCCCAGAACGTTTGAAAAAACTTATGATTAAAATGGTGCAATCTGGCCTTGAAATTCCAACTGTTTTAAGACTTAAAGTCTAACAAATAATTAAAAGTTTTTTGGTGGACAGGATTTCCCCCCCCCCCCCCCACTGATTTGGAAACTCAGTTTTCGCTGAAATTAACGATTTCGCTTAAATCAACGATTTCACTGGAATCAGCAATTCTGGTGAAATCTTTATAGTGCTGCTTCACTGTGAGACCAGGCTGCCAGCACATTGACCCGATTTCCCACTCAGTCACATTGTCCTGATATTGAGCTAACCAGTCCTTGCCCTATCCTAGTAATGCCGAGCGCCAGGCTAGGTAGCAACAAGTATCAATTTTGTAAGTCATTAATTTGACTCAATTGAGATTCGAACTACCAACCTTCCACACATAGAGTTGAATTAACGAACACTTACAAAGTAAAGCTTGTTTTATTTAACGACGCCCTAGAGCACATTGATTTTCATCATCGGCTATTGGACGTTAAACATGTGGTCATTCTGACATATTTCTTTGGAGGAAACCCACTGCCGCCACATAGGCTACTGATTCCGATAAGCAGCAAGGGGTCTTTTATATGTACTTTCCCACAGACAGGACAGCACATACCACACCCTTTGATGAACCAGTTGTGGACCACTGGTTGGAACGGAAAATAGCCCAAACTGCAATTGAGTCCACTGAACAGGATCGATAGAATAACTGGAAGGAACACTTACATGAGATCTTTGTCTGCACTGTAGTGGCCTTGGATAAGGTCATGTAGAAATGACGCAATGACTCCGCATGATTCGCGTACTACGCGCTGAAAAGCAAACACGTCCCTATCAGAACACAAGCTTCTAACAAATAATCGTTTCTTTACCATGTCTAACATGCTTCGTAACATAAAGTTGTGTAGTCTGAATACTTTTGAGTTGGTGCCATTTTTATTTCTACTTAGATAAACCGATTATATTTATCTTTGTAATCTACCTTACTTTAGTTTGAAGTGTTATTTTATATGGCTAACGCTGGGAGATATTTGAAGTCAAAACATGCTAAAATAATTTTGGTGTGCACATTGAAATTCTTGACACATAAGGCTTCTGCAGTAACAGGTTCTATTCAATTGCCTCAGTATTTCCTTATATGTGGCAACAAATGCTTAAAAATAAGTGTACCAGTATCTAAGTTAGATATGTAGGATCAAATCTAAGTAAGTGTCGTGGAGGGGTGATGAAAATGGGAACTATTGCGCCTAGAGCTGCACATCTCTATGCATTCCAGGCCAGTGTGCTAACCATTACACCACCTAGGCTCCCTGATATCAACACACTACCCACGCCTACCTGTCTATGTGATTACTTGCCTGAGCGGTCAGTGCAGACTACTACACTCGTCCCCCTGGAATTGTAAGTCTTTTAATGCTTACAATTACATACATACAGGCAGTGCACTTACACATACATACACAGGGCAGGTTCAACAACCATACAGCTCATAGCTTATACAGGATCATGGTCACGGCTCCCTGATATCACCACACTACCCACGCCTACCTGTGTATGTGGTTACATGCCTGAGCGGTCAGTGCAGACTACTACATAAGCGTTTTGGGTTTGACACTTTGATGCTCCATTAGACTATCCAGTTTTAAATGCAGCTTCGATAGATAAGGGGAAGGCATGAGTTTTCAATTAAAGTCACCTTAATTTTAAAGAGTTATTTAGAGAGACGATTGTTCAGCGAGCTCCTCATACGAGAGGCGGATATTGGGTAGGGGCTTATTTGTGAGAGATGGTGACTTTATGCTGTGTCAGCAACAAAAGTCCATAGCTACTGCCAGAAGTGGTTAAAATTGACGTGATTTAAATGATCTAGCCGGATATAAGAATGGTTGACTTACTGTGATTATCAGTAACTCACCGTATTACAAGATCTGATCTACATGAACTAGTCGGATATAGAAGCGATTGACTTACTCTCATTATCAGCATAATAATAAGAAAATTAAACAACATGGGCATTAAATCCAAATCAATAAACTGGATAAAAAGCTACCTAAACAACAGACAGCAAAAAACTAAAGTAAATGGTACACTCTCAGACCAACAAACTGTCACCTGTGGTGTACCCCAAGGATCAGTCCTGGGACCACTACTATTTATACTATACATAAACGACCTAGAAAAATGGCTGGAGACAGAATGTCTCCAGCTATATGCGGATGACACTGTCGTATATGCAGAAGGAAGCACAGTAGAGGAGATAGCAACCAAACTGAACAACCTCCTGCTAAAGCTGGACGGCTGGTGTGAATCCAATAAAATAACCATCAATGCAAATAAATCTAAAACTGTACTCTTCTCACATACAGTAATCACAGGAAGAAACCTACAATGTACACTAGGAAACCAAATCACTACAAATACCTAGGCCTAGAAGTAGAGAACCAGCTAAACTACAATATGTGTGTAACAAAAATGATACAAAAAGTAAACCACAAACTATGGCTATTTGCTAAACTAAGAAACTATATGACACAAGATATGTCAATACAAATCTTCAAAGGCATGGTACTCCCCTACTTTGACTATGGGGATGTAATTTACATGGGTGCTAAAAAAGAGCTACTAAAAAAATTGCAGATATTACAAAATAGGGCCCTAAAAATCTGCCTGAAAGTAGACAAACTACACCCCACTTATGACCTATACAAAAGAACTAAAGTAAAGCTACTAGAAAACAGAAGAATAATCCACCTAAAAACATTAGCATATGGATATAGCCAAGACATTAAGCGTCTAACCCAACCACTAAGGGACACCAGAGCAAGCAAGGCACCACTACTAAGGCAGACCAGAAGCCGAATCAAAGCCCATGAAAGGAGCACGCTGGAAATGGCCGCCAAGGCATGGAATGCCCAAATGGTGAAAGAAAGACAAATCCCTGACCTAAAAACATACAAAAAATATCTGTGCAAAATAAAAACTGGAAACCCCAACTGAACTGCACCACAAGGGGGCAGGTGATATGTCACGGCCCCCAACTGGACAGCCCAGGGCGGGACAACCAGAAATATAAAAGCCAGATAACATATCTAACAACAATATAAGTCAAATCAAATTCAAACAAACATAACTCAACCACCTATTACGTACAGGCCTATGGACATGTAAATAAAATAGGCTAGTATAGAATTAAGTAGAAAAAAGCGGAAAACTCTTCCCAAGAAAACCCCAAAAAACTAACATAGAACCTTAAGAAAACAACTAGCATAGTAATAAGAATAGAACAAAGATACAATGCCAAGAGGGCCCAAAAAAACTAACATAGACTACTAAACATACCAACAGACTATCTATCTGCTACTGAAATGCAGACAATCAAATAACTTATCAGCAGCTACTGCTTGGTAAGACAACACCAAAACTACAGCTGGCCAGCATTGAAAACAAGCCTGGGTACCCAGGCTTACATGCTATGGACAGTATAAATACAGCCTCAATAAAAAAAAAAAATTTAATTTTAAATCAGTAACTCACCGTATTACAAGATCTGAACTACATGAACTGGTCGGATATAGAAGTGATTGACTTACTCTGATTATCAGTAACTCACCGTATCACAAGATATGGCGTATGTGAACTAGCCGAATATAGAAGCGATTGACTTAAGCTGACTATCAGTATCTACATGAACTAGCCGAATATAGAAGCGATTGACTTAGGCTGATTATCAGTATCTACGTGAACTAGCCGAATATAGAAGCGATTGACTTACGCTGATTATCAGTATCTACGTGAACTAGCCGAATATAGAAGCGATTGACTTAAGCTGACTATCAGTATCTACGTGAACTAGCCGAATATAGAAGTGATTGACTTAGGCTGATTATCAGTATCTACGTGAACTAGCCGAATATAGAAGTGATTGACTTACGCTGATTATCAGTATCTACGTGAACTAGCCGAATATAGAAGCGATTGACTTATGCTGATTATCAGTAACTCACCGTATCAGAAGATATGGCGTGTGAACTAGCCGAATATAGAAGCGATTGACTTACGCTGATTATCAGTATCTACCTGAACTAGCCGAATATAGAAGCGATTGACTTACTCTGAGTACCAGTAACTCACCATATTACAGGACCTGGCATACATGAACTTGGTTGCCTGTTGGATTTTTATTTCCTGGCAACGTCTAAGGTCATATCAGGACGGTGTACATGAACTAGCAAGATATAGAAGCGATTGACTTACTCTGATTATCAGTAGCTCACTGTATTACGTAAACTAGTGAAACTAGTCAAGAATAGAAGCAGCCGACTTACTCTGATTATCAGTCACTCACCGTACAGGATGTCTCGAGTTCCACTTTGTCGCCAACATGGCTGCCACCACGACTGAACAGCTGGTCCTCGTCAGTCTGTCTGTAACAATAGCAACAGAAACAATGACCTGAGCGCCTCAAAGAATCTGTTACAAATATGGGTTCTGCATTTCTATTAATTTTGAATAAAATTGATGTTTTGCACTGTGCGTATCGGCAAACTCAATGCATTGTCAATGGCCGTGAGCAATCTCCAAACAGAAAACGTGAAATAACTCTAAAACTACACCACCTAGAAACAAACCGCTTGGCACACATACAGAAAACATATTCAACGAAAAGATTATATTAAATTTATAAGGTTAGGGTTTCTGCATTTCTAATATTTTGAATAAAATTTACGTTTTGCACTGCGCGTATCGGCAAACTGAATGGCAGTGTGCATTCATTCTGCAGCCAAGGTGCGCGTGCATACATGATGTTTTTAAACATTGAAAGGGCTCTATACTTGGGGAGCCTTAGAAGTAAAGATTTGTTGGTTAAATATACTTAATTATGGCACTAATAAGAACATTCACATACAGTATAACCGCGTTAAACCAAACTTGAAGGGACCCTAGAAATTTGTTTGGATTAACCGATCATTGGTTTAACCGAGCTTTGACTTTGACTTGGCTTTGGCAAAAACGGGGGTGCATTATGAATGTACAATGTATGTGGACACTATGATTATTGTTTTTTATGTATATACAGTTTAACCCCATTAAACCAACCTCGGTTAAATCAAACGATCGGTTAATCCAAACTTTTTCGGCGATCTTGCAAAATACTACCATTTATCATATAAAACAGTCCCAGATGACCTTCAAACCACATGAAAGTTTGGTTTAACTGTACCGGAAGTGGCCTGGGGACGACAATTTTTTTTGGATTAGCCGATACTTTGGATTAACCGACTTTGGTTTAACCAACTTTTTTATATGATAAATGGTAGTATTTTGCCAGGCCGCCGAAAAAAGTTTGGATTAACCGATCGTTTGGTTTAACCAAGCTTGGTTTAACGGGGTTGTACTGTAATATAATACAGGTCTACAATCCTTTATCCGGTATTCTTAAATCCGAAAACTGAAAGGTTTTCTTTTCATACAGCATACAAATGAACTATAATACTATATATATTCTTTGTTTATCCTATATAGTGCGAATATTTACACCTTTCTCCAGAAAAATACTAACGTGTTTGAGTACAGTTTGTTTTGAAGCTGTATACATGACTGAGTGGGATATCAGGTCATGGTGCTGGTGGCCTGGTCTCCCAGTAGGGCAGCATTATAAAGCCGCCATGAGTGTGCACTTTCACAAGTCGGCACCCGTCCTGATATGACCTTAGATGTTGCCAGTACGTAAAACTCCAAAAACAAACCAACCAATCATAAAAATTCCACAATGAAATTGATCACAGAGAAAAGAAAGAAGGGAAAAGGACGATGTGGGCGATAATACAGTCACAAGGAGAATGGAATGCTCTCCAAGGATAGTCCATTCTGGCTCATTAGAAGAATGGAGCTAGGATAGTGCTTGGAGAGTATTCGATGAAACCTGGCTTCCGGCATTTTCCCGCAATTCGCTGACAGTGCTATGCTAAGCCTATGTGAGAATGTCCCCGTATTCATGGAAATTCACCTCCATTCAGGATAAGGGGAGCCCAACAGCGGCTAGCCGCCAACCCAACATTGGCCATCACAAGTCTGAGGCACAGTTCAATGCTTCAAGTGTTTCTGGAATTTTGCGTTCATTTTAGGTAGTAGATGGAGAACCAAAATCATAAGATTAGATTACTTGTTTATTGGGGTTTTACATCTGAGATATTTCAGGAAAAAAACATAAATGGCAGAAATCTGTGCAGTCTTCCATGCCTGCAAATATAAACCTCCATCAATCTTTGCTTACCGTGACAGCGCTTCCGCCTTGTCCTTCATGCGAAGTGAGTACTCACGAAAGCGCCCCACATCCTCGTCCACCTGAACTGAGTGCGCACTCAGCAAGGCGCACTTCCTGTTCACATCATGTATCCGGTCACGTGACTCGGAGTACTCAACCCCTGCAACCAAGCGGATTTCAAATTACCATTAGTGTTGCATAATCTGATAAAAAAATCCGATTTTGAAAACCGAAACACTTGCCCAGATTTGATTCTAGATATTCAATTTAGATACTGGTGCACTCAATAAACAACTATTGCACTTTGGTGCTCCTGTGCTCCGATGCTGTTGCTCTGCACGAAATCGGTAAACAAAGCCCATGCCCAGCACTTCAGTGTACACACAAAAGTTAATGTTCAAAACCAGACGGGATGGCCGAATTAGTTAGAGGGTCTGTCTCCCGTGTTGGTAGACTGTGGGTTTGAACCCTGGATGAGTCAAACCGATGACTAAAAATTTATACTTGTCGCTTCCTAGCCTGGCGCTCGGCATTATTAGGATAGGGCAAGGAGCAGTGGAATGAGGCAGACCAATCATCCGCGATTGAAATTTCCCCTGCTTAAACAACTAATGTACCAACAAAAATATTTAAAAAAAAAAATATATATGTTCTCACTTCAAATATCTCCAAGTTAACCCTTTTAAAGTCAAAGTTTCTTCAAACTACTGTAAGGGGTAGTATAACAATCAACTTAATATATTTATTTCAAATAAATACTGTGCAAACTCAAAAATACATCAGATTATGAAGCTTTAACAATTACTTTCACTAACGCAAAATTCTTAACTAATTTATGGAAGTTTTTGCAGTGCAAGAAAGTGTGTGCGACTTAATTTGTTATTTTTAAATCTTGTCCTAGGATCATTCGGTGGAAGAGATAGTGAAAGGTTCAGGCATAAAAATCAACAAACACCATCTGGACTGAAATGAAACCAGGACTACCACATTTGAGCTGAAGCCGCCATCAATCTGATAATAGACGAGATCACGGTTCTGAGTGCGAATGCGCTGAAAATGTCATTGGGAGCAAAGCGAAGGCGTACAGCCATTGAGTTTGCCGATACGTGTAAGGCAAAACTTCCATTTTATTCAAAATTAATAGAAATACATAACAATTTGGCACAAACATGGACGGAAGAATGCAATATAATAATATATTGAATATGTTTAAGACGCAACTCTCCGTAATTAAGCATTTTGAGCTAAGAAACATACAATTTCAGTCACTTTACAGGCTGATGTTTACATCACCATCGATTAGCCAGAAGTAATTCTTGTTCTAAATATTAAAATGTCAAATGTGTCAACAAAAACTTGTTTCAAAGAAATATATAACCAATATCTGATTAACCCTACTCATTTTCTATTTCTACATATGTCATTAACCATAGGATATAAATAAAAACATGAATAAAATAAGTAAAACTGACTCTGGCTATGGCCCTAACACTAGTTTGAGTGCCCAGATTTGTCTAAATCTAAATGCACATGGCATAAGATGTGCTGATTATATTCATGTAAATGCAATGCTGGATAAAAGATTAATATCTTAATTTAATATATATATTTTTTTAGTTAGTGTTCTCTTTCAAACAAGAGCTGAGATGAGCTGAAACTAGCACATTTCATAGCTGCACCAAGTGTATTAGCATGTGCCATGTGCTTCTTACGGGTTTGTTTTGCTCTGACACATCCCACAATGCACCGCGCAGCTGGGACGGTGATGTAGTCTACTAAATCTGTCTTTTCGCAAAACCTGACACATCCCCTATATAATGCCCTACTCAATATGAGCATATGCAAACAAAAAAAAACAGCCAATGATAAGGTTTGACTACTGTAGACACAGTGAACCCCATGAGTACCGGTGTTGGCGATCTCAGTCCGAAGCCGCTCAATCTCGTGCTCAACATGACTCGTGGCCGTCTGCTCAGACTTCAGTTGCGCGATGAGTGCCTTCCTCTCCGCCAACAGGTCAGCGCGCTCCTGCGTTACACAATAAAACAGCTCATCTCAAAATAGGTCTCCAAAACACAAATGAATACAGTAATAATAGATGATTTCCACCACTAACCAGCCCTCTGACGGCAGCGGAAGAACTAGTGTATTGGGTAGCAGCCTTACTATATAGGCTCTGAGGAAGAGGTCTTATAGACGATTTCCACCATCAACCTGCATTCTGGTGGAAGTGGCAAGAATTAATGAAATTTTGGCGGGTTTTTGTTACATTAATTGATTAATGCCTAGGTCACAAATTCTGCAGTCGCCGTACGGTGCTGCGGTCTGTGGTGTGACTTGCAGTTTATGCAAATGTTACGGGGTTGTGGTCTGCGGTTTATCTATTCACAAATCGTACGGTCACCGCTAGGCATAGGTCACCATACGACGTCTTACGTTTTTGTTGTGACACTGCACACACCGCACATATATACAAACAAAAGCGAGCAATCAAAATGCCACCAAAAGGCACTCAAACAAAAGAGAGAGAGGAGTTCAAAGACTATGAGGATGAAGGGAGAATTGAGTTTGACAAAATTGTTTCCTTTGAGGATTGCGGCCTGCGTTGCGATTTTCCGAAGTTAAGATAACTTCAACTTAAAACAACCACAACCCTTTGCGGAGAGCAAAATACTGTATGGTCACCATACGGCGACTGCAACCCACCGTACGGTCTGGCCGATGTGGCGACTTCCGGCCGCCGCAAGCACGCCGTAACACATTTGTGACTAAGGCTTTAGATTGGGAAAGTTAAGTTTTTTTTCTCATTCCACCAGTCCTTGCCCTATCATAGTCATGCCGAGTGTCAGGCTAGGTAACGACGAGTACATTTTAAGTTATCAGTTTGACTTGGCCAGTGTTCGAAAAACGGTTTCGAATCCAATGACGTTCCACATGGGAAAGGAGCGCTCAACTAGTTCAGTCATCACATTTGGTACCAGATGACTGTGTGTTGTCCGTGGAAAAGGACATTAGAAATTTAGCAACCATGTACTTGGCATAAGGTCTTAAATGAATAATCAACGATTTCTACAGAAATAGATGATCTTTGAATATACATGTTAACGTTTAATATATTAATATACTGTCGTGGGGCGGGTGATCAAAATGGGAAATATTGCACATGCAAGCAGGATTCGAACTCATACCTCCTGCATTCCTGGCTATTGAGCTACTCCATACCCCACATGTCTATGTGTCTCCTTGACCACTACATTCGTCACCTGGAATTCTTTTTTTGATTTAAAAATTGTTTTAAATTTTTTATTAAATTTATAAAAAAAAGATTTTTTTTTATTGAGGCTGTATTTATACTGTCCATAGCATAATTTGTTTGTTTGTTGTTTTACGTCCTAGCAACATCTAAGGTCATATCAGGACGGGGATCCATAGCATATAAGCCTGGGTATTCAGTGTTGGTGTTATCTTATCACACAGTAGCTGCTGATAAGGTATTTGATTGCCTGCATTTCAGTAGCAGATAGATAGTTGGTTGGTCTGGTTAGTAGTCTATATTAATTTTTTTGGATTTTCTTGGCATATATGTGTTTTATTTTTTCTTTTAAATGGTTTACGTTCATAAGTCATTTAACGCTTACAATGACTTTACAATGAATTATACATTGTTATGGCATAGTTAGGTAGTTTGCCTTCAACCACTTAAGCTCCCTCTCAACGCGCACCTGTCTATGCGGCTCCTTGCCTCAGGACTCAGTGCAGACTACCACAATGCCGTAAAACACTACGATTACGATGACTTTACCAGAGAGTAGCATTGTTCCCACTGGTTTAAACCCATGTTCGCAATGTGTACCTTACCTGAGAATATCGCTGTTCCCCCTCATACATACATATATACATACATAGGGTAGGTTCAACAACCATACAGCGCATAGCTTTCATGGGATCCATTTCACAGGAACCAGTGTCGTTGGTGTGGGGTGTGGGGTGGGGGGTGGAAATAGGAAATATTGTGCCTAGAACATTCATTCTCTTGCATTCCAGGCTAGCGGGCTTAACCATTACACCAGATTAAATTAGATTAGAATGTTTGAGCTGTATGCTCAGGCCAAGTCGGAGACTCCACCATCAGGGCCCACCACATGTCGCGAGGATGCTCTGTTCAGTTTTGTCATGTGCAGTAATGAGTTTGAATCTGCTGGCGTTAGCTGGGTGTATCTTGGAATCTATGGTTCATCCGGTATTGTTGTTACACCTTGTCTAGCTGCCTTTTGAATGAATGTACACTGCAATTTGATTGATTTCTAATGTAAGCTCGCATTGTATCGAAGAGAGGGACTCCTAAGATAGAAAGAATTCCTTCCCGCAGTGTTCTTGTTGACTGTGAGGCTTTTGTATATATTGCTGGTACCTTACCAAGTCTACCATATCTTTTTGAATTATACATTGTTATGCCATAGTTAGGTAGTTTGCCTTCAACCACTTAAGCTCCCACTCAACGCACACCTGTCTATGCGGCTCCTTGCCTCAGTGCAGACTACCACAATGCCGTAAAACACTATGATTACGATGACATTACCAGAGAGTAGCATTGTTCCCACTGGTTTAAACCCATGTTCGCAATGTGTTCCTTACCTGAGAATATCGCTGTTCACCCTCATACTGGACCTTGTAGCCATCTGACCCTTCGCGATGTTTACTGAACGCTAGTTAAGGCTACCGCATGTGCAGAATTGACCAATTATTCAAAGAAAAATCCTCTCACAAATTTTTATAAGATAATTATCTTAAAAATTAAACCGTCATGAGATTAATGAATGGACCGCGATATATATTTCCTTTGGAATACTTATTGCTAGGTGAAATTGCACTTATACTGGCTACTAAGATCCTAGTATTATGTGGCTTACAGTTACAAGGAATCAGCACAATAAAATATATTTTGTCAAAGGATACAGCGTAAGATTTCCCTGAATCCTCTGTACATTCCTGGAAAAATCAAAAGTACATTAAGGCTGGATTTTGCATTTGTAGTGAATATATCGCTAATGCCATAGAATCATGGTTCAAACAACAAAATGTTAGCCACCAGATTCAAGAACATTTTCAAGGACAACACATAACATTTTGATACTAACATATACATCACTGTACATAATTGGTTTAGCTACCAATATTTGGAAATGGGAAAGTAATCTTTTCCAGGTGAATTGTGACATATTGTGTGAATGTGACATATTGTGACATATTGTGTGAATTGTGACATATTGTGTGAATTGTGACATATTGTGTGAATTGCGACATATTGTGTGAATTGCGACATATTGTGTGAATTGCAACATATTGTGTGAATTGCAACATATTGTGTGAATTGCGACATATTGTGTGAATTGTGACATATTGTGTGAATTGTGACATATTGTGTGAATCGCAACATATTGTGTGAAGTGTGACATTGTGTGAATTGTGACATATTGTGTGAATTGTGACATATTGTGTGAATTGTGACATATTGTGTGAAGCGACATATTGTGTGAATTGTGACATAGTGTGAATTGTGACATATTGTGTGAATTGCGACATATTGTGTGAATTGTGACATATTGTGTGAATTGCAACATATTGTGCACATCACACTAGTAAAGTACTAAGAGTTTTGATAGACATGCTGTGGCGAAAATCAGTCTTCGTCTTAGTGATCCTTTAACAGTCAGCATTGCCAAAGTTAATGTCAAGATGTTTTGAATTTAAATACCTCCAAAGTTATTTAATGGTTGCTTAGAGTTGCATCGTCTGATGAAGCATCACATTTTCAAAACCAAAACACTTACCTAGATTTGATTCTACATATTTATCTTAGATACTGGGACAGTTGTTAAGCATTTGTTGTCACATAGAAAGGCATACTGAGGCGATTTAATAGAATTGGTTACTGCATAAGCCTATGGCATAAGCGTTTTGGCGTGCTTGCCAAAATTAATTTGGCATGTTGTCACTTCAAATATCTCCCAAGTTAGCCATTTAAACTCAAAGTTACTTCAACCTAAAGTAAAGTAGCTTATAATGATCAATTTAATATATTTATCTCAGAAAATGACAGAAACTCAAAGCCAGCGGACTATGCAACTTTAATGTTTATTTAGTGGGACAAATGGAAAAAGGAGGATTCACCGCAGGATTTCAGAGGATGGGTGTAATGGCGCAACGAAATACAGAAAATCACCATAGGTAAATGCTTTGAATTGGCTGACATTTACAACAGTCCTTTCAAATCCTCAGTTAATTAACTGCAGTGAAGGGAGGGGGGATTTCAGAACACACAAAAACATAGTTAAATTCAAGAACATTTGTGGGTACTCAAACCAAAAATCGAAATCCAAGAACATTCAAAACATTCAGCAATGTGGTCAACCCCTACATACAAAATAACTAAGATTTCATTAGGCTTTATCAAATTAAAAGACAAAATTTTAACAAATATTTCTTTTAATGTATTGCAATAATGATCAAGCAGAAGAAATTTCAATTATTATAATTAATCAAGTCACTTCAAAATTTTGGCTTTGTATCGTTATTCGCTACAAATTTCTTAAGCGTCACCGTTTACGACATCAATCAGAGGGAACTTACTGCGTTGATTGGACACGCTCCAGGACAAACTTCCATATGTCCTGCATCTGTTGCCCACGGCAAACGCTAAAAAGTAATTACAGGATAAGACGCTTCCAGATTTGTTAAGTTTGTGTCTTTCAAAACATCTGTTGATTAAGCGGTGTACATTTAAATTGGTTTTCTTCATTGTGATAACACTCGTGATTTACTACTTTAGAAATTCATTATTTTGCTTCTGTCGCCTGGGTAGTCATTTTCAAGGTTCAGGTATAGTAAACACAACATGGCAATTTTGCTAAGATCAGGGATGAAAGTGGTCTCCGGGGAAAAAAAGCGAAAATGCGCATATTCTCCCATATGTTTAGCATTGTTAGGGAACCGCGGAAAATTCCCAGAAGTCGGGATTCATATATATTGGTATATGCTGAAAGTGCTGCGCCGTTTGATGCATGTATTAGTAGTATATGCTGATAGTGCTGTGACGTCTGCACCACACATTAGTATTCGCTGATTGAAAAATCCCGGAAATCTTTCATCCCTGTCACATGACGATTATTTTTCCACAATGCAGAATAACATATTTCCACATAGCTCTCACAATTCTCCAATCCAATCACACTCCCCTACTTAAGTCCCTGTTACACCTCGCCGGATTGAGCAACGGACAGAATTGTCTAGTCCGGTGGTGTTTGGGCATGACAAGTATCAAAATGTATTAAAATGTGTCAAAATGCTGCGATATCGGGTCAAAGGCCGCCGGACGAACGGACATGAACGGATAGCCAACGGACGAAACAAACTCAAACTGGACAAGAACCATACATGTCAATCCGGCGGCATCCGTTCCAAGTTTTGTGCATGTTCAAAACTTGTACCTGATCGGGTCAGATATCAATGGACACAAACCGGAGTTTGCCGGATATCAACAGACTTTGTTCGGTTTCTTTCCATTTCCTCAATCCGGCGAGGTATGACCTTATAGCTTGGTCTGGTTCTAGTCAGTTTCCTTCTTTGGCTGTAGAGCTCTCCTCCTCCTGTGTTGCCCCAGGCACTCTCTCTCCCGCTCTCCGCATATCCAGACCGCCTTGACCGTTATACCACAGTCTGGACCAGTATCAGCCAGACTTGCCTAAACCAAGTCTGGACCGATCCCAGCCTACCCAAAATTCCTCCCGGCCTCAAGTAAAAACAAACCTAATCAATGCAGCCCGGGCAGACAACAGTATTATCACAGCTTAACAACTAGAACCCTCAAGCCTACTTCAATTTAGAGGACCAGACGGGATGGCCGAATGAGTTAGAGCATCCGTCTCCCATGCTGGTAGATCATGGGGTCTTAGGTTTGAACCCTGGTTGAGTCAAACCAATGACTTAAAAATTGATACTTGTCGCTTCCTAGCCAGGTGCTCGGTATTTTAATATTAGGACAGGGCAAGGACTGGTGTGCTCAGTGTCAGGATAATGTGACTGAGTGGGATACCAGGTCATGATGCCAGCAACCTGATTTCCCAGTGGGACAGCACTATAAAGTTGCCATGAGTGCGCACTGTCACAAGTCGGTAACCGTCCTGATATGACCTCAGATGTTGCTAGGATGTAAAACAACAAACAAACATCAATTTAGAGAACCTTTGAAACATTGCAGAACTACACATTCTAGTCCACATCTAGTGCCTTAAAACAAATATACTACAATTAAAAAGCTATAAGTATAACTGAAGAATGAAAGTGACATACGCCTGGAGTTGTTGGGCGGTGGGCAGTGGGATGTTGACATAGCGACCATGCGGATGGATGTGCATTTCGGCAGTCATCCATGAGTGGACTGACTCAGCGAGGTCAGCCGGACTCGGCATCCTGGCACGGCTGAACCTGTCAATGGTATTGGCCTGTCATTAGTATTGGCCGCTTCAGAAACTGTCACTGTCAAAATGCTTAGTATGGGCCGCAGTCAGAACCTGCCACTGTCAACATGCCAAGTAAGTGCCAGTCACTGTCAACATGCCAAGTATGTGCCAGTCACTGTCAACATGACTAGTAGCCTACAGACCATGGTCAGACCCTGTCACTGTCAATATGATTAGTATGGGCCACAGTCAGAACCTGTCACTGTCAACAGGACTAGTATGGGGCATTGTCAGAACCTGTCACTGTCAACATGCCAAGTATGAGCCAGTCACTGTCAACATGATTACCAGGTAGTAGCCCACTGGTCAGAAGCTGTCATTGTCAAAATGATTAGTATGGGCCACAGTCAGAACCTGTCACTGTCAACATGACTAGTATGGGGCATTGTTCGAACCTGTCACTGTCAAGATGCCAAGTATGGGCCAGTCACTGTCAACATGACTAGTACCACTAGTACTACGGTAGTAGCCTACCAGTCATGGTCAGAACCTGTCACTGTCAAAATGATTAGTATGGGCCACAGTCAGAACCTGTCACTGTCAACATGACTAGTATGGGGCATTGTTAGAACCTGTCACTGTCAAGTATGGGCCAGTCACTGTCAACATGACTAGTACTACTAGTACTACGGTAGTAGCCTACAGGGCATGGTCAGAACCTGTCACTGTCAAAATGATTAGTATGGGCCACAGTCAGAACTTGTCACTGTCAAGATGACTAGTCTGGGGCATTGTCAGAACCTGTCACTGCCAACATGACTAGTATGGGTGACAGTCATGCTGTTGTTTTGGGAGAGTTTGCAGTCGCGTTGGTGCCCTGAAGTAGAGAAGGCTGCAAATCTACAGCCCTGGATGGGCACAGCCAAAGGCGGTCCCATGTGGCTGGGAGTTGGCTTACAACTTACAAGTGACAACAAATTCAAATTATCATCAGAAATGTTTTCAAGTTCAATAGTTGAATAGACAACTTTTCACCCAGACAATTTTTGCCCTGACAACAATCAACGGGTGTCTTGTCATTGATTGAGACACAGATTATTGTCAGATAGATTGTACATTGTTATTCAGTACTGTCAATAGTGAGTAGACTGTAGTGTAGAGCCAGCAATAAACACACGGTGACACGCGAGCAAGCGTAATCAAACAAAAAGCACAATTATTTTGTTCACTGCTTCAGATCAAATTCTATTATTTATGAGCGTGACTATTCACTGCTCAGATCAAATTCTATTATTTGATTTGCGAGCGTGACTGACTTAGTGAAGTTAGTCTGAACGTCTGTACTCATCTATACCACGCTAGCTGCAGCACAAATGCTGTCTTTATTTTACCCTTCACAACTGGTTGTCAAGGCGTGTCACGTGATTGTGACGTCACACACGCCAGGGATCGCTGAAGCGAAGATGGATTCTGCAGTCTAGATAAACCTGTATTATCGCCCAGTCATTTAGCAGGAAATGTAATTTGTTAGTCGAATAACTTAACAAAGTGTTCCAAATTGCTGTTTTTGTTTGCTCCAACTACGATTGTGGCCAATGACACTCACATACCTCCGCGAGGCTGTCCTAAACTGTTCCCAAATCACTTTTGTTCAAGACAGCTAGACGTTGATGACAAAACAAAAACATCCGAATTTGGCCGCCATGCAATGCTGCCACCTGGTGGAGATGGATAGTTCAGCAATGTGCCGCTACCGGATTTTGGCGCCATTGAGTTGTAAAGTGGGATTTCCTTGGAAGATGTCAATATTTATTCGGGAGAAACAGAGACAGACTTTTAGTCTGTTGATCTACCCGATTTCACAAATTCGTCACCCCAAAAGTAACGGGTTATAATTAATAGATCATTTATTTGAACAAGATAATCACATGACCAACACAACTATATTTGTTCATAATTGTCATGACCGAATATATAAGTTTTACTTATTTTGTGTTTGGAAATAGACTTAATTGTATTTTGCATATAATAATAATAATAAAATATTTATTTCCACATGATCAATGTACACACAAGTTGCTATTTATATCGGTAATTTTTTCACATGAAAAAGGAGAAAGCAGAAGTACATGCTTTCCCCATTTAAAAATAACACAGATACAGTGCTTATACCATAGAAATAATAAATAGAAAAATAAAAGTTAGAAGCATATCAACATCACCCTCAATAGGCCTACTCTAAATTACATCTCAATATTTATGTACTAGATTCCTATTTATTTTCCCTCTGGTAAAGCTTAAATGTTTTCTTTGGCTATGCATGACTATATATGCCTATGAACTATCGAAGTGTCTTCTAATTTGCCCATTTCGGTCTCTATGGGTCTTTAATTTTTTTAATTTTATTATTACACAATATCAACCTGAATAGCCAAAAACCGGCAGAGCAAGTGATTTGACAACCAATTTAATCATTATAGCAACTGTCCACTTGGTGTTTATAAACAGACACCACATGGCCAGAAACCATGTGGTGCCACTCAGTTTGGTGGGCGCAGGGCAGGTGTATAATTACTATAAACAGCAACCCTGGAGGCAGCACCATGTGACCTGAAATAAGGCGTACACAACAATTAAGGGCTTGTGAAGGCCGGCTAGGGTCTGAATTGGCAAATCACTTGTTCACCCCGCCACCGCGAGTAGGCATATGCCCAAGGACCAGACGTTATGGCCGAATGAGTTAGAGCGTCTGTCTCCCGTGTTGGTAGATCGTGGGTTCAAACCCTGGTCGAGTCAAACCAATGACTTAAAAATTGATACTTGTCGCTTCCTAGCCTGGCGCTCAGCATTATTAGGTTAGGACAAGGACTGGTCTGCTCAGTGTCAGGATAATGTGAGTGAGTGGGATATCAGGTCACGGTGCTGGCAGCCTGGTCTTCCAGTGAGGCAGCACTATAAAGTCACCATGAGTGCACACTGTCACAAGTCAGTACCCATCCTGATGACCTTAGATGTTGCTAGGATGTAAAACAACAAACAAACAAACAAGCATATACCCAAGGAATGCAGTCTAAATTAAATAATTTAATAGATATGTTTAAACGAGGAGTTCGACAGGGGTGTGTATTGTCACCATGTCTATTTAACCTGTACACAGAGATGATTTTCAGACACATTGAAGATTGCAAGGGAGTGACAATAGGTGGCATGAACGTCAACAATCTTAGATATGCCGATGACAGTGTAATACTAGCAGACAGTGAGAAAAACCTACAAGATATAGTGAATAGAATCAATAAAGCTGGAATACTATTCAACATGAAGATGAATGCCAGGAAGACCAAAACAATGGTTATAAGTAAAAAGACAGATAAACCAAATGTCAATATAACCATAGATGGCACAAACATAGAACAAGTATCCGAATTCATATATCTCGGACAAAAGATTACAAATGATGGGAGATGTGAGGAAGAAATTAAAAGAAGGATAACAATAGCCCGAACAACATTCTCCAAAATGTATAGAGTGTTAACATCAAGTAAGATATTAATACAAACAAGGAAGCGTATTCTTCAGTGTTATGTGTGGTCTACTCTAATGTATGGGGCAGAGACATGGACAATCTCTAAGAAAATGTACAAACGTTTAGCAGCATTTGAGATGTGGACTTATCGAAGGATGATGAAAATATCATGGACAAAGAAGATCACCAACAAAGAAGTTCTCAGAAAAATTAAAAATAAGAAAAGCTTGTTTGCCACTATACAGACAAAGAAACTTATTTATTTTGGCCACATCATTCGTCAGAGTTCAATATACCGTACATTGTTGGAAGGGAAGGTGAATGGCAGCAGAGGGAGAGGGAGACCAAGAACATCATGGTTTACAAATATTTCACAGTGGACAGGCTTGAATTATTCACAGTCTATCAGAACAGCACAACATCGGGACAAGTGGAGAACCATTGCATCCAACCCTCGACTAGAGGACGGAACTATTGATTGATTGAATAGATATGCCTACTATTGCAGCCACTTGTTTGCGGGGCCAGCCTTTCTCACTCAGGAATTTCAAGCATGAATATTATTTAAGAGACCCGCATTATGTAGTCCCATAGCATAAGTTAGTCTGATGATGAAATCTTTTTTTTTTTAAACAAAAAAACTCCATTTGATCCTAGATGTCGAACTTAGATAATGCTGTACTCACTAAAACATTTGCTGCTTATTGGACGGAATCCTAAGTCAATTTATTAGAATATGTCACTGTTGAAAGCTATGGTGTCCAACATTTTGATATGCACGACAACATTAATTTGACATGTTTTCACTTCCGGTATCTCCAAAGTTAACCCTTTAAAATAAGTGACTTCAAATTGAAGTAAAGTAGATTTTGTTGTTGTTGTTGAAGATTTATACTGCATATCATGGATAAGTCTGAATATACTTGTTTTCACCATTAGACAGTTTGTTGATAGAAAGTCCGAGCCTACACTTTTACCGACCCAAGGGATTTTGAACCTCCCACACCACATAGACATGGTATGAGAGCAACTGGCCTTTGATGACGCTGTAAGTTATACACAGCGGTGGAAATCCAAAGTGGCAGAGGTGGGGGCACGGGGAATCGAACCACTGACCTTCAGATTAGGAGTCCGACCTAGAAAAAAGTCACACACTCTAACCACTCCGCCACATAGAACACCCCGTATAACAACCATCCAAACATATTTATCTAAAAACCGTGGAAGAAACTCAAAACCATCTGCTTCATTTTGATTATTTCAGATAAACAATGTACATTTAAATTATATTATAATGATCACGATAAGATAGTTATCTAAAAACCATGGCATAAACTCAAAACTATCGAATTCTGTCAATTAAGTTTATCGAGCTTTGTAGACATGCATCGAACAAGCATAGAAAGAGAAGAATTAATATATAGTTGTAAACTGCTTTTTATTTTTTTTATTTTTATCATTATTTCATAATACATTCAGACAATGCTTATTTTAAGTTCGAATTGATTAACAAGATCTACCAATTAAACTAGTAAAATATAATAAATGTGTATAATGGGTACAATGAAGAATCAGCTTGGTATTAAGCTGAGTTAAGTGTCAACTCAAGCTTGATACATATTCTGAAGTACCTGGCACGAGTTGAGTAACTAGGTTCAGGAATACCATAACCAACCGAGTATGTATAAACAACATGCATACATTCATACAGTGGGTATAAACGACACTTATGTGTATACAAAGACTCTATAATACTAAGACGGGTCACTCCCTATCTCTCCCATGGTAATATAAATTTCGCAGTGCCACCTTGTGGTGGGTTTGATCAGCCCGGCTGCTGGTTTGTGTTTCACATGTAAACACATACAATTATATTATACATGAGATAGGTATTTATGAATACACATCAATATGAAATTGCTATGAACAAATACACATCATCATCAGCATCATCATCGCACATGTTTCACATTCATACATTTATACATATAATATAGCAACTTTTTAACCAAGAGCAGCCAGCGCACCAAGTGGTGGGTTTGATCATTTTGATTACACAGTACAGGCTGAGTGAGCCATCTTAGTATTATAGGGTCTTTGGTGTATACCATGCTGATGCACTTCTGTGTAGCTCCAACAACCCCCCACCCCATCATGCGGGATGACAATTGTCTCCAATAACAAAACAAACAAAAATAACACTGTAAAGCAGAAATCTGACTTCCCGTAAATCTGACAGTGCTAAACATATAATTTGAAAATGACCCATATGCCCAAGAAGAAATTGGAAATACGCTGAAAATACATGTGTTCGGCTTTCTGCTACTACCATAAAGCTGCATAGTCCGATGAAATATCAAATTTTCAAAACCAAACCAATTATATAGATTTTATTTTACATATCTAACTTAGATACTGATGCACTTATTAAGCATTTGTTTCTGGGTAGAAGGCAATACTGAGTCAATTTAACAGAACCTGTTACTGTAGAAGTAAGTCTATGGTGTCAGAGTTCTGGCAAACTTGCCAAAACTAATTTTCCATGTTTGCACTCAAAATATCTCAAAAGTTTACAATTTAAAATATAATTAACTTTGAACTAGCGTAAAGTAGATACTAGTTATCGATCAAATATATTTATCTCAGAAAAAATACAGAAATTAAAAACCATTGGACTATGCAACCTTAAAGTTGCATCGTCCGATGGTTTTGAGTTTCTTTCATTTTCTGAGATAAAAATATTAAGTTGTTCCTTATAATCTACCTTACTTTAGTTTGAAGTAACTTTTATTTTAAATCGCTAAGTTTTGAGATATTTGAAATGGAAACATGCTAAATTAATTTTGGCAAGCTTGCCAAGACTCTTAACACCATAGGCTTCTGCAGTAACAGGTTCTATTAATTGACTCAGGATCCCCTTATATGTGACGACAAATCTCTAATAAGTGCACCAGCATCTAAGTTAGATATGTAGAATCAAATCTAGATAATTGTTTTGGTTTTGAACATGTTATGTTTTCATCGGACTATGGAGCTTTAAGGAAGGACGACAGCTGCGATCCAACATGCCAAGTCACAGCTATGGGTTATCTGGCAGAAGGTGGAGGGAGGTTGTGAACACGCATACACAAAGTAGTATTTCATCTAACGTAAAATATTTGCTAGGACAATTTCACCGTAATGTACATTAGAAAAAAATGTACAAGAACCCTACCAAGCTTTATCATCAGGAGGCTTGTGATTATTGGTGCAAAGTTAGTTTAAAACATAGGGCGTATAGTGAAGGATAGGGCTATGAGCGGCACTAACCCCAACTTCTGCCGTGTTAGCTAAAGCTGTGATACGGAAATGTTGGCTTAGCTAAAGCTGTGATACGGAAATGTTGGCTAACAGCTTCAGTTCTTCGAAAGGGACCAGCGGAACTCAGGATATGCGCGTTGATGAAAAATTCCTCATCTCTGACCCTTGCACCAGTTTCATTCTTCTCCGTCATATGTTCAGTAACAAAGGTAAAGATGAAATGCAAACTGGCTTTTCCATTGCAGGTCCTCTTGCAGAAAGATAGCTTCAAAGCGCAATTCTATTGAGGATAAACCCTTGTATGCATTGGGTGATTACAGTTGGATGTTTAGCCATTAATATACAAGGTCACAAGTTAGACACACAGGTTAAGTGATGTACATGCTAAAAGACAACATCGAGAAGGGTAGGACATGTAAGTATTTACAACAGGGCCTACTTACACATACCATTGTAATTAGCCATTTACATGAATACAATACTATTCACCTAAGGATCAGAGAGAATTGGGGCGCCTGATGTACACAAACAAGTTCACCAGAGCAAATGGTGCGCCTTCGTAAATGAAGCCGCCTTTCATGGATTTTGTCTACCTTGATTGAGACACACACCAGGAATACTATTAATATTAAATTTCCTATTTAAATTATTAATATTAAATTTCCTATTTAAATTATTAATATTAAATTTCCTATTTAAATTATTTAAATGAAATTAGCTATATTTATATTATATATATTCCACCAACTCTACCGATTCCTGCCATCCCTTTTCTACCAGCTGTACTAATTCCCACCATCTCCTTCCTGAATGCAATATACATGTATACAGTGAAAGCCCATTATAACGCACCCTGACTCATTGGTCCCAAAATTCTTAAATTCAAAGGTAATTCAGTAAACTCCTCACTATTCAGGAAAGGGATGGCGGGAATCGGTACAGCTGGTTCCACTTATAGACTATAGGCAGTATGTGTAAGTTGTGCAACTTACGCTGCCAACAAATGGCGGCTTACTGAAATAAGTCAATTTACGCTGCAACAGACAGCGGGCCCGCCATCCCTTATACCACGTAGTGAGACCCTTGTGTTGTATGTGTGTGGTAACAGCTAATATATAAATACATATATAGTATCTGTTAATATACATATATAACATAAATATATGTATACACATGTATAGGCCTACACTTATATATCAATTCCAGTTAATGTATACATATATATATATGTATATATGTTGTCCATAAACCTACTATTAAAACTAATATGAACATGAACAAATACATGAAGCAAATAAGGATTTTAATGTAAGCAGAGGTATTGTTGGGAAAGAACTTGAATGCGCATGTATTTATAACTCATCTCTTTAAGACTAAGAGGGTCCCTTCCCCCACCACCCACACAACGTATATTGGAGGCCTGCCCCTGGTGGTAGATTACCACCCTTCTTATTATAAGCATAATTTATATATATGGTTAATATATGACTGTCTCAAAAGGTGCTAAGCAATATGGGACAAAACTTTGTCCATTGTAACGATCAACATACTATCTGCTTATGCATTTGCTCAGGATAAACTGATTTGTTTTTTACTTGGTGTTTCATAATCCCAATAGAATACATATTGATTTGAAGCAAATGTCCTTGTGTTTTCAGTGTAACCGTTTCTGTGCTGTTTTGTGTCAATCATTACAATGGACACAAAAAAAAAGAGTTATCACCTTTTGTGACAGGCGTGAGTAACTAGGTTCAGAAATACCATAACCAACCGAGTATGTATGGTTTATAGTATATGGTTTATATATAAAAATTATAATACTCACTTAATACTTCATGTATTTCTTTATATATAACACATATAAATATAATAAACAAACAAAAACACCCATAGGATTATATATATAAAACCACCAAAATTATTTCAGCTCATTGAAAAAGAAGAAAGCGGACCAATGTATGCATATATGCATCCCTTTTAGATATAAAAAGATTCTTTGAAGAAAAATTACAAGAGAACAAAATGTTAAATTTGTAATGACTCTTGATGGAAACCATATCCATTAACTAAACCACACAGCTTGTGAAGATTTATGAACGCAAACGACTATAGCGAGTCACAAATTATATTTTAGCGGTGTCTTCTTCCCATTAGGAATAAATGCATTGCCATCCTTTTGGGTGAAAGGATTCTACCCCCTCCCCACCTCTCATTCTGTGTCAAATGAATCATGATCATGTTATATCCAAATTCGCGTTAAATCAGGGCACTTTATAATGGTGTTTCACTGTATATATTGTATTCAGGAAAGAGATGGCGGGAATCGGTAGTGCTGGTAGGAAGGTGATGGCGGGAATCAGTAGAGCTGGTAGGAAAGGGGTGGTGGATATCAGTAGAACTGGGAGGAAAGGGATGGCGGGAATCAGTAGAGGTGGTAGGAAAGGGATGGTGGGAATTGGTAGAGCTGGTAGGAAAGGGATGGCGGAAATCAGTAGAGCTGGTAGGAAAGGGATGGTGGAAATCGGTAGAGCTGGTAGGAAAGGGATGGTGGGAATCAGTAGAGCTGGTAGGAAAGGGATGGTGAGAATCAGTAGAGCTGGTAGGAAAGGGATGGCGGGAATCGGTAGAGCTGGTAGGAAAGGGATGGTGGGAATCAGTAGAGCTGGTAGGAAGGTGATGGTGAGAACCAGTAGAGCTGGTAGGAAACTGATGGCAGGAATCAGTAGAGCTGGTAGGAAAGGGATGGTGGGAATTAGTAGAGCTGGTAGGAAGGTGATGGCGGGAATCGGTAGAGCTGGTAGGAAAGGACGGCGGGAACCAGTAGAGCTGGTAGGAAAGGACGGTGGGAACCAGTAGAGCTGGTAGGAAAGGGATGGTGGGAATCAGTAGAGCTGGTAGGAAGGTGATGGTAAGAACCAGTAGAGCTGGTAGGAAAGTGATGGCAGGAATCAGTAGAGCTGGTAGGAAAGGGATGGTGGGAATCAGTAGAGCTGGTAGGAAGGTGATGGCGGGAATCGGTAGAGCTGGTAGGAAAGGACGGCGGGAACCAGTAGAGCTGGTAGGAAAGGACGGTGGGAACCAGTAGAGCTGGTAGGAAAGGGATGATGGGAATCAGTAGAGATGGTAGGAAGGTGATGGTGGGAATCGGTAGAGCTAGTAATCTATTTATAAATATTCTCTCCGTGTATGTATGTATGTATGTATGTATGTATGTATGTATCATTGTATGTATGTATGTGTGTATATATATATATATATATATATATATATATATATATATATATATAAATTATATAATGTATTATATATATATAAGTATCGGATAAGAAGTCGTTTCAAATGTGTATGGGTTTGGACAATATATATGCGCATGTGCCTTTGCTGTCTATCAGCGCCAGTGGTGCCACGGCCAGCAGGGTATACTCTGTGTCTGCGCCAGTTTGCGCCACTTCCTCACCGATATATATACACTATGTATATGAGCCTGTCTCAAAAGGTGATAACTCTTTTTTTTTTGTCCATTGTAACGATTGACACAAAACAGCACAGAAACAGTTACATTGAAAACACAAGGACATTTGCTTCAAATCAATATGTATCCTATTAGGATTATGAAACACCATGTAAAAAACAAATCAGTTTATCCTGAGCAAATGCATAAGCAAATAGTATGTTGATTGTTACAATGAACAAAGTTTTGTCCCATATTGCTTCGCACCTTTTGAGACAGTCGCATATACATAGTAGCTACAATTTATGTAGTGGCACAGTAGGTAAGTTTATTACTCGATCTGCTGGAGTAACCAGAGAAGTTCTTTGAGGCAATGTGGTTTAGGGGTATATGCAGAATCAGACAGCATGTATCCTGGGTTAACGCTTTACTTCTTACACTGGCTATATACAATGTCCCGGTGACGTCAGGCTATATATAACCCTGGTCCTCTATACTCTCACCCAAAATATAAACTCTTTTCTCAGTTTATTTTTCTCATTAAAAATTTAAAAAAATAGAAAGTTACACATTTAGATAACTCATAAAATAAATCTACTGATAATAGATATCTCATTAAACACACTGCAAGCTAATTTTAAATTAATTTAAAAAGAGAAATATGTATTTATACAAAATAAACATTTGTTTACCATTAAAACATAAAAATAGAGTTACCCATTTATATAACTCAAAATGAGATAGGTCTACTGGTAACACATGCCTTGTTATCCACATTGAAAGCTTATTTTCCATCTATAAATTTAGATAAAATATCCATATATAACAAATTAGTCAAACCATAGACATATACATTTAATAGATTTAAACTCCTACATAGTTCTGAATACCATTTCCCTTTGTGAAAATATTATCATCTAACCAACTAGTTTAAGTTTTAAGTGCAATTGAGTGAGTATACATGCATGCCTGTACCCATTCATTATTATGATTAAGGAGAAGCAAATTCATTCATCACTATGGAATTACTTAAATAGTACATTCATTCCATACTTTGTAAAAAAAAATATAATAATAATAATTAAAAGAAAGAAATTAAAAAAGATTTTAAACCACACACAAAAGGATGAACTCACTGTCATTACCAAGTAATCCATAGGATGTAATTGACTCTTCTGTACTCTCCGTTGTCATTATGTGTGAACATGTTCACTATCTATGCTTATTTCACACATTGGTCCAAAATAAAATCTTCGATTAATGGAATGCATGCATCAATCACTAACGCTAGTTCCTACAGTTAGTGTGAAGTGATTCACCAACACTTACAGTTGCATAGTTCCGAGTTTCTGCCATTTTAAAAACAGGCATGTGATTGGATGCAGGAAAAAAAACCTGAAATTGTTTGTAGGTTATCGTGGGGACACACAGCATCCCACCGAGTCGCGAGAGGGATGCAAATAGAGTATTTCATAGGTGCTTTGGCGGCCGGAAAAAAACCAGGAATTAAAAACCCCCACGGAATTCCGGTTACGGTGGCCAGAAAAAAACCAGAAATTCCGGAAAAATCACATGCCTGTAAAAAGATAAATATACTAGCTTGATCATTTGTTATAATCTACTTTACTTTAGTTTGAAGGAACCTTTATTTTAAAATGGCTAATTTTGAAGATATTTGGCGTGAAAATTTATCAAATTAATTTGAGCAAGCATGTCAAAATCCCACACACAATAAGCTTTTAAGCAATAAGAGGTTCAATCAAACTGCCTTTGTATTCCCTTCTATGCAGCACAAATGCCTAATAACTTTGTTTTAATAAGCGCAATTAGATATGTAGGATCAAATCTAGCTTAACTGTTTTGGTTTTGTAAATGTCATCTTTCATCAGAGTATGCCGCTTTAAGCATGCTTGAGAACATTCCTCCGAATGTCTGCCATCGGGTTTGACAAGTATAAATACAGCTTCTAGTAAGCAGCTGTCCAAAGTTGTCAGTATTTCCATGGTAGTACAAAGCATATGACAGGGGGTAGGCTGTCCATTAGGTAAGACTTTTATTTTTGAATAAAATGTTTATATTTTGTTATATCTTTTAAATATTTTTATATATACATATATGAGACTGTCTCAAAAGGTGCTAAGCAACATGGGACAAAACTTTGTCCATAGTAACGATCAACATACTATCTGCTTATGCATTTGCTACCAATAAACTGATTTGGTTTTTACATGGTGTTTCATAATGCCAATAGAATACATATTGATTTCAAGCAAATGTCCTTGTGTTTTCAGTGTAACCGTTTCTGTGCTGTTTGGTGTCAATCATTACAATGGACAAAAAAAAAGAAGAGTTATCACCTTTTGAGACAGGTTCATATATAGGTATATTAAGCCGGGGAATTTTCAATTGCACACGATTGGCCTTCCCTCATTCCACTGCTCCTTGCCATATCCTAATAACGCCGAATGCCAGGCTAGGTAACGACGCGTATAAATTTCTAAGTAATTGGTTTGACTCGACCAGAGTTCGAACCCAGGGGTTTGAATCCCATAACTTACCAAAATGGGAGGCGGACACTCAACTCATTCAGCCCTAACCTGTCTGGCTGGGTATGTAGTAAAATGTTGATGTGCACTACTTTGTTGGGCATGGGTGCGGGGGGGGGGGGGGGGGGGGGTTAGACGGGTATGGTCTGGAAAAGTAGTATTCTTTATACAACCTTAAAAATATTGACAACTTTGAACGAGCCCTAACATACTAAATCAATCCAAACCAGCCAGGCACTTCAAAGTATAATACAATGAAAGCATTAATTTGTTAACCCAAGACAATTACCGAATTGTTATCCTACATACCCAACTTAGATAGTGTAATGGTCTGCGCTGATCTCTCAGCCAAGTAACCACATAGACAGGTAGGCGTGGGAAGTGTGTTGATATCAGGGAGCCTAGGTGGTGTAATGGTTAGCACACTGGCCCTGAAAGCATAGAGATGTGGGTTCGATTCCTGCTCTAGGCACAATATTTCCCATTTTCATCACCCCCATGACACTGGTGCCATGACCAGAATCCTGTAGAAGCTACGCGCTGTATAGTTGTTGAACCTACCCTGTGTATGTAAGTGTGCTGCCTGTATGTATGTAATTGTAAGTATTAAAAGACTTCCAGGGGGATGAGTGTAGTGGTCTGCACTGACCTCTCGGGGAAGTAGCCGCATAGACAGGTAGGCGTGGGAAGTGTGTTGATATCAGGGAGCCTAGGTGGTGTATTGGTTAGCACACTGGCCCTGAAAGCATAGAGATGTGGGTTCGATTTCTGCTCTAGGCGCAATATTTCCGATTTTCATCACCCCCACGACACTGCTGCCATGACCATGTTCCTGTAGAAGCTACGTGCTGTATAGTTTTTGAACCTACCCTGTGTATGTATGTAAGTGTGCTGCCTGTATGTATGTAATTGTAAGTATTAGAAGACTTACAATTCCAATGGGATGAGTGTAGTTGTCTGCACTGACCTTGGAGGCAAGGAGCCGCATAGACAGGTAGGCATGGGTAGTGTGTTGATATCAGGGAGCCTAGGTGGTGTAATGGTTAGCACACTGGCCCGGAATGCATAGAGATGTGGGTTTGAGTCCCGCTCTAGGCGCAATATTTCCTGTTTTCATCACCCCCACGACAATAGTAATGCGCTTATTACATGTTAAGTTGCCGCATATTAGGGAAGACTAATTTGATTTAATAGAACCAGTTACTGAAGTATATCTTCAAAGCTACCAATTTAAAATAAAAGTTACTTGAAACCAAAGTTAAAGCTGCATAGTCCGATCAAATATCAAATTTTCAAAACCAAACCAATTATCTAGATTTGATTTGACATATCTAACTTAGATACTGATGCACTTATTAAGGCATTTGTTTCTGCGTAGAAGACAATACTGAGTCAATTTAACAGAACCTGTTACTGCAGAAGTCTATGGTGCCAGAGTTTTGGCAAGTTTGCCAAAACTAATTTTCCATGTTTGCCCTCAAAATATCTAAAAAAATTACCATTTAAAATAAAAGTAACTTTGAACTAATGTAAAGTAAATACTAGTGATCGATCTAATATATTTATCTCAGAAAAAATACAGAAATTCTAAACCATCGGACTATGCAACTTTAAGAATATTATATTGATCAACATTTATTTTTCAAATATGGCAGAACCTCAAAACCAGTGGACTATGCAACTTTAAATTACCCTTCAACATGGTGATTATATTTTGTTGTTGGCACGTAAAAGCTCAGTGGATAAGTTTGATAAGAAACATGTTGAAGAAATTGTGTTTTCTTATTCCATGTTGCTAATCAACTGTCATTGAACCATACAGAACAAACATCCACAGCGTCAATCTCACAGTAATACAGATGAACCTCGATCCAACGGACACCGATGCAACGGATTCCGGATCCAACGGACACAATCCGCTAGAGTGAATATCTGGTCCGAACGTTTAAAACTCCCGAGTGATATCCGTAAGGCTAAGGACAAGCTTAGAAAATATGCTGTAAAGTTTAATGTTGACTCTAGTAAGGATAAGAAGTGGGGTCATTCATGTACGTAGGCATATGAAAGATCCCCAGAGTAAAGTAAAGGTGAATGTGCGTGGGGTAGAGCCCCCGGAAAATTTCGTCGAGGCAACGGACAAACGGATTTAACGGACAACTGCTCCCCCCTATTAGTCCGTTGGATCGAGGTTCATCTGTACAAGTATTCCACATTCTGCTGGTCTCTCAGGAAGGACCCTGATGCTGACGCTGTGACCCAGTATGACGGGTCGCAGCTTCAGCTGACACGACGGAAGTTGGGGTTGATGCCCATCCCAATCATATCCTTCACGATAGGCCCAACCCTTTGAACCGATAACCACACATCCCAATCATATCCTTCACGATAGGCCCAACACTTTGAACTCTGACACTTTTGACACTTTGCACCGATAACCACATGAATTAACTTGGCACCGATGATCACACATCCCACTCATATCCTTCACAATAGGCCCAACACTTTGAACTCACTTTGCACTGATAACCACACATCACACTCATATCCTTGACGATAGGCCCAACACTTTGAATTAACTTTGCACCGATAACCACACATCACACTCATATCCTTCACGATAGGCCCAACACTTTGAACTCACTTTGCACCGATAACCACACATCTCACTCATATCCTTCACGACAGGCCCAGCACTTTGAACTCATAATGCACCGATAGCCACATGCCTCCTGACGACCAAACTTGGTTATGTTTATAGCCATACATTTGTTTCCTAGTGTGTAGATTGCAGTGAAATCATCCTAGACAAATATGTTCATTGGATAACATACCACTTTGTGTACTATGGAGTATTTGTATTTGCCATGTTCCGGCAGGTAAGCTGAAGCTGTGACCTGGCATGCTGGGTCCCAGATTAAGTCCTTCCTGAGAGACCAGTGGATCTCGAAACACATGTATAGACTACATCACGGTTCCGACTGCGCATGCGCTGAAAACGGCCTTAGGAGAAAAGCAAGGTCATATGGCCATTGAGTTTGCCGATACACGCATTGAAAAACATCAGTTTTATTCAAAATTAATAGAAATCCAAAATCCTAACCATATCAATTTAATATAATCTTTTTGTTAAACATGTTTTCTATATGTGTTCCAAGCAGTTTATGCCTAGGTGGTGTGGTTTTAGCAATATTTTACTTTTTCTATATGGAGATTACTCACTGCCATTGACAATGCATTGAGTACTCTGGCTATGGCTCTAACACTAGTCTGAGTGCCTAGATCTTTCTAAATCTAAATGCACATGGCATAAGATGTGCTGATTATATTGATGTAAATGCAATGCTCAATAAAAGATTAATATCTTAATTTATTATATATATTTTTTTAGTTAGTATTCTATGTTTCAAACAAGAGCTGAGATGAGCTGAAACTAGCACATTTCATAGCTGCACCCAGTGTATTAGTATGTCCCATGTGCTTTTGGGGGGTTGTTTTGCTCTGATCCATCCCACAATGCACCGCCGCGCCACTGGAACCGTGATGTAGTCTATTGTCAAAACTCAAATTCCCGAACAAAAACTGGTTACCTTACACCTTCCAGAAAAGTTGTCGCCAACCCCCACACAAGCTCCCAAATGGTCCCATTTCACTTAGTTGTCCATTGGATTTCACAAGTTATCGGAACAACTTCATACAATTAGTGGCCAAGGACTATGGACGGTAGACAATGCAATGATGGGCAGCGGTGTGGTATTTCAGGACACAGTGAAGTTTAAAAAACACTCAATATTTTTCCGCTGTTCCATGCAATACAGCACCTGCTGATGACCAAAGGTAAAGGACAGGCAATACGGGTATTCACAGTTCCACGTGTCCATGCCAGGCCACAGCTTGCCAGGCCACAGCTTCAGCTTATACGGCGGAAATTGCGGTTGGTGCCACTCTCAGCCCTATCCTTCACTATAAACCCTATATTTAAAACTTACTTTGCACCGACAACCACACGCCTCCTGATAACCAAACTTGGTAAGATTCTTGCTACACATATGTTATTAATGTAGATTACTATAAAATTAACAAATATTTTACATTTGCTAAAATGCTACTTTGTGTATGTGTATTCGCTACCTCGCCCACATTCGGTCACGTAAGCGTAAGCAGAGGCAGATGCCTGGTATACCGGGTCGCAGTTTCAGTTCTCCCTCAGGAACCAGCAGAACTCAGAATACCTGTATCAGCTTGACACCATGTTCTTCTTGCAGCCACTATAAACAATAAATGGCAGTGATGAAAAAATTGCATGGCAATAAACTGATCTGCCCTTTTCCATAGATCAACTGTCTTTGGCGAAGTCTGATCCATGATAATTGTTATCCTACTAGAGTTTTTTTTTAGCAAGCCTAGCAAAACAGGAGTTAATCTTAAAGGTGCAATAGGTATTTACTGGAACGTAAATAGAGGTATGGGTTACCACGCAATGGTAAACCACCACACACAAAATTAGTCGTAGACGGTAAATTTCAACAGTGTCTACTTCAAAACCTGCTATAGGATTCAGAATTGCTAATCTGCTATCACTAACTGAATGAACACTCATTTATGATTATATATCTTGAATACATATATATATATTCTTAGCAGTTTAACAATGCAGTTTGGATGAACACGAAGCACAATTCTTCTCAGAAATGTTACTACTGACGAGAAAAGAAAATCAATGGATATCAAACTTGTCCTGCATCGATGTGTGTGATACTTACAAATCTGGCACAAGTGCTCCATGTGTAAGACACACAAACTATTTACCGAAAGACGATAGCTAGTTTAACATTATGAACAAAGAAGCCGCTAATCACCTTAAAGCAATGCTTGCTACCAAATGGTTACAAGAAAAGAACACTAAGAATTACTACTCAAAAGAGTGGTGGTAATTTTTTGTTGCAGCCATTAACCATTCTTCAAACTAGGCTAGACTTATACATTTGTTTATGAAAGATATATATTTACTAAGACAATTCACTAAGACTGATTCACCAAAGTGCAACCCGAACCATACATTCAATGAACACATGCTTGTTTCGCTACTGCATGTTGCACACACAAAATGACCACTGGTCTGCTGCATGATGATGAGGTATGCTCTGCCAGCCTCCGTCAGAAGTGAATCCAACGAAACAGAATGTTAACACACTTGGATGAAGATATGAGCCATGCTATATATATATTGTATGGTTGTCATTGGGAAAAGATGTGACTGGCAGGATAGGTGAGGTCTTGGTTGGTTGATATTTGTCTGGATCTCATGAATATTTTGAGATCCGTTTATTGAACAACGACATCGGCTGCATGTGGATGGTTACCAGTCGAGGAGCAACAGGTCAAGAAGATCTAGTCCGACATGCACAAAGCATCAGACTGTCGCGAAACCACTCCTACTGGTTCTTTTCCAGCGACTCGTGCTATGGCAAAAAGAGAAAAGCCAAAGGGGGAGACGCAATCTATCCAGCACCCGCTACATTGCCCACAAAACTATGCCTTATGCAGATACATCCCACTTGCGAAATATTGAGTTTATGGAAATGGATTTATATTATTATTTATTTGTTGGGGGTTTAACATTCTACTAACATCTATGGTCATATCAGGGCGGGATGGAAATGGAAGAGTAAGGTTCCTATACACATATTTTATTGCAAGGAAAACCAGTTTTTCATGGAGCTCTTGTCTTGTGCCCAAAATCGGAATATGGTAGCATAAGGCACAAGTTTGTACTCAACATAGATTTTGTCTCAATGCAATTCTCTTGGAAAAACCAGCCACTTCTCAGCTCATATTTCTATAGTTGTACTCTCAAGCAGATCGTTGTACTCCCCCCAACCACCCCTGCTATACAAAAAAAAAATATCTGAGTACCGGTCACTGTATCGAATTGAATTGCTTCCCTGCACAATTTCTCCTTTGATAAATGCATCTTCAGATTGCGGTTGACTGCGTTGTTACGTTATATGCAAGGCTTCTTTCTCTGCCATCTTGCTTCTGCTTTCCTCTACTGGATCACAGCCACCACCTTCCCACTGCTTGGAACCCATGATGAATTTCCATGTCAGCAAACAAACCAAATCTCTTTTGTGAGAACGCAATTATCTCCTCATCTGCCAGAATTATCTTTGTTGTGTCAATAACAGGGGGTGAAGAAGTGGCATCCTTAACCTCTTACAATGTCATTCCTCGCATGATTATTTCTGTGATCGCTACCGCTTAACTGACCTGTCGCCTTTCACCACAGTCTGAACATACATGCGTCATTCTTCTGCTGCTCTTCATGCATGTCCTTATGTGGCTTATTCATTAAGCGTGAATTATCTGCCTTCTCTCCGGTGTGCTTCATCATGTGCATTTTAAGCCCATTGGAATAATTGAACCCTGCGCTACATTGAGTGCAATGATACAATTTCTCCCCAGTGTGCTTTCGCCTGTGAGCATTCAAGCTGCTCAGTATTCGAAAGCGCTTCCCGCAATCCGTGCAGACATGTGGCTTTTCTCCGGTGTGAGTCATCATGTGATTTTGCAAGTTTTGATTGGTTGTGAGCCTCTTTCCACAGACGGAACATACAAAGGGGCGTTCTCCTGTGTGGGTCCTCACATGTAACTTAAGTTTGCTCGAGTTGATGAATCCCTTACCGCAGTCAGCACACAGGTGAGATTTATTTTCTATTGTGCTTGGTTTCTCACCGGTATGCTTCATCATGTGCAGTTTTAGGCTGTTCGAATAGTTGAACTTCGCATCGCATTGGGTGCAATGGAAGGGCTTCTCTCCTGTGTGTATCCTCATATGCGCTTTAAGGCTGCCCAGCATGATGAATCGCTTCCCGCACTCAGTGCAGGAATGTGGCATTTCCCCCGAATGGGTCTTCATGTGGTAGTTGTAGCTGCTGATTCCATTGAATCCCTTACCACAGTCTGAACACATATACGGTATCTCACCAGTGTGTACCAGCATGTGTTTCTTCAAACCACTCGACAACATAAATGCCTTCTGGCAGACCGAACATACATGAGGCTTTTCTCCTGTATGATTCAGCATGTGCGTCTTTAGTTCATGCGGCCTCATGTATGCCTTGTTGCAAACTGGACAAACATGAGGTTTTTCCCCTTTGTGATACAACATGTGCGTCTTTAACGTTCGCAACACGGGGAAACCTTTGCCACAGTCAGAGCAGACATATGGTTTCTCACCAGTGTGGGTTCGCATGTGCTCTTTAAGAAGAACAGCAATAGTGTACCCCTTACCACATTCATCGCAAACATATGGTCTCTCTCCAGTGTGTGAGAGCATGTGTGAGTTCAGGCTGTTCAGGCGATTAAAACCCTTACCACATTCTGAACACACATGCGGCTTTTCTCCTGTATGAGTCATTATATGTCTCTGCAGGGTCTGCTTTGTACTGAATGCCTTACCGCAGTCCGAACAGACATGTGGTTTCTCACCTGTGTGAGTCCTCATGTGGGTATTCAAATTTCCCCACTGACTGAATCCCTGCCCACACTCAGAACACACGTATGGCTTTTCCCCAGTATGCGTCCGCATGTGTACTTCCAGGTGACTGAACTGACTAAACACCATCCCGCAGTCAGAGCATCCATGGAGCCTTTCTCCCCCGTGGTTCTTCCGGTGGTATTCACTGAATTCACAGACACCATCATCACTATCGCTGTCACTATCATCATCATCGTCATCTGAATCCATATCATCCTTGTCTTCAGAATCTTTAGTTTTATGGATTGTCATGTGATTCTTCAAGTCAGTTTCGGAACTGAACCCCTTTTCGCAAACTGAGCAAACATGAGCCCTTTCCGCCTCATGTGCCATCGTGTGTACCTTTAGGCAGTCAGCATCCCTGAACACCTTTGCACACTCGGAACATATATGAGGCTTTACTGCTCGATGCGTTGCAGCATGGCTCAGTAAATCTTTCTTTTTACCAAATGACATAGCGCAGTCACGACATACATATGGCTTCTCTCCAGTTGGCTTTCTGACATATGTTGTCTCTGTTGTCGTTGGGCTGGGCTTGTCTCCTGAATGTGTCATCATATGCGCATAAAGATTGTCCAAGCGACTGAATGCCTTACCACATTCACTACACACATGCGGTCGTTCTCCTGTGTGGGTTCTGCTGTGCCGTTCCAAATCTCGCTTCACATGGAACCTCTTCCCACAGTCACTACACACATGAGGTTTTTCCATGTGGGTTATGATGTGTCTTTGTAGCGTCTGTTTAGTCGTGAAGCCCTTACCACAATCATTGCATAGATGCGGCTTGTCCGCCATTTGAACCGCCATGGCTTTGCTCGGGACAGACACTTCGGTGCGCTCCATTGTTGCTTCATGTCTGACTACAGGATTATGCGTGTAGCCTGTATCCGGGTACGACATTCCTGGCTTGGGCATTCCTGACAAGTGGTTCATGTTCATGAATTGATTGAATGACTCCCCAGAGTATGACCCTATTTGTGTCTTGTCGTTTGGAGGTGGCATTATGCGATTATTCAAGGTCTCCATCTGACTGAAGGTATTAACACAGTCTGGGCGTACATATGGCGGCTTCTCTAAATTGGGTTTTGTGGGTTGCATTGTGGTATATCCATCACTAAATCCTGGCCCACACCCAGGATACATTGGATATGGCATCTGCTCTGGATGACGCTCCATCGGAAGTCCCACCGATGTGGGCACCATGCGCTGCATGTGCGCATGGTGCTCTACCGTCTTTACCACAGCAGGATGCACACTGGGGTGAGCCATGCCTTCAATCACCTGCATTTGTTCAGGAGATTAAAGTCTTGCTTGAATTGTGAATGAAAAACTAAAAACAAAGACCATGTTATAATTATAAATGGGACATTGTTTCCCCCGCCAGTTTTCTTTTCTTTGTACAGTCATTAATGCCTGCAAGATGTGGAATTTGAACTTACAATAATTCCTCCATGCCTCACAACATGGCTTACTGCGGACTGTAGTGAGAATTGGTAATTTGCAGCAGAAATGAATTCTTCAGATTTGCTGCCATTGCTACTCTCTCACAAGATAAAAATCCTAGCGTCTTCAACTACCTCAATAGCTGCTGATTATCATGTACGCGTCCTACAATGTTTCACGCTGCAGCATCTGAAATAGACAACATCAACTTATTGCAGTACAAATTAATGACAATACGCTTGTTATTTTTATTTGTTTGTTGGAGGTTTATGTCCCAGTAACAGCTAAGGTCATATCAGGATGGATACCAACTTGTGACAGCATGCACTCATGGCAACATTACAATGCTGCCCCATTGGGAGACCAGGCCACAGGCATGATGAACTAATTTCCCACTGAGTCACATTATCCTGAGACTAAGATAACCAGTCCTTTCCCTATCCTAGTAATCCCGAGCACCAAGCTAGTATCATTGATTTGACTCAACCAGGAATCAAATTCCTGACCTTCCGCATGGGAATCCTGTGCTCTACCGATTCGGCCACCGCGTCCGGCTGACATTACATAAGGCTCACTTCTGCAAGTTCTGGGATGCTGAGTAAGATTGAAAGTTCTGAACAGCACTGACCAACTTTCGTCTTGTTTAAGAACAGTAAATATTTATTCTTTGAAATAATCTTCTGTTAGCGCCAGCCAAGGCACATCGCCCCGACACCGGAATGCATCGGATATTAGAAGTCGGTTAGATTTTGCAAACTGCTCGGATATTTACAAACAAAGACTGATATCAGTTAGATGTCGCAAAACTATAGGAAATTTTACATTGAAAGCCTAATATCGAGTAGGTATTGCAATAAGATCAGAAATTTTAAATTGAAAGCCTGATATCGAATAGATGTTACAATATGATCAGAAAACCTGACAGGATAGCTGAACGAGTTGAGCATTCGCTTCCTGTGTGGCAGGTTGTGGGATCCGATGGGATTCAAACCCTGGCCGAGTCAAACCACCAATTACTTGAAAATTGATACTTGTTACTAGGCTATTGTTACTACATAGAGCCTGGTGCTAAGCATTACTAGGATAGGTCATAGGGCAAGGAGCAGTGGGATGAGGATGATCAACAGTTTGTGGTTGACATTACCCCTGCTTAATTAACAAACGTAATAACAATTTCTTTACATCAGATGCACCAGACGCGGTGGCCGAATGGCTAGAGCGCAGGCTTCCCGTGTAGAAGGTCGGGAGACGGAATACCTGCTGAGTCAAACCAATGACTTATCAAATTGATACTTGTCGCTAACTAGCCTGGCGCTCTGCATTAATAGGATAGGACAAAGTCTGGTCAACACAGTGTCGGGATAATGTGACTGTATGGGATATTGGGTCATGGTGCTGGTGGCCTGGACTCCCAGTGGGGTAGCACTATAAAGTCACCATGAGTGTGCACTTTCACAAGTCAGTACCCGTCCTGATATGACCTTAGATGTTGCTAGGACATAAAAAAATAAATTTAAAAAAACATCAGAAGCAGGATGTCGGGTAAATCTATTAAATATTGCAACAATTGATAATCAGAATTCAGCAGGTGGCACCACCAGTCTATTCAGGTTCTTGAATTCAGTGACTTGCCCGATTGCTCCTGAAACATAATAGTTAATACACTAATTAACCAGACGGGATGGCTGAATGAGTTAGAGCATCTGTCTCCCGTGATGGTAGATCGTGGGATCGAATCATGGTCGAGTAAAATCAATGACATAAAAATTGATACTTGTCGCTTCCTAGCCAGACGCTCGGCCTTACTAGGATAGGGCAAGGAGCAGTGGAATGAGAAAGACCAGTCGTCTGCAACTGAAATTTCCCATGCTTAAAGTTGCATGGTGCGATAAAATATTTATTTTTCAAAACCAAAACATGAATCTTAATTTGATTATATATATCCATCTTAGATATTGGTGCATTAACAAGTGATTTGGGACAGCTTATATAGAATAATCAGTGAATTTACTACCTCATCCTACTTTGAGAAACCCATCACACAAGGAAGCCATTAATCAATTAGGTCAATCTCATGGCCTCAATAGCCTTGACCCTCATTCCAAGTACCTAGTCAGGTTCCAGGATGTCCAGTAGTAGTATTGCTGGCACCATAGCCTGGGTTGATATAAAGTTGCATGGAATTTTATATTAAATAATTGTTACAGATCTGAATAAGAGTGATGTAATAATTATGTATATTATTATCCGGGAACAATACATTTGATAATCATTAGGTCAGCTTATATCACATGCCAAGAAACAAATCATGGCACAATGGTGCCATCAGTAGAAAAAAAAGATACCCAGGCTATATTTTATTGAGGTCATTCCACATCATGTGGTCATCGCGAGACATCAATATGCATCATAGTGAGAGGACTTTTGGGAAGCTTGTCGAAAGTATGTTGAGTTCTTTCAGCTCCAATTGCTTCAAAACTAGCCATTTTTCCTCAAAATTACTCCGGATTAATGATTAGTAAGTTATAATGATCAATTTGATATATTTATCTCAAAAATAAAATTAAAATTCAGACACTATCGAACCATGCAACTTTAAACAACTAGTCTAATGTACAAAAAAAATAAAATTAAAAAAATTAAAATTCGGCAGCCCCAGGCCAGGGAGAAGAGTTTAAAGCTGAGCACTTATTCATCTTACACAAGACAAGTTATTGCAGTTACGAAGTGCTACTAAGTTACTCAACTTACTTACTCACTTAGTTAGAACAACTATACAAACTAACAATACTTCAGAAGACTTATCTGAAGTTATCAATAACACTAGCAGTGCCAGTGGTGTTGACTGTTGACACACCGAACCTGACGTTACAACCATTATTAGACACCATCATGATCATGCTGTAACGCTGCCTTGCCTTTTCTAATACTTCCATAAGCAAAAGGTGTCCAGGTAATAACCGTCTAAATGTTTTTTTGGCAAAGAAACTGCTTATTTTTATCGGTGCACTGAATTTGCGTATAATGAAAAATACACTAAAACCTAAATTTATCTCGGTGCGATGTCACCCCCTATTATCACTCATTGACAAGCTGTGTTTCTGGGGCTTCAGAAAGAAATTCGGCCGAACTAATCACGTATTGGAAGACTTACCGGTTCGTTAGTATTGGCAGTATCCTCTACGCGGTTGTAAAATATCTGCTTTGAGTTTATTGGCGCGCTAAAGATCACTTTATCATCGACTAATTCACTGAAGTGACAATAACAAACTGACATCCATCTTAGATGAGTCTTCGCAGTTTCCCACGGGGTGGTAGCACTGGCGTTTAGATTTAATACAGATGGCTGCCACTAGGTGGTAGTGGCGGTGTTGCAGTTTCCCAGGGACACCAGTTTCCCAGGGACACATCGCTTCTGCACACGCGTAAAAATCGAACAGCATCGTCACTAACCTTATAAATTTAATAAAATGTGTTTGCTAAACATGTTTTCTATATGTGTACCAAGCGATTTGTTTGTAGGTGGTGTTGTTTTAGAGATATTTCACTTTTTCTGTATTGTCTGTATGAAGACTGCTCACGGCCATTGACAATGCCTTGAGTTTGACAGTACGCGCAGTGCAAAACGTCAATTTTATTACAAATTAATAGAAATCCAGAACCCTACCCGTATCAATTTAATATAATCTTTTTGCTAAACATGTTTTCTATATGTGTTCCAAGCGGTTTATTTCTAGATGGTGTAATTTGGGACATATTTGACTTCTTCTGTATGAAGATTTGCTCACGGCCGTTAACAATGCATTTGAATGGAAGTGTCCCTGTCAAACTGGTGTCCCTCGGAATCCGCATCAGCATAATGTACAGGGAAAGTAATTTTCAATTCAATTCAATTCTTTATTTCAGACTCAGGACTATGGTAGTTACATAATTTGGTCCATAGTAGGTAGATATAAAAATTAATGTGAATAGAATATAAGTAATAGTATGAATACTACCATACTAACCAATATCAAAATGCCGGTCTACATACAGTAGTTTGTACCAATGCCTCCAAATGGCAGATGTAAATCTGAGATCAACCTCTTCTATTTATACAAGTCCCTGTATTATAACATTTTCTGACTTGTCAAGTCTAGTAATAATTAAAATATTCAATACTTTATTTCAGATTCATTGTTATGATGGTTACATAAAGTGGTTCATAGTGGCTACATATGAGAATAGATGTGAATAAAATGTGTAGCATAAATACGTGATTTGTGCAAATATTATTAAGAATGCTATTGGTGGCGTGGGTTTGGTGTCATCTCCTAAACGTATGGCTAGTGTGAAGCGTGAGTTGGATTAGTTAGCCTGCAGATTTGAACTTGATCAAATTTTCTGACTTGTCAAGTCTAATAATAAATATTCATATTAGATTCCTGATAACACCCTGGAAGGTTGGGACATCAACATTGGGAAATGGCTGACTAGCACTGTAATGCATAGCTGGACATAGTAATAACCTCCTCATCATCATCATCATGCTGGTGGTCAGAATGTGACAAAGACTGCTTTCATTACTTGACTGCCGCTCTCCATTTAGCTCTCTGCTGTGAGAGTGATGTCCATGAGTCGGTCTTAATGTCATACATTTCATGAAAGCTGACTGCAAAAGTGTTGCTGGCTTTTGCAAGTTACCAGCGGCACTCTCTCTGGGAGCAAATAGAGGTTTCACACCGGCAAGAACATGTCCAAACAGGCGCAAAACTATTTGTCCCTGCAGTGGCTGGTCAGGAGATGTTGGGAGTTCCATACATCAACCGCCCTTGATGCTGCCACAGTGACATGGTTTTCTGTTCAGGGTTTGCTCCCTTAGCCTGCGATTCTGTCAAGAACCTATACCACAAGGCAGTGGTTTAGAACTCTGCAGGGCAGGGGCGTCAAACTCCCTGAGGTATTGCAATACCTACATACCCATACCTCCTATAATGTCAGTATACGCTACATTCAATTTTGTAGTGGTATACATTTTATAGTTCCACAACATCTGGTTTGTATAAGCCTACAAGGGGATACAGAAAGTGCGAAATAAATTGACCTTGGCATCAGCTGTACACAGATCAAATTTCCTGGTGACTGGGTTCCCTGGGCCTGGAGCATATATAACTTACAACACTGTCTGTTAAAGTTGCATAGTCCGATGGTTTTGAGTTTCTGACATTTTGTGAGATAAATACATTAGGTTGCTCATTATAATCGACCTTACTTTAGATTGAAGTAACTTTTATTTTTAATGGCTAACTTTGGAGATATTTGAAGTGAAACCATGCAAAATTAGTTTCGGCAAGCATGCCAAAATTTGGACAACATAGGCTTATGCAGTGCCTCGGTGTTCCCTTCTGTGTAGCAAAGTTTTTTGCATCAGTATCTAGATCTATATGTAGAATCAAATTAGGTAGATGTCTTGGTTTTGAAAGTTTGATGTTTTCATTGGACTATGCAGCTTTACTATCCTAGATAAAAGATTCACCCCACAATGCAGAAGCCCGAGTAGGGATGAAGAACAACCCTATATAAAAGCTTGCGAAAATTATCTACATGCTGGGTAAATGAATTGAGCAGATACATTCTTAATTTAAGAAGCAAAATGTATTCTTCACACACATCTTAATATTTACCCGTTACTTTTGATTTGAAAAATATAAAGCAAAATGTATTCTTCACACACATCTTAATATTTACCTGTTACTTTTGATTTGAAAAATATAATAAAACATGTAGTTTAATAGACTTTAAAAGTTAAATTGCCCGCATTCTGTGGTCGCCATCATGTCTTTTTGCATTCTCTCCCATTTCACCAACTCTGTGCCTTATATTATAATTAAGTAGCCAGGAATTCCACTTCCTGCTCTATACTAAATCAATTTTCGCCCTATTTAGACTACGTTGTCTTTCACCCCTATTGCAAGTATGGAGTGAATCTTTTATCTATTCACTCTAAAGTCACCTTTTTTGTTGTTTGTGTAACGACCCCCCAGCACAAAAAGTGAACATAGCGAAGACTAAAGTCATCAGTCATGAAGTGTCAGGAATAGCTGCTATAACTAAAGTATAAGTACTTGACTTCAGTAGAAATTGACAGGAGAACACCAGATAAAACATAGCAGATGTTCTGTCATCAGCGGGGCGGGTAAATGAAACAAAGTTTGTACATTGGAAAATTGTTCCCACATGGTTGAGGTCCGTTGATCACAGGGGTTACTGAAGTCGGGTAAGTACTGTATAGGCCTACTGCACCATCACTCAGTGCTGCCACCTGGTGCATTATATCCGCACCACTCTCTCCTTCAAAGATGGCTACCATTTGTTATGATCGATAGTTCGCAATGCAAACATTCCATCTCACAGTTCATTCGACAGTTCTCCAGAATGCAACGCTAAATTCCTAAACAAGTAAGTAGCATTTTATACGACACACCGGTACTAGTAGTAGTGCCCTTCTACGGAAGACACCAATCTCCGTCACCACCCCTTACTCAAGTTACTGCCTGCCTTAGGCTAAAGGGGCTGTCACATTACGGCGTATGGCGGGAGCGTATTGAAAACCTACGTACGCCGTGCTGGTGCCACTTTCGGGTGTGTTTGAGCGTATGGGGGACCTATGAGGAGCGTATGAGGAACGTATGGGAGCGTGCTGTGACATTTTTTGACATTATGGGCCATACGCCCTCATAGGTCGTGTTTTTTTGAGCATGCACAAAAAAAATTGGACGGACGAATTTATGAAAGGTATGGCGGCGTATGCCTCATACGCTTCACATACGCCGGCATGTTGCGGCACTGGCGGCGTATGAGTAGCGTATGAGTAGCGTATGAGTAGCGTATGCGGCGTATGCCGACGTATATGACGTAATGCCGCTACGCCGCCATACGCTCCCACCATACGCCGTAATGTGACAGGGCCTTTAGCCTAGGGCTAGGGCTAGGCCAAAGACCCTATAAAAGGCTATATACTATAGTATTATAAGCCGTGTTCACACGGGGCAGTTAATTAGATTCATATAAATCGCCTTGCCTAGTTCGGCTCACATTTGGTGTGTGAACGTGCGGCTGAGGCAGTTTCAGCCTGAGTCGAATCATATAATTCGGATTTTATAAACCACCTAAGTAGGTGGTTTATATGAACCGAATTTTATGATTTGACTTATATCGCCTGTGTGAACGCAACCGACTTACTTGAGGCGGATTAGGGACGTCACACTATATAATATAATTTGATCTATGAACCGGCTAGAGGTGTACAGATATTTAGTTCATGATTTATTTTTAGGTTTTCACTGGCCAACAGAAGTTTTGATCATTCCAAAACAATACAATATAGTCCATACATATCTAGGTCGAACCCACACTCTCATGGCGACGTCGACTAACCGAAACTGGCGCTGCTTAGTATGGACTTGCTCATGCGCAGATATCGATTTCCGCCTTAAACCGCCCCAAGTACTCGGTGTGTGTGAACCCGCCACTAGTTCGATTCATATAATTCGCCTTGTCTAAATCGGTTTAGACTTTTCCCATGTGAACATGGCTATAGGGTCTTAGCCTAGGCTTAGCGTTAATGACAATGAGTGATAATATGAGAACTGAACAGAGCGGGTCGTAAATGATTAACTTACAGTTACAGATTAACTTACATATCCTCTTCTGACTGATCTAGGCCCTAATGAGACTAATGGACCTCTAATGCCAGCTCGTCATGGCAAAAAAGAACTTTTTTTTGCACACACATGACATGTGGGTTGACGGTGCCCTGAAGTCATAATTGTGGGTGTCCTCTCCAATGTGAATGTGTGCCCAGGCTTCTCTCAAATGGCAATGCTTCTACTACTACTAGTCTAGTTCTACCGTTGCGTTGGCGCTTCAACCACTTGGTCTGGGAGACTGTTCCATGGATCTGTCATTCGAAAGAAAAATGACTGCCTAGCAATGTTTGAGGCCATATCAGGACGGGTGCCGGTGTGGCGTGCTCAGCTGTGTACCGTGCTCAGCCGTGTGATTAGACTCAAACTCAAGGCATTGTCAATGGACGTGAGTAATCTTCATACAGAAAATACATAACAAGTGAAATATCTCTAAAACCACACCACCTATTAACAAATCGCTTGGTACACATATAGAAAACATCTTCACCAAAAAGATCATATTAAATTTATAAGGTTAGGGTTCTTGATTTCTATTAATTTTGATTAAAACTAATGTTTTGCACTGCACATACCGTCAAACTCAAGGCATTGTCAATGGTGGTGAGCAATCTTCATACAGAAAATCCAGGAAAAGTGAAATATCTCTAAAACCACACCACCTAGAAACAAATCGCTTGGTACACATATAGAAAACATCTTTACCAAAAACATTATATTAAATTCATCAGGTTAGTGATGATGCTGTTAGATTTTGATGCATGAGCATGAAACTGACAGTCAGCTGAAACTGGCAGGGCGCTCAAACTGCGACACCGGCCTGTGATGATATGCACTTCTGACGAAATTGATAGTGCTGTCTCCCATGGCATGGTGTACAGTTCTATTGGCACGCCCACCATCGTTTGACTGCCTATGGCTATGGTTATGCTTATCTTATGTCATTACCTCACTCTCATTCTCAAATCACTGACATTCACATTGCCATTGAGATTAAAGCCGTGTTCACACGGGGAATGTAAATCGATTCGTAGAAACCGATTTGCCTAGTTCGACGCACATTTCCCGTGTGAACGGGCGGGTGAGTCGGATTACGCCTGATTACGCCTGAATCGATTCCTGTGATGCGCATCCTGTAAACCACCTCTCGAGGTAGTTTACGTGAGGCGATTTCTGTGATTCGATTTATTTTGCCCGTGTGGACGCACTGAGGCGGATTAAGCACCTCACACGCATGCGCAGTCGACACCTCAGTTTGTTGACTTTCCGGTCGATCAAAAGCGCATATTATATAATTTAGTCTATTAGTATTAAACCGCTAGCTGTGCACAGATATTTTTTTTATCATTTATTTTTAGGGTTTCACTGCCCAGCAGAAGTTTTGACTGTTCCAAACCAATACGATTCATTAAATACATATCTAGGTCGAATCCACTGTCTCGTGGTGGCGCTGGTCAGACTGTACTTGCTCATGCGCAGATATCGACTTCCGGCTCAAGTAGTGCCCGTGTGAACGGGCAGCTAATTTGACTCCTGCTATCCGCCTTGGCTGAATCGCTTTAGAATTTGCCCGTGTGAACACGGCTTTAGTCATGATCAAAACTGATTCTATATATTAATATACTAGAATATAGCAAGAAGCTTTGCTAACTGATTAAGTTAGCTTGTCCTTGTTATTTTCTACACAGAGTTGCCAGTATATAAAATATTTGTCTCTAGTAGGGGTGAATGACAACCATGTTTAAATCTGAGCAAAAAACACTTCAATATGTATCAACTCTTAGCAAGGTGTTGATCTATATTGGTGTAGAGTTAGTGAACTGGGAGAGAATGCACAAAACCCAAGATAGCATCTACTGGATTCTCTTGATTCAACTTCTAAAATTGATTACTCTACATGATTTATTCAATTATTCACACCAAAAGTAGTGAGCTATGATAAATAAATATTCCAACAACATATTTAGCATATTAGTTGGGAATTCAGGTGGTTATGGCCATAACTCAACCATCTAGCATTTTTTTCTCGAAGATTGTTGAGCAGCCCCGTACACAATGCAGGGCTGTGGTTGTAATGTGACTAGATTGCCAAGAGTTTCCCGTTGCCCTACGATAAGGACCGGGCTGTGGATGTAAGCTTAAATGTAGGCATATAAATGTGATTAATAAAACTGAATAAATACCACCAACAATAAAATAAGTAACCAAATATAAAATAAATACCACCGACTGTTCTCCGTGAATAAGTCCCTTGCTCGGACACAACATTAAGCTAGCAGCAATCAATCAATCAATCAATCACTAGGGAAAGGAGCAGTAGAATGAAGAAAACCATTTGCCCGTGATTGAAAGTTCCCCTGCTTAATCAATGAATGTTTTAAAAAAAAGGGTAAAATTGATTAATCAACTTTAAAAGTTGAATTGAGAGAATCCAGTGACTGCTACTTTGGTATGATGCCATTCTCTCCCACTTCACCAAACTACACCAATATCTCGATAACAAACACTTCTCGCTGAAACCAGGCTCTCCACAGATTGTTCACAGTGGACTCATAACAACACAGATTTTGTCCTGATTTAAACTTGGTCGTTGTTCACCCCTAGTGTAGCTGAATATTCACGAATCCAAGAATGACAGAAGCTCAACTGAAACGATATCCTATAGCGGTTGGCCTCGTGGCCTGATTACCATCATAATCTATCTAGGGTTACCAGATGTGAGATAGTGATAGCGGTAAGTGCACACGTGGTATTGTGATAAGCGAAACTGTAGTAAATGTTTTGACTCGACCATATGAGCAATCTGCAGACCTCCCACGTGGGAAGCAAACGCTGAACATTATTTAGGGGCGGGTGGGTGGGAACATTATTTAGGGGTGAGTGAGTGGGGTTCTGATCGGTGGGAGTGGGGGAGTGCAGCTTAGTTGGTGCTACGATGTCAATGCCACAGGAATGAGGGAGGGACAAAGTTGAGGGCAGGACAAAGGGTGGGAGGGAGGCAGGCATCACAGAATGTGAAAACTGGGAGTGCCAGGATTGTTTGTTTGTTGTGGCTTTGCGACCTGGCAACATTTAAGGTAATATTAGGACAGGTACTGACTTGTAACAATGTGCACTAATGCCGACTTTATAGCATTGCCCCACTGGGAGAATAGGCCGCTAGCACCACAACCCGATTTCCCACTCAGTGACATTATCCTAATATTGAGCTAACTAGTCCTTGCCCTATCCTAGTAATGCCAAGTGCCAGGCTAGGTAGTGACAAGTATCAATTTTGTAAGTCATTGGTTTGACTTGGCCGGGCTTCAAACTCTTGACCTTCCACACAGGAAGCCTGCGCTCTTACCGATTTGACTGTCGCGTCTGATGTGAGTGTCAGGAATGGAGGGTTCATATATGAGCCGGTCTCAAAAGGTGATCACTCTTTTTTTGTGTGTCCAATGTAACGATTGACACAAAACAGCACAGAAATGGTTACACTGAAAACACAAGGACATTTGCTTCAAATCAATATGTATTCTATTGGGATTATGAAACACCATGTAAAAATCAAATCAGTTTATCCTGAGCAAATGCATAAGCAGATAGTATGTTGATCGTTATAATGGACAAAGTTTTGTGCCATATTGCTTAGCACCTTTTGAGACAGTCTCATATTATGAGTGTCGGAGGTGGAGAAGATAGGGATAGATTCAATTAGAAGGAGAGGACATGGTGTGTGTGTGTGTTGACGGGGCGATGGCTGTGAGAAGGAGAGGGAGAGAGATAGGGGGCAGGGCTGTAAGTGTAAGAGCGAGAATGGTGTGTGTGTGTGTGTGTGTGGATGGGGTGAGACAGTGAAAGAAAGAGAATGGAAGGTAGTAGGTGTGTGTGTGTGTGTATGTGTGTGTGTGGAAGGAAGGGCGGGGCATGGAGAGAGTGAAAGAGAGATGGAAATGGATGGAAAGGGAGAGAGGGAGGAAGAGTGGGAGCGAGAGTGTAGTGTGTGTGGACGGGCGGGGCAGTTAGAGAGTGAAAGAGAGATGGAGAGAGGCGGAGGAGGAGGAGCGAGGGAGGAGGAAGTGAGGAGGGGAGAGATATAGAAAGTGTAGTGTGTGTGGAGAGGCGGGGTAGTGAGAGAGTGAAAGAGAGGGAAAGAGAGATGGAGGAGGATGGAGGAAGGAGGAGAAGGGAGCGAAGGTTAGGGAGAGAGGAAGTGAGGAGGGGAGAGATATAGAAAGTGTAGTGTGTGTGAAGAGGCGGGGTAGTGAGAGAGTGAAAGAAAGATGGAGAGAGAGACGGAGCAGGAGGAGCAAGGGAGGCGAAGGGACGGAGGAGGAAGTGAGGAGGGTAGAGATATAGAAAGTGTAGTGTGTGTGGAGAGGCGGGGTAGTGAGAGAGTGAAAGAGAGATGGAGAGAGAGAGATGGAGGAGGAGGAGCGAAGGAGGTGAAGGTAGGGAGGAGGAAGTGAGGAGGGGAGAGATATAGAAAGTGTAGTGTGTGTGGAGAGGCAGGGTAGTGAGAGGGTGAAAGAGAGATGGGGGAGGAGGAGCGAGGGAGGCGAAGGGAGGGAGGAGGAGGAGAGAGTGAGAGAGAGAGAATGTGTTTGATTATTTGTGTGGTTGTGTGTGTGTGTGTGTGTGTGTGTGGAGAGTTGTAGCAAACAGACTGGACGACGAGAGTTCTGTTTGTGGAGTGTATCGATTTGACATGAAAACGTCACTGGTATGTTATTGGAACAGTTAGCCCCCGGCCAAATCTCCGTGTGGCTGCTTAGCAACACATCTGTTACCTTAATACTGCCCACTTAAACCTTGTACATTGGGGCTGCAACAGTTGGGGTATGGACGAATGTGTGTGTGTGTGTGTGGGCAGGTTGCAGGTGGGAGAGTACCGTAACATTTCAGTATTGGTTTTCCCAAGTTCCGCTGGTTCCTCACGAAAAGGACTAAAGCTGCGACCCTGCACGCCAAGTCAGTGTGACGTTAACCCAGTAAGACAGCATTATAAAGCCGGCCATGAGTATGCGCTGTTACAAGTCAGTGCATACGCTTAGGGTGCAAAAAAAACCCTCTGCAAAGCGCAAGCCCCAAACACACACTCCCCTCCTGAGTATTGTATGCATCCCAACAACTGTACATGTCATTCTGCGAACACAGCACAAAAAACCTCGCCCACGCAACTGCTAGGGCGGAGACACCAATTGCTGCAAATCTGCAAGCCCAGAACATGGCACTTGATCTTGCCTGCTCTGAACTCATTTCAAATTCAATGCCAAGTCACAGCTTCAGCTTACACACCGACCGGAAGTTGGGGTTGATGCTCCTCCCAGACTTCTCATTCGCTACCATTGATAGAAATAGGCAAAATTGTTCACATCCCTATAGGACAAGTCTGGTGTGACTTTTACTTGTCCGCCTGAATTTTCACTTTTGGCATCTCATATATATGTATCATTCTCTAAAACTGGGCACAAAAGTGTGACATGGAAACCAAAAGTGAAAACCTTCCAAATAATAGCAAAAATCCTTCCAAATAATAGCCTGATCCAATGTCCTATGAAGGTTTGCATGTTGTGCATATGTCAGAGTTGAAAAAAATGAGTTTCACTTTTTGAATTAGATCTTATACAAATTGAGCAATACAGTAATATGACTTGTGTCACAGGAAAATCAAAGACACATCCAGAACCTCATTTTAACATATACAACATAGTCAGACAAGATTGTAATGATTACTGTTAAGCAGACATGGTTATGACTTACAAGAAAAAAGTTGAAAAAAAGTTTGGGTACATGTATGGTGTCAATGTGTAAATTTTCACATTTTCACTCTGGCGTAAAATCATACAATTATAATTTTGATATCTTTTGTGGGATAAATTCAATACATGTAGAACTGGTAATGTACCTAATAGACAGAGGCTACACTAATTATTTGACTTGCTATCAATAAAACAAAGACTTAATTATCAGCATCGTAACGTGGAGACCAAATATCTGGTGCCCAGTTTTGGAGAATAACCCATATATATACATGCAAACAAAATACCAAAATACGTGTTTTTAGCCCAACATTTTCACTTGTCCAACGGAAAAGCTCAAGCCATATTCTGCTTGTCCGTGCCTACTCTCACTTGGCTCGGTCAAGTGGACACGCCTTATTTTGAACGCTGACTATAGATCCTATAACCACTTCAAGATTGCATCACTTGACATTGATCTTACCATTTCAGTATTTCATGTATTTCATGTATTTCATGTATTTCATGTATTCAATGTATTCAATGTATTTCATGTATTTCATGTATTTCATGTACATTGCAATGTAGGCTAGTGATATGACCTCAGGGCTAATAAACGACCCAAGTCAGGAAGCTGGGTTGGTTGCAATGCTTTGCATTGCATTTGATTCAGCGCGGGGCATTCACCACCTCCCCCCACATCCGCTGTGTAAACTGAAGCTGTGACCCGACTTTCTTAGCCTCAGGTTCAATCCTTCCTGACGGACCAGTGGAACTCAGAACACCCATATTCTAGTTTAGTAATAGTGCTTGTCACAAATAAAGCAAGTTGCTCAATTATACAACAGGAAAACCTCTCTAAATCGACCTACCATGGAACCAACTTTAAATTGTCCCTTTCGGGATATGGTCGGTTTAGGGAGTTTCTTTATCATTACAATGGTATTGTATGGGCGATCGTTTGGGACCCAAACAAAGCGATCGATATAGGGGAGTGGTCCATCTGTGGAGGTGATCGGTTAGAGAGGTTTTACTGTATAATTATAGTAAATATAGACTGCTGATTCTGTTTCTCTGACAGATTGCATGTTTGAATATTCATTGCGCGTACGATGACATCTGTAGCGACATGAATTAAGCCTCTGAGCTCAGGACTCCGTCTGGGAGGTGGTCATAATTTGCGGGAACAAAATGAATATTTTCTTCTATTTAAATAACATTAAAATTAGAACAATGCATAATATTACCCTTTTTGTTTCAGATATTACTCAACACGAATAGGACACTCGTCTGATGATTCCGAATACTATCATCATCATCAAAAGAATGGAAGAATGAAAGACATGGATGGAAGATGACGCGAGCAGGCCCTTGACACTCTACTAATCCGATACATCCCGTATAGCGAAGCCCATGGAAGAGAAGGAAGAAACTATCATGGATCTGTTAGTTGGGCAGCCCATTGCTGTAAAGCCAGAAGACTCAGAGGGTGATACACAAGACACAAAATTCGCTGACACACCTTTGATGGTAGTCAAGTCTGAGGAGCCCTCTGATGATGGGCAAGGCGTGGTTCATTCCTACTCACGTTCAACCGTCTTATATTCCACTGCGATAACCACACAGATTCACACAGAAGGAAAACCATATGTGTGCTCCGAATGCGGTGACATATTCATTGAATTGCAGGACCTCAATGCCCATGCAAGAATCCATGAGGTTAATATGCAATTGGAAGACATCGAAAGGGTGCATAAGCACACCAAGACAATCATCCGCAGAAAGAGAAAGAAACCATTGATTTGTGATGTTTGTGGTAAGTCTTTCATTGGACCTCATATGCTACTCAGACATATGCGCATTCACACAGGGGAAAAGCCGCATGTCTGTCCAGACTGTGGAAAGCGATTCAGGCAATTGGTGCACTTGAAGGCTCACATGATGATCCATACTGGCGAAAAGAAGCATGTCTGCCCCGAATGCGAAAGGAGGTTCAGCCATTCTAGCCATCTGAAGAGACACATGCAGACTCATACTGGAGAGCGTCCGCATGCGTGTTCTGAATGTAACCAGAGGTTTAATCAGTTAGGTCAGCTGAAGATACATAAGAGAACGCACTCAAAGGATACACCCTTCGTGTGCTTAGTGTATGGTAAAAAATTCAGCGTACAATCTGATTTAATGAGGAAAATGAGAGATGATGAAAAGCCTTATGTATGTGATGCTTGCGGTAAGGGCTTCGAGACGAAGCGTAGTCTTTTTCGACACACAATGACCCATACAGGAGAGAAGCCTCATGTGTGCCCTTACTGCGGTATCAGATTTAGACAGACGGGTCATTTAAAGTCGCATGTGATGATCCATACAGGGGAAAAGCCTTACATGTGCTCAGCTTGTGGTAAAGGGTTTAACCAGTCAAGTCAGCGGAAGCGACATATGATTACACACACACCGGAGGAACCTCATATATGCAATCACTGTAGTAAGAGATTTAAGCGACTTAAAGCATTCCAAAAACATATGGCAACTTGTGCAAGAGTAACTGAACAGATTGTGTATTCAGAAGTTAGCGATGTGTATCTTCCTGCTGATAGTGTCGAGGAACCACTTGCACTTCACGCATGTACCATCTGTGATGAAGGCTTTACGCAGCTGGATAACCTCATATTGCATATGGCTATCCACGAAGGAGGTCATATCAATACGCAGTCTGGACAGGTTGATAACCACACCACAGCCACAAAGGAGCAACCGTTCAAGAAGTCCCATGTTTGTGATGACTGCGGTGAAGAGTTTAATACAAGTAACATTTTAAGACAACATGCCAGAGTTCACACCGGCGATAAGCCTTATCTTTGTTCTCAATGTGGTGATGGATTTAGTCAGTCGTCTCATCTGAAGTCACACTTGATGACCCATACTGGAGAGAAGCCTCACATTTGTCCTGATTGCGGAAAGCGATTCATTCAAATGTTCCACTTCGAAAGGCACATGATGACTCATTCAAAGGAGAAACCACATGGATGCCCCCATTGTAGTAAAAGGTTTAATTGGTTGGGGAGCCTGAGTGAGCACATACTGAGCCATAGCGGAATAAAGTCATATGCGTGTTCTACCTGCGATAAAAGGTTTGTCACTGTGCGTGCTCTGAAGAAACATGTCATGATGCACAGCGAGTCATTCGTCTGCTCAGACTGTGGTAAGAGATTTAGTTTGTCGAGCAGCCTGAAGACGCATAGCATGACTCACATGGGATAGAAACCGCTTGTCTGCATCCATTGCTGCAAGGGATTTATGCAGCGGCAGGATCTAAAGACAGACATGATGATACACACAGGAGAGACTGTGGAAAGGGGTTCATAACTTCAAGCGCGCTAAAGATCCACCAGCAAAACCATACAGAACGGACAGTTCATGAATGTCCTGAATGCAGCAAGATATTCCGGACTTCATGTAATCTACAAAATCATTTGATGCTACACCATGGGGAGAATCTGCATGTGTGCCCCAAATGTGGGAAGGGGTTCAGACTTTTGCGAACCCTTCGGAAACAGTTATTTAGCACAGCAGTGAAAAGCCGCATATGTGTTCTGTTTGTGTGAAGGGTTTCACTCATAAATCAGACCTGGTCATTTTGAACCTAGATTTTAACATGTATTTCATTGCTTATAAATGTTTGCTATTACATCAGGTACTGCAGATCATGCACTGCAGCCAAACTCATCTCCAGTCAGCCTGACCCGTCTCACCACTGGATCCAGATGAATTTGGCAGAGAGAGTGTGGTAGGCTCAGCGAAGCACTACTGCACTCATGCGCAGGCACAAACTCATCATTGTTCATCTCACAGATCATTCCTTTTCCAAATTCTATGGTGAGGGGCAAGCTCGATGCAGCAGGTGCGGATAACACTGGAAGTTGTAGACGCAGCCCACGCTTTAGGCGGTTCAGGACAAGTGGTCATTCACCAATGAGTGGAAGCAGCATTGGAGTCTGACACTCGTGACAGCATTCTGGAGGACTGGGCAGTCCATTTCAGGAATGCAGTGGTCACCTCCGTAGACTGGTTAGTTGTTGGAGCGTTATGTCCTGGCAACATCTAAGGTTGTATCAGGACAGGTATCAACTTGTGACAGTGCGCATCCATGGTGACTTTATAGTGCTGCCCCACTGGGAAATCAGGCCGCTGGCACCACTCAGTCACATTATCTCGACACTGAGGTAACCAGTCCTTGCATTATCCTATTAATGCCGAGCGCCAGGCTAGGACATGACAAGTATCAATTTTATAAGTCATTGGTTTGATTCGACCTGGAACCCAAACTCCCGATCTCCCGCACACAAGACCAACGCTCTACCGACTCGGCCACCACGCCTGGTCCTTGGACTGGGTAAGGGGATAGAAAAGGTATCCTATACTTTGCCTGCTTCATCACCTAGTTGCTCAGCTTACCACAGCTGACGGCTAACTCAACAATTCGGTCAAAAGAATAAGATGAAACAAATGTTCTAAACTTACCAGCATGGAATGTAAGGACATTGATGGACAAGAAGATTTTCTCTCTAGCATAAAGCTGCATAGCCCGATGAAAGCATAACAGTTTCGATATCAAACAATTGCCTATATATATATACAACCTAGAATTTAGATGCCAGTGCAGTTATTAAACATTTGTTGTCACATAAATAGGTAGAAGTCAATTCATTAGAACCTGTGATCTTTTGTTGTTTACAATTTTTTTCTGTGTACATTAGTTTTTTAAGCGGGGTAAATTTCAATCGCGAACGACTGGTCTTCCTCATTCCTCTGCTCCTTCCCCTATCCTAATTATGCTGAGCGCCTGGCTAGGAAGCGAAAAGTATCAATTTTTAAGTCATTGGGTTGACTCGACCAGGGTTTGAACCCACAATCCCACGATCTACCAACACAGGAGACGGATGCTCTAACTCATTCAGCCATCCCGTCTGTATATAGGTCCAGAATTTTGACCTGCACACCAACATTATTTTAGCTTGTTTTCACTTATAATATCTGCAAAGTTTGTTATTTGTAATAAAATAAAAGCTGTTTCAAACTAACGTAAGGTCGATTTTACTGATCAATCTAATATATTTATTTTTCTATGACAGAAAGTCAAAACCCATTAGACTATGCAAGTTTGTACAGGTGGTTGCCATTAGCTTCCACCTTTTTTTTGATGCATTAGTTGATTAAAGTTGCATAGTCCGATGAAAACATAAACTTTTCAAAACCAAAAGAATTATCTAGATTAGATTCTACATATCTAACTTAGATAATGGTGTATTTATTAAACATTTGTTGCTACATAGAAGGGAAGATCGAGTCAATTTAATAGAACTTCTTACTGTAGAAGCCTATGGTGTCAAGAGTTTTGGTGTGCTTGCCAAAATTAACTTTGCCTGCTTACACTTCAAATATCTCAAAAGTTAGCCATTTAAAATAAATGTTACTTCAAATTAAAGTAAGGTAGATTATAGCAATCAACTTAATATATTTATCGCAGAACATATCAGAAACTCAAAACCATCGGACTATGCAACATTAAGCAGGGGAAATTTCAGCTGTGGAGAATTGGTCTTCCTCACTCAACTGCTCCTTTCCCTATCCTAGTAATGCCAAGCACCAGGCTAGGTTACAATAAGTATACATTTTAAAGTTATTGGCTTGACTCAGCCGGGGAGTGGGATGTAGCTCAGGCGGTAGATTGTCCACCTCTGAAGGTGTGGGTCATCCGATCGATCCTGCTCAGTGGACCAATTTGCGCTTTGGGCTATTTTCCATTCCAACCAGTGGTCCACAACTTGTTCTTCAAAGGCTGTGGTGTGTGCTGTCCCGTATGTGGGAAAGTGCATGTAAAAGACCCCTTGCTGATTATCAGAAAGAGTAGCCTATGTGGCAGCAGCGGATTCCCTCCAAAGGAATATGTCAGAATGACCATATTTTTTACGTCCAATAGCCGATGATTAAAATCAATGTGCTCTAGAGGCGTCGTTAAATAAAACAAGAAAAAGGGCTTGACTCAGCCAGGTTTAGAATTCAACGACCGACCAGAACAGAAAGCAGATGCTCAACTCATTTGGCCATCCCATCTGATGATAATGAGTTTCGCGAAACAACAATTTTCAGTCATGGACTGGTTGTAACATAGTGTACAAATATACGGATATTCGGTTCGGAATTATATATTGCCAGAGAGCATTATTATTCTTAGGCGACGGAGTGGGGACAAGGTTATGTAATCTGAAGGCAATGGTGCCCCACTCACAATATGACATGATATAAGCTATGTGAAATATATGTTCATACATGATGCCTGAGATTAATGAAGAGATGTTCCTATATAAGAGACAGTTCATGTTTGTTGCAATGTTTCCTCTATGCATCCATAAAGAGTGCAAGTGGAGGAAAAGGACATGATATATATATATATTTGTAACTGTCTGCAACTACCTGTCACCATAAGTGCCCATGGGCCAGCACACCAGCCTAATTTGCATATACACATAGACACCACCTGCACCTGGGTTGAGTGACAGCCACCCCTACTTGGGGGTGTCACCCTCGCAGGCTGTGGGGGTGCCTGATTGGCTGGCTGTGGGATGCCCAGTCACCTGCACTCCCTTGGTCCTCTGACCACACTAGCCTCACTTTGAGATTAATTATGCAATACACTGCTCCAGGCACACTGGAGAGTGGACACTCTACTCCTGGCTTTTGAGTGAGACACACCTACTCTAGAGCAGGACCCCAGACACTTTGTCTGATGCTACCAAAATTCATATATCTAAATTGAGTGGAGTGCAACAACCAAGGGACTCCGGTTCAATGGGCTGTAGGCACTGACTCATAGACAGGCTAAAGAGGTAATGAGATTCTGTGTGGACAGAAGGTAAGGGGTGAGGGTGATAGGTCACTAGTAGGTGAATGGGAGTTGATGCCATTAAAGCACAACATCTTCACTGTCAATCTTTGTGACTTGTCTTCCCTTTCTTTCATCATCATCATCATCATCATGCTGTCGGTCATGAAGTGACAAAGACTGCTTTCATTACTTGACTGTCGCTCTTCATTTAACTCTCTGTAACATTTCATGAAAGCTGCCTGCAAAAGTGTTGAAGTGCTGCTGGCTTTTGCAAGTTACCAGCGGCACTCTCTCGGGGAGCAAATAGAGGTCTCACACCGGCAAGAACATGTCCAGACAGGCGCAAAACTATTTGTCCCTGCAGTGGCTGGTCTGCCCTTAATGCTGCCACAGTGACATGGTTTTCTCTTTAGGGTTTGCTCCCTTAGCCTTCGGTTCTGTCAAGAACCTGTACCATAAGGCAGTGGTTTCTTTCATATGTTTTTTTTTTAAGGGTTTGTTTGAGAGGCGCATCAGAGGTGACATGAAGGGGGAGAGTTTATGGTATTATCTGGTGTTCATGACGGCCGAGCATGCAGAAATATTATAATAGGAAATCCTCAAGGAAAGGAAAGAAGTTCAACTCCCTTCCAGGGCTTTGATCAACAGTGATCGGGTATTGGAGTGATAGTTCACAAAATTACGTTTCCAAGAACTAGTCATTTCACGCATGTCATTTTAACTGAATATCGAAGAATTGTACAAGGAATATGACGAAGTGTAATTCGGGTTTTGATTTTGTTTTGTTTGCACGAACAAAGCCTGTTGGAGATTGCTGAATGAATATATTGTCCCGTCCCTTGGTGACAGAATTTTGAACTTAATTTGTATAGTCCGACGGGTTTGAATTTCTAGCAAATCTTTTAGTTTTAGATAGTTTTATGTATTTGGTTGATATTCGTAGTACTTTACTTCAAGGTGCATAGTGTAATTTTTTTGAGATAAATATTTTAGATCGATCATTAGTATCTACTTTACATTAGTTTAAAGCTATTTTTATTTTAAATGGTAAACTTTTGAGATATCTGAAGTGCAGGGATGAAAGATCTCCGCGATTTCGCGGATTTCTGTGATTTTTCCTGTAGCTATGAGTGTATACTAATAAGTTGCGCCCGTCCTGATATGACCTTAGCTGTTGCCAGGATGTAAAACTCCACCAACCAACCAATATGTTGTTTCATGCTGCAGCACCATCAGCCTATACTAATATGTGGTGCAAACGCCGCAGCACTAGCAGCGTATACTACTAATGCCTTCACGGCGCAGCACTAGAACTACTAATACGTGCTTCTAACGCCGCAGCACTATCAGCGTATACTGATATCTGATGCAAACACTACATCACTAGCAGCGTATACTACTAATATGTGCTTCAAACAGCTCAGCACTATCAGCATATACCAATATGTATGAAACCCGACTTCCGGGAATTTTCAGCGATTCCCTGACAATGCTAATCCTATGGGAGAATATCAGCATTTCCGCTTTTTTTCCTGGAGACCACTTTCATCCCTGGAAGTGCAAACATGGACAATTAATTTCGGCAAGCTTGCCAAAACTCGGACACCATAGACTTTTGCAGTAACAGGTTCTAAAACTTCTATTAAATTGACTCAATATTCCCTTCAATGCAGAAATAAATGTTTAATGATTGCATCAGTATCTAGATTAGATATGTCAAATCAATTCCAGATAATTATTTTGGTTTTGAAAATTTGATATTTCATCGGACTATGCAGCTTTAAGTTTGAAATAATTTTCATTTTAAAGAGTTACGTCTGCAGATATTTGAAGTGGTTGGTTGGTTGTTGGCAACATCCAAAATCTCCTGGCAACATCTAAGGTCATATCAGGACGGGTACTGACTTGTGACAGTGCACACTCCAGGCAACTTTATAGTGCTTCCCCACTGGGAGACCAGGCCCCCAGTACCATGACTTGATATCACACTCAGTCACATTATCCTGACACCGAGCCAACCAGTCTTTGAAGTGAAAACATGCCAAATTAATTATGATGTGCACACCAAAATTCTGGACATCTGCTTTGGTTTCCCATTTTCAGGCATCAACAGCATAACACAGGAGCACCAAGCTGCAGTGCATGCTTAAAGCCTTAGTCACAAATGCGTTACGGCGTGACCATAACTCGCCGCATCGGCCAGACCATACGGTGACCACACGGTGGGTTGCGGACGCCATACGGTGACTGTATGTGTTTTTGCTCGCCACAAGTGGTTGCGGTTATTTTAAGTCGAAGTTATCTTAACTTCGGAAAATCGCAACACCACAGGACACAATCATGCCGTATGGTCGGTCACCTTTGTTGACATCAATGAAAAGGTCTTAAAATGAATATCAATATAATACAAAATTCATGTTTGCGTGATCAATATTAAGACAGTTATGATGTTTTTATATACTAAAGACATGTAAAAAGTTCAACACAAACTGCAAGGTGCCTTGCGGTGACCATACAATTTCTGAATAGATTAACCGCAGATCATAACACTGTAACATTTGCATAAACCGCAAGACAGACCGCAGCACCGCATGGCGATCGCAGCTTTTGTGACCTAGGCTTAAAGCTGCATAGTCCGATGAAATATCAATTTTTCAAAACCAAACCAATTATCTAGATTTGATTTTACATATCTAATTTAAATAATGATGCACTTTTTGAGCATTTGTTTCTGGGTAGAAGGCAATACTGAGTCAATTTAACAGAACCTATTACTGCAGAAGTCTATATAGTGTTAGAGTTTTGGCAAGCTTGCTAAAGCTGTGTTCACACGGGCAAAGTTTATGTCGACTTAGACAAGTCGATTTATATGAATCGATTTAGTGTTGTGTCCACACATGCAGTACTTTTAGCCGGAAATCGATATCTGTCCATGAGCAATTCCATACTAACCAGCGCCAGTTTTGGTTTAGTCGACATCGGCATGAGAGAGTGTGGGTTCGACCTAGATATGTATGGACTGAATCATATTGTTTTGGAACGATCAAAACTTCTACTGGGCAGTGAAAACCTAAAAATAAATGATGAAAAAAATATATGTGCACCTCTAGCAGGTTCATAGACCAAATTAAATTATATAGTGTGACGTGCTTAATCCGCCTCAAGTAAGTCGGTTGCGTTCACACATGCCACTTACGTCGATTTAAGCTAAATCACTTCATCTATACTACCTCGCGAGGTGGTTTACTTGAAGCGCACTAGATGAATCGACTCAGCCCTAATCCGCTTCAGTGTCGCGTCCACACGGCCAATGTGAGCCGAACTAGACAAGGCGAATTAGTTGAGTCGACTTAAGGTCCTTGTGTGAACGGGGCTTAAAACTAATTTACCATGTTTGCACTCAAAATATCTCCAAAGTTTAGCATTTAAAATAAAAGTAACTTTGAACTAATGTAAAGTTGTTTGTTTGTTGTTGTTTTACGTCCTAGCCACACGTCAAACCACTGCCTACACTACACAGGCACTGACGGGCATCACTGTACTAATAACTCTACATATCCATCCTACTCATTTTAACCAACTAAATCCTCCAATATATATCCCTTAGCATTTTACCAAAATCCATACTGATGCACCCATACTCTACACATTCAACTTACAGTTACACACTGATACACTCGGGATGGCCGAATGAGTTGGAGCGTCCGTCTCCTGTGCTGGTAGATCGTGGGGTCGTGGGTTTGAACCATGGTCGAGTCAAGCCAATGACTTGAAAATTGGTGCTTGTCACTTCCTAGCCAGGCACTCGGCATTATTAGGACAGGGCAAGGACTGGTGTGCTCAGTGTCAGGATAATGTGACTGAGTGGGATACCAGGTCATGGTCGCAGCGGCCTGGTTTCCCAGTGAGACAGCACTATAAAGTCGCCATGAGTGCGCACTGTCACAAGTCGGTACCTGTCCTGATATGACCTTAGATGTTGCTAGGAGGTAAAACAACAAACAAACAAACATGATACACTCATTAAAGTTGCATAGTCCGATGATTTTGAATTTCGGTATTTTTTCTGAGATAAATATATTAGATCGATCACTAGTATCTACTTTACATTAGACCAGACGGGATGGCCGAATGAGTTAGAGCGTCCGTCTCCCGTGCTGGTAGGTCGTGGGTTCGAACCCTGGTCGAGTCAAACCAATGACTTGGAATTTGATACTTGTCGCTTCCGAGCCTGGCGCCCGGCATTATTAGGATATGGCAAGGACTGGTGTGCTCAGTGTCAGGACAATGTGACTGAGTGGGATACCAGCTCATGGTACTGGCGGCCTGGTTTCCCAGTGAGACAGCACTACAAAGCCGACATGAGTGCGCACTGTCACAAGATATGACTTTAGATGTTGCTAGGACGTAAACCAACAACAAACGAACATGTGCAGTTTAGGCTCGCCCTCACGTCATCGATGACGTGCCTGTCTGTGTGAACGTGAACGTCCGGTCCAACTTGACCCGGCCTCAAATCGCGCATGCGTATTGTGGGGGGTGGGGGGGGGGCAGCACTCAATCACCTGCCTGACACTGACAACGCTAGACCACGCCCTTCAGAGGTCCAGTCAACTACCACGCCCAGCCGCTCCACTCCCCCCGCCCACCATGGAGAAACCAGCGACGTTGCCAGGGAGAGTTGGGGGTTGGGGGGTTGGAGAGACGGGGTCAGTCACACCTGGGAGGAAGCTCGGCGGGCAGGTAAGGTGTGCAGGAGTCGTACAGGTAACTGAGGGAAGCAGGGTGTGTCACGTGACGGCTTCACAGTCCTTTCAACACTCACACTCACTGCTGGCCACCGGACTACAGGACCTACAACTTCAGGTGTGTTGATATATGTATATCTACATCTACACATGTGGATCTATATCTACATCTACACATGTGGATCTACACATGTACATATATATATATATATGCTGTATAAGCCATTATACGAGTATAATAAGGCCGGAAGCTTCCATCCTCCCCATAGCCTATCTACTACTCCCCCTCCCAGTCATCTACTGGTTGGGCCTGCTTAACCTACAACTACCATCCTCTCACTCATGTCCGTTGGGGGGCGCCACGTCTGCGCACGCATGCTCCCCCCACCCCTACATGCACTCACTGTATAAAGATTAGCAAGGTAATATTACCTATTATTATTATTATTATTGTTATCCTCCTTAAGATACAACACTGTACTGGTGGTGCCATCTCGCCCACCTCGCCACCCCCGGATGTTGACCAGTGTCAGTCACACCGGAGGATTTATATATATATATATATATATATATATATATACACACACACACACACACAGAGTAAAACATATCTATCTAAATCGACCAGCCATGGGACCAACTTTAAGTGGTCGATTTAGGGAGGTGATCGGTTTAGAGAGTTAGAATATCCTTGCAATGGTATTGTCGGGACCCATTTAAAACGATTGATATAGGGGAGTAGTCGATCTGTGGAGGGGGTCATGAAATCCCTCAAATGTCTAGGGATTTCGCATAATCACTGAAATGATGCTCCAGTTATTTCGCGAAATCCCTGAATGTGGTTTACTACACCTTGAGTACCATGTCAACCACACTACAAATCAAACAAAACAGGCAGCAGTATGTTTAGGCACTAATTTATGTTACGAGCTTAATGGGTGGTTGTGTAGTTGGCGCTCTTGCGGTCAACAGCGCAACACTTCCTCCATTATGCAGTGTTTCTGGCAAGGCTGCTGGTCATTCTCCTGAAATCCCTGCAATGTTTTGTTGGACATCCTTTAAAGTGTAAATGTCTTCCCAACCTCTAGGAAGTGTACGATCTTTCATCATTGTTAATATACGCTTTGACCACATGATGCAATTGTATCCACAGTGGCCAACTGCTTCTGGTGTTCACAGACACGATGGATCCAACTTCTTGGGATGGTCGGATCCTGACATATATGGAATAAGATGCAGAAATACTGAAACCAAGTACTTTTCCCAAGGCTAACTTTACCCTTACGGTCACCAACTATCAGGAAAGTGCTAGGCATAAATGATTGTCTGCCTCTCTTGGTTCAGCATGTTGATCCAGCAGTGGCCAATAGTTGGTTGATCATGTCCCTGCAATCGTGATCTGAATGAGGTTCATGATGATTTCCTATATCTATATCATGTGTTGTCAGTATTGAAACCAACTGTGGGAAAACCACCACAGACTCATGTGGGAGGTCGGCGGGACCAAGTGGTCCTTAGCCGCTGCCGTATAGCACACTCGTGGCTTACACATGCTTTTCTGCTCAAGGGGGAACCTCTCCCTGAATGTATTGGGTGTCAGTCCCCGCTGACACTCAAACACATTTGACTAAGTTGCGTTGATTTTTTGGCCCTGCGCCAACAATTCTACACTGCAGACAGTATGCATGACCTTTTTACTAAAGTAAAACAAGAAAACATGTTAGCCTTCTTGAGGGCAGCTGGACTGTACCACCTCATATAGTTTACTAAATAAATTCTATCAATTATTAATAAAACTTTTCTTTTTCTATGGGAATTTGTTTCCCTTGACCACAAATATATGATTGTGATCTTTCTAATTTAATGAGTGTCTATTGGCACATAATTGATTGTCTGCTTTTACATGTAAAAGCGATGGTTTGAACAAAAAACAAACATTTCTCGCCGTGAATATGGCTTATGCTGCCAACATGACGTAAAGCAACCACCAATCAATCAATCAGTATGTCCCTTTGTCTCAGCAGGCCCTAACTCCCACACTTACCCTAACTCCCACCCTCACACTCATCCTAATAATCAAACTAATGGTCAACGATTGGTCACTGACCAGTTGCTGACCAATCGCCAACCCAAGTTTTTCCCACCTTTTTTTTTGCTTTGGTCACAAGGTTGTCGGCTTTTGTTCACAAAGTGGTCACAAAATGGTTGTAAGCCATAGTGTGACTGAGAACTAACTGACTACTACAAAAACTGTTCAAATATAGATCAAAACAAGTAAGAGCTTTTGGTTAACCCTGAATTCTTCATCACCATACCATGTAATTGCAATTGTAATTGTAAAATAATTACAGAAAGTATGTAATTCGCAAGCTTAAATGCCTGGCATCATTATCAAATAAATCACTGCTATTTCACAATTTCCCTGAAATATGACCAGTAAAGTTGTGTAAAATGGCACTGCTTTTTTCAGTGATTACGCGAAATCCCTAGAGATTTTAGGGATTTCATGAAATCCCTGAAAATTTCAGTTATTTAGCGAAATCCCTACTTAAACAATCTTAATGTAACATATATATATGTACATATATGTATATATTTATTTATAGATATATGATATATAGATAGATATATATATATATATTGATATAGAGATATATAGAGTACACACTCACACTCTTAGTCTTTTGCTAAAGTGTGACAAATTGTTACTCACAGTACACACTGACACTGACACTCCCCACCTCTTTTTAAAGTGTGAACTCTTGCTAATCACAGTACACACACTCTCCGCATCTTGATAAAGTGTGAACTCTTGCTAATCACAGTACACACTGACACTGACAATCCCTACTTCTAGTTAAAGTTTGAACTCTTGCTACTCACAGTACACATTGATACTCTCAGCTTTTTGTTAAAGTGTGAATTCTTGCTACTCACAGTACACACTCACACTCCCCATCTCTTGTTAAAGTGTGAACTCACAGTACACACTCACATTCACCCACTCACAGCTGACCTTGACCTTATCTACCCACCTACCCCGGCACAGGATAATCACCCCTCACTTCACACCGGAAGTCGTCACCCGGAAGTCACACCTCTCTTTGTCACGTGACAGCCGGAAACGGAAGTTGCTGCTCTTTGGTGTTCAAGTAGTCACGTCCAAACCGACACAGGCACAGCTACACCCGTAACAGTTCACACCTCTAACAGTTCACACCTGTAGCCACGCTTACAGCGCTTTACACCTGCAGGCACACCTACAGAATTTCACACCCGAGTTTCCCAACTCCACACAGGAGAGTTCCCCATACGTTCCAGGTAAGTTATAGCTTTTTCAGGTACCACTAATTTTCCTGTTATTATGTGTATTGTTTATTTGTTTTCTGCTGGTCCTTTTCTTTATTGTTGTAAGCAATTGGATATGAGATCTACCTAAGAACAAAGTAGTCAAATAAAAATGGTGAAAAATGTCAGAATCAAAATGATTGGAGTGTAAGTTTACATTGCAGCACAGGACCCTTTAACAAAAAAAAACTAATTGTGGTAGTCTGATATGAATGAAGACTATCATATTCATAGTTTCTACACCCCCAAACCCCGACCCCCCATTTAGATAGAACCTTTGTAGGTTTAGTCATAAAGGATGGTGCCTGCATTAATGTATCCCGCGAGGAGGACGGTGCCTGCATTGATATATCCTGTAAGCAGGACTGTGCCTTCATTAACGTATTCTGTGAGGAGGATGGTGCCTGCATTAATGGATCCCGTGAGGATGGTGCCTTCATTAATGTATCCTGTGAGGAGGACGGTGTCTGCATTAACATATCCTGTGAGGAGGACGGTGCCTGCATTAATGCATCCTGTGAGGAGGATGGTGCCTGCATTAATGCATCCTGTGAGGAGGAGCGTGCCTGCATTAATGCATCCTGTGAGGAGGACGGTGCCTGCATTAATGTATCCTGTGAGGAGGACGGTGCCTGCATTAATGCATCCTGTGAGGAGGATGGTGCCTGCATTAATGCATCCTGTGAGGAGGAGCGTGCCTGCATTAATGCATCCTGTGAGGAGGACGGTACCTGCATTAATGTATCCTGTGAGGAGGACGGTGCCTGCATTAATGCATCCTGTGAGGAGGATGGTGCCTGCATTAGTGCATCCTGTGAGGAGGACGGTGCCTGCATTAATGCATCCTGTGAGGAGGACGGTGCCTGCATTAATGTATTCTGTGAGGAGGATGGTTCCTGCATTAATGGATCCCGTGAGGATGGTGCCTTCATTAATGTATCCTGTGAGGAGGACGGTGCCTGCATTAATGTATCCTGTGAGGAGGAGGGTGCCTGCATTAATGCATCCTGTGAGGAGGATGGTGCCTGCATTAATGCATCCTGTGAGGAGGACGGTGCCTGCATTAATGCATCCTGTGAGGAGGATGGTGCCTGCATTAATGCATCCTGTGAGGAGGAGCGGGCCTGCATTAATGCATCCTGTGAGGAGGACGGTGCCTGCATTAATGCATCCTGTGAGGAGGACGGTGCCTGCATTAATGCATCCTGTGAGGAGGACGGTGCCTGCATTAATGCATCCTGTGAGGAGGACGGTGCCTGCATTAATGCATCCTGTGAGGAGGATGGTGCCTGCATTAATGCATCCTGTGAGGAGGATGGTGCCTGCATTAATGCATCCTGTGAGGAGGAGGGTGCCTGAATTAATGCATCCTGTGAGGAGGACGGTGCCTGCATTAATGTATTCTGTGAGGAGGATGGTTCCTGCATTAATGTATTCTGTGAGGAGGACGGTGCCTGCATTAATGTATCCTGTGAGGAGGATGGTGCCTGCATTAATGGTTCCCATGAGGAGGATGGTGCCTGCATTAATGTATTCTGTGAGGAGAATGGTGCCTGCATTAATGGTTCCCATGAGGAGGACGGTGCCTGCATTAATGTATTCTGTGAGGAGGATGGTGCCTGCATTACTGCATCCTGTGAGGAGGATGGTGCCTGCATTAATGCATCCCATGAGGAGGCCGGTGCCTGCAATAATGTATCCTGTGAGGATGAAGGCGCCTGCATTAATGTATTCTGTGAGGAGGACGGTGTCTGCATTAATGGTTCCCATGAGGAGGACGGTGCCTGCAATAATGTATCCTGTGAGGAGGACGGTGCCTGCATTAATGTATCCTGTGAGGAGGATGGTGCCTGCATTAATGGTTCCCATGAGGAGGATGGTGCCTGCAATAATGTATCCTGTGAGGAGGACGGTGCCTGCATTAATGTATCCTGTGAGGAGGAGCGTGCCTGCATTAGTGCATCCTGTGAGGAGGACGGTGCCTGCATTAGTGCATCCTGTGAGGAGGAGCGTGCCTGCATTAATGCATCCTGTGAGGAGGACGGTGCCTGCATTAATGCATCCTGTGAGGAGGACGGTGCCTGCATTAATGCATCCTGTGAGGAGGACGGTGCCTGCATTAATGCATCCTGTGAGGAGGACGGTGCCTGCATTAATGAATCCTTTGAGGAGGATGGTCTCTTTATTAACGTATCCTGTGAGGAGGATGGTGCCTGCATTAATGTATTCTGTGAGGAGGATGGTGCCTGCATTAATGGTTCCCATGAGGAGGACGGTGCCTGCATTAATGTATCCTGTGAGGAGGACGGTGCCTGCATTAATGCATCCTGTGAGGAGGACGGTGCCTGCATTAATGCATCCTGTGAGGAGGACGGTGCCTGCATTAATGTATCCTATGAGGAGGACGGTGCCTGCATTAATGCATCCTGTGAGATGGGCGGTGCCTGCATTAATGTATCCTGTAAGGAGGATGGTGCCCTCATTAACGCATCCTGTGAGGAGGAAGGTGCCTACGTTAATGCATCCCGTCAGGAGGATGGTGCCTGCATTTCCATTTGCACCGATCGATACATGGAGCGATCCACTTGCCGCTTTTGCATTTGCATTTGCATTCGCTTCCGCATTCACATTCGCATTTGTATTCGCATCTGGACATATGGAAGCAGCAAGTGTGCTGTGCAATTATATGCTTTGCCATTTTTTGTTGTATTCGTATTTGCATTCACATTCGCATACTTCATACCGCATACCACATACCGTATATGGCAAATATGGAATGTTAGCTTTAGTATATATGCAAATACACCTATCTGCACCTACCCGCACCTATATATACACATATATACATATGTCGTGGGGGTGATGAAAATGGGAAATACTGTGCCTAGAGCGGGACTCGAACCCGCATCTCTTTGCATTCCGGGCCAGTGTGCTAACCATTACACCACCTAGGCTCCCTGATATCAACACACTCCCCACGCCTACCTGTCTATGTGGTTACTTGCCTGAGAGGTCAGTGCAGACCACTACACTCGTCCCCCTGGAATTGTAAGTCTTGTAATGCTTACAATTACATACATACAGGCAATGCACTAACACATACATACACAGGGTAGGTTCAACAACCATACAGCGCAAAGCTTGTACAGGATCCTGATCACGGCACCAGTGTCGTGGGGGTGATGAAAATGGGAAATACTGTGCCTAGAGCGGGACTCGAACCCACATCTCTTTGCATTCCGGGCCAGTGTGCTAACCATTACACCACCTAGGCTCCCTGATATCAATACACTCCCCACGCCTACCTGTCTATGTGGTTACTTGCCTGAGAGGTCAGTGCAGACCACTACACTTATATACACATTATATATACATAATTTATATATATATACCATATAAATTATTATACATATATAAATAGGTGGAGGATAATTCTATATTGCTTGTATGGTATTAATTTAAAAAAATGTGATTTCACTTCAAACAGCGAGAACAGTTAGACCCGCTGATTTGCAGGTCAGTCACCATGGCAACCATTGTAAATAAACACTGCCTGACTGTAAACCACGTGGTATCACTAACCAAATAACACAATCGCAACCTTGATTTGTTGATAGCGACTGCAGGGGGGGGGGGGGGGGGGAGGGGGGGGGGGGTCGAACACAAACACACGGCAGCGAACATCACGTGACCACCCCTTCAGTAGGTCACCTCCCTCCCCAGGAGTTTGACATTTAATCTCTTCAGGTCAGATAAGATATGTTCTTTTGCTGGTAAATATGTTTATTCTGCTGACAAATCAAAATCAGATTCGAAATAGGATAACACTAGAATATTCCTATCGGACTCGTATTTATATACTCCTTGTCAAAACTCCAACTGACCACCCCCCTACGTTAAAACTTATTACAACTTTACCAAATGAATACGATATATAGCGAATGGTAGACAGGAAGTGTGAACACTTATTTGTCTCTCATTATTAATTTTTTTTTTTGGGTACATTAGTAGTTTTACCGACCCAAGGGATTTTTAACCTCCCACACCACATAGACATGGCATGAGAGCAACCGGCCTTTGATGACGTTGTAAGTTATACACAGCGGTGGAAATCCAAATTGGCAGAGCTGGGGGCACGGGAATCGAACCGCGGACCCTCAGATTAGGAGTCTGACCTAGAAAAAAGTCAGACACTCTAACCACTCTGCCACAGAAAACTCCAACTGACCACCCCCTACTTTAAACTTATTACAACCTTACCAAATGAATACAGAAGATAACTTCTGCTTACATTCTAAATACAGTGAGACCATGTTAAAATGTGACTGTTGGGGTCCATACAAAAAGTCATCATGAAAAAAAAGGGGGGGTTGCGCTAAATGGGGGTTCAGTTTACTAAATTAGTTTTGAATTAAAGAATTCTGGGTCCAAGGACTCATGCCGTTATATCTGAATTCGCTTTTAATCAGGGCGCGTTAAATCTGGGTTTCACTGTACAATGAAAATGCGAAGTGTGGTTCACTAAAGTGCCTGTCACACTATGCCGGATTGAGAAACAGACAGAATTGTCTATTCTGGTGGTGATAAGTATCAAATTGCATTAAAATATGTCAAAGTGTTGCGACATCGGGTCGACGAATGGACATGAAATGGACATGAAATGGATATAAAAGGGCCATGAACGGATAGCCAATGGATGAAATGAAATCAAACCGGACAAGAACCATAGACATCAGTCTGGCGGCATCCGTTCCTAGTTTTGTGCATGTTCAAAACTTGTACGGGCACAAACTGGACATTGTTCATTTTCTGTCCGTTTATCCCAATCCGGTGAGGTCTGACAGGGCCTTAACGCTTTGATGGCTAAGGAAGAGGTGAGAAGACATCAAGGAATGAACCCATTCATCTTGTCAGGTGGCAAGACTTTGTGTTAATAGCAGGTCTGGTCAAACCAGCATTGCAAGGCACAGTGAAAGGGGACAGAAGACAAGGCGGACAAAGGGAGAGGTTGGAAGACAACATCAGGGAATGGACAGGCCTGGAGTTTGACAGATTCATTCTGGTATATTATTGCTGGGGGATAATGATCAGTGGCGACAATTTTACACTGCTACACCAACAGGTTCATTCTGGGATGTGTTCAAAGTACACCTCGGAGAAATTCCTGACGTCATGCTAGTCTGAACGACTTTAGCTGGCGGATGCCTTGAAAATGGTGGCCTTAATAGGGGGCAGCCATTTGCAATTGAAAAGAACAGCTCTGATTGGCTGAAACCACTGAATTTGGCAGCCATTTTCGAGGTGCTTTTTGCCTCCTACCTGAAAAGGGAAACGTCTCTGAGTCGACTCTGAGGCGTACCCTGAATGCAAATAAACCAAAAAGACATCTCGGATCCATCTCCGAGTCGACTCCGAGGGTTACCTTGAATGCGGCCCTTGTATATCATTACTGGGGGACAGGAATTAGTGTGTAGAGTTTTATACCGCTACACCAACAGGTTCATTCTGGTATATTATTGCTGGGGGACAGGAATTAGTGGGGATAATTTTACACCGCTACACTAAAAGGTTGTACTGCTGATATGTGAAAGTATTGTGGGTTTGATATTACCAGTATGAAATTTTGCACACAGCTAGACTATGCCTCAATGATGATATTTAGCTATAGCGCCATTTCAGATTCGATCTGTGACAAAAATGGCGGGCATTTTCAAGATGGCCACTATCATTATTATCATCATCATCATCATGCTGTCGGTCGCGATGCGACAAAGACTGCTACATTTCATGAAAGCTGCCTGCAAAAGTGTTGAAGTGGTGCTGGCTTTTGCAAGTTACCAGCGGCACTCTCTCGGGGAGCAAATAGAGGTTTCACATCGGCAAGAACATGTCCAGAGAGGCGCAAAGCTATTTGTCCCTGCAGTGGCTGGTCGGGAGATGTTGGGCGTTCCATACATCAACCGGCCTTGATGCTGCCACAGTGACATGGTTTTCTGTTCAGGGTTTGCTCCCTCAGCCTTTGGTTCTGTCAAGAACCTGTACCACAAGGCAGTGGTTTACAACTCTGGAGGGCAGGGGCGTCAAACTCCCTGAGGTATTGCAATACCTGCATACCATAATTGTTATTATAAAGTCTTCAATATGGCAGATTAAATCAATTGCAGGGTGGGAAATCTTGAGGTAAAAAAAATAAGAGTGTTGTCATTTTAACACATTTTTACGATTACGATCACCTGGATCAAGTTCATCAAAACACCTCAGAATTTTAGTTTCATGTCCGTGTCAAATATAATGACTAATCTCTAAGTTAGATATGTGGGGTCTATATATGTCAAATAAGGGGCTAGCTTAATATATGGGATCAAATCTAGGTAAGTGCTTTCCTCAGACTATGTAGTTCTAATGGAATCCCAGCTTTAATGGAGCTTTGGCAGAATGGAATCTCAGGCTTAATTCAATCTTGGTTGGTTTATTGTTGGAGTTTTACGTCCTGGTAACATTTAAGGTCATATCGGGATGGGTACCGACTTTTGACAGTGCGCACTCATGGCAATTCTATAGTGCTGCCCCACTGGGAGACCAGGCTACCAGCGCCATGTGAAACCCACTCAGTCACATTATCTGGACACTGAGCCAACCAGTCCTTGCCCTATCCTATTTATGCGGAGCGCCAAACTAGGAAGCAATAAGTATCAATTTTTTTTTTTTTGTTCAAGTGTTTTTATTCCTCTGAATAACATGTTGTCAGTGCGAATGCACTGGTCTTCCAGCCCTAATCACAATTGCCTCTACACAGTAAACAAATCTACAACAATATATAGATAGACAATTACAGGGAAATAAGCAAAACATCGGTACATGAATGATAGGTAAAGAACAAGATAAAAGAAAAAAAAACATATGCGGGGAGGTAACTATGTTAGACTAGTATGGTAGGCATTAGTAGGGGGTGGGGCATAACTGATTATCTTTCTAGTAGTAACATACCCATTGAAAGGGTGATGGGGGATGTAGGGTGGGCCTTTGTGATTGAACTTGTGTTCATGGTAATCTCAGGTGGGGCCTATTGAGTTAGTAAGTAGGTTAATATTGATTAATCATGTACCTCAGTAGGATCCAACTAGAATCATTTCCAGGCTCATTCCGTTGTAGATGTTTTTTTTGGTCAAGTTGGCCGCTACTGGTTGAGTTTACAGTGTGTCTTTGTTTGTTTGGTGGGGGAGGGGAAGCAGGGGGACAGGGAAAGGAATGGCAACACTGACCCAGTGTATCATTGATCTGCTTTGGCCTAGGCTGGTTGATTTAAATGTGCATGGAGGTTTATCTTGAAAGTTTTGTAACAATCACTGTTCCTGACACGTGCTGGTAGTTGGTTCCAGAGTGCTCCCCCCAGAACAACAGGTAACTTTTTCATTTGACTAGTTTTAATATGTGACACTTTCAGGAGGGTGGTTAGTGGGATGTCGTTGATGTAGATTAAGAATAATAATGGGCCCAGGGTAGATCCCTGTGGTACCCCTGTCTTCACTTCTCTCGGTGAGGAATTAACCCCTTCAAGTCTAGTATACTGTGAACGATTTAGTAGGTACTTTTCTTAGCAGTTTAGTTGTACCTGTGCCCAGACCACTATTTGCCACTTTTTCTATTAAAAGTTTATGGTCTACAGTATCAAATTTCTAAGTCATTAGTTTGACTCGACCAGGGTTCGAATCCCACGATCTACCAAAACGGGAGACGGACACTCAACTCATTCGGCCATCCCGTCTAGTCTAATAGTAATACAATCTTGGCTTCAGTTGGCAGGCGGACCGTGGCGAGGTCTGACTGACCGTGACGCACCACAAACGTCACCTGTCTTGACCTATATTTACGACGCCCGCCGGCCAATATGGCTTTTTTTTCAATAGTTTTCACTTGTGTTTCTCTCTCTCTCTCAACTCTGGCACTGAGACAAGTTAAGCCATGAAGCGCTTGAAGAGTGACCAGAAAAAACGCCAGGCCGCTCCAGTGGGGGTGTTTGTTGGGGTTTTACATCCTGGCAACACCTCAGGTCATATCAAAATGGATACCGACTTGTGGGTTGGTTGGTTGTCAGAGTTTTATGTCCTGGCAATATCTCAGGTCATATCAGAATGGGTACCGACTTGTTGGCTGTTTGTTGGAGGCTACCATCAAGAGAAACCTGAAGCTGAGAGACATTAAGACCGACTCATGGGCGCAACTCTCACAGCAGAGAGCTAAATGGAGAGCGGCAGTCAAGTAATGAAAGCAGTCTTTGTCGCATCGCGACCATCAGCATGATGATGATGACATCCTGGTCATATCAGGATGAGTACCGACTTGTGACAGTGCGCACTCATGGTACTTTATAGTGCTGTCCCACTGGGACATCAGGTCACTGGCACCATGACCCAATATCACACTCAGTCACATTATCCTGACGCTGTGCTAACCAGTGCCTGTCCTGTCCTATTAATGCCGAGCGCCACGCCAGGTAGCAACAATTATATTATAAGTCATTGGTTTGACTCGGAGCTGGGATTCAAACTCCTGACCTCCCGCAGCGGAAGTCTGTGCTCTATCGAATCGACCAGTGCATCCGGAAAAGTGAACTGAATTTTAGTATATATATATATATATATATATATATATATATATATACGCAAAACCACAACAAACAGTTAATTTACGTAGGTAGCCGTCCTGAAAGGACTAAGGACCTCGGGCGTTGCTGGGACGGGAAACCCCCCAACCAGTCAGTACAAGTGCGTAGATACGGGGTGGGGGGAGCCTCCGGCCCTCAACTCACGTCTGAGCAGGGACTGGAGCTGATACCCAGCGTGTTTACAATCAATTTAGTGTGTGTTTTTGGGGGGGGGGGGTCGGGGGGTCGGGGGGGGGGGTCGGGGGGTCGGGGGGTCGGGTGGGGGGGTGCTTCCAAGCCCTGTTCTCCACTGCAGGCCCGTAGCCAGCGGAGGGTTCAGTGGTTTGAAAGGTTAAGAAGATTCCTTCCCCCTAAAGGATTTGTTTGTTTGTTGTTATTTTACGTCCTAGCAACATCTAAGGTCATATCAGGATGGGTACCGACTTGTGACAGTCCACACTCAGGGTGACTTTATAGTGCTTCCCACTGGGAAATCAGGCCGCCAGCACCATGGCCTGTATTCCACTCAGTCACATTATCCTGACACTGACAGAGAGAGAGAGAAACACAAGCTACGCTGTATGGTCCTTGCCCTATCCTAGTAATGCTGAGTACCAGACTATGAAGCAACAAGTATACATTTTTAAGTCATTGTTTTGACTCAACCAGGGTTCAAACCCACGATCTCATGGGTTCTGATCCCCTGATCTCCCAAAACAGGGGTCGGACATTCGACTCATTCGGCCAACCCGTTCACCCCCCCCCCCACCCCCACCCAACCCCCCAAACCCAAAAGGAAAGTTTGTTTTATTTAATCTAGAGGAAATAGATTTTTATCATCAGCTATTGGATATCAAACATATTGTAAACAAAGCGCAACCACACCACTGGGCAGCAGGAGCAGACGGGATGGCCGAATGAGTTAGAACGTCTGTCTCCGGTGTTGGTAGACCGTGGGATCGTGGGTTCGAACCCTGGTCGAGTCAAACCAATGACTTAAAATTGATACTGGAATAAAATGATCCACACACACCCACACACATACACACATGCACCCACCACACAGAGCCACACACACCCATACATACATGCACACATACACCCACAAGCATACATAGCCAGGCACTTGGCATTATTAGGATAGAGCCAAGACTGGTTAGCTCAGTGCCAGGATAATGTGACTGAGTGGGATATCAGGTCATGGTGCTGGTGGCATGGTTTCCCAGTGTGGCAGCACTATAAAATCGTCATGAGTGTGTAATGTCACAAGTCGGTACCTGTAAGATATGTAAGTATCCGAACGCCCCCCCACCCCCCCCACCCCCCGCCCCTCCTCCCCCCCCCCCCCCCAAGCAAGTCGAGGCGCGGGTAACAAGTGTAGTCAATGTGGCTATACTCACGCAACAGGGACATGTCCGGCTCGAGGGAAGGAGTGTCTAGGATGTCGAAAAATTGGACATTTCGTAAGGATGTGCCGGATGCAACAAGCTCCAGGGAGGAATGCGGCTATCTACGAGATTGACGTGAAGGATGACGTCATCGCTAACCAGGAGGAGGACATTTCCGAGTATAATGTGAATGGTGACCTATTTGTGGGCACACTAGGTGCTAGTGACAGTAAGGACAAAGATTTGTGGTACACTAGTTTTTGTGTCGATGGCCTGAATATCCGTTTTAAGTTGGATACAGGATCAGAGGCGAATATTTTACCTTTAAAAATGTACAATAAGATAAATACAGCGTGCTTGATTCCATCGGTGTGTCACTTAGTGACATATGGTGGACACAGGATACGCCCCCATGGAGAGGTATCCCTTAATGTCGAGGGTCACACAGTTAAATTTCAAGTGACGGATGCCGGTGTGCAATACTGGGAAAACAGTCGTGTGTCCAATTAGGCTTGTTGGCACGCTTGGATGTCGTCGACGCGATCGACGGTGATACTGTCGCAAACAAATTGGTAAGACAATATTCAAATGTGTTTCAGGGTTTAGGGCTAATCAAAGTTAACGCTAAGATTCACATTGATAATAAGGTGTGCCCTGTAATCGACCCTCCACGTCGAGTGCCTTTGGCCATTGTGAATGACGTGAAAGTGGAATTAAAAAGAATGTTAGACTTAGGAGTCATAGTACAGCAGGACGAGCCTACCCATTGGGTGAATTCTGTGACAATAGTCCGTAAACCTGGAAAATTAAGGCTATGTCTAGACCCTACTAAGTTAAATAAAGCTATACTAAGGGGTCCATACCCAGTAAGAACTGTAGAAGAGGTAGTAGCAACGTTACATGGTGCCAAGTATTTTTCGGTGCTCGACGCAAACAGCGGGTACTGGCAAATCGAACTAGACGAGGGTAGTTCTAAGTTATGCACGTTCAACACCCCGTGGGGCAGGTTCAGGTTTACTCGACTCCCTTTTGGGATCAAAACAGCCGGGGACATATTCATCCAGGAGATGAATGGCATTCTGATGGATCTCCCTGGGGTCCATGTCATCACGGATGATATTTTAGTGCACGGGACAACAATTGATGAACATAACTTAAGACTGGAGGCTGTTCTGAAGCGAGCTGATCAAGTAAACCTGAAACTGAACCCGAAAAAGTCGAAAATATGTAAAACAACTGTTAACTATATAGAACATGTTATAACGTCAGACGGCATAAAACCTAATATAGATAGAATACAGGCAATTGTCGACATGCCAAGCCCTTCAGACAAACCTGCATTACAACGTTTCTTAGGGATGATGGGTTATGTACACAAATTCATCCCTAACATGGCACATATAACAAGTTCATTGAGACAAGTCTTAAAAAAAGATGTAGCTTGGCATTGGGAAGCAGAAGCAAGAATTAGCTTTCGAAAAATTGAAATATTTATTAACTAATGCACCGGTGTTAAGATACTTCAATGGTAGAGAACATATTGTTCTGCAAGTCGATGCATCCAAATTTGGATTGGGTGCTACCTTGTTCCAGGATAAGTTACCAGTTGCAATGGCATCAAAAGCACTGGACAACACCCAAATTAGTTATGCAGTAATAGAAAAAGAATTATTAGCCATTTGTTTCGGTTGTCACAAGTTTCATGATTATATTTATGGTAACGAAATCACAGTGATAACTGATCATAAACCCTTGGTAGCTATAATGATGAAACCAGACACAGATCATTCATTTTTTATGGGCTAATAAATTTATTACTCAGGCATAATAAATTTTACAGCAGCCTTGTAATCTACACCTTTGTGAACATGTTATATTAGGTCTTTCCAATAATACAATTGGACAAATAGCTATCATTATTCTCTGATTGGCAGGTAGTACAACCTGTGTTTTATCATTTCTATTTGGGCGTTACTTATATGCAGATCATCTATTAGATAGAATTTAATTGGTTCATTACTTATATGCAGGTTATCTACTATACAGCAAGTGATAGTTCATCATTTCATTACTTATATGCAGGTCGCGGCGCCTATGATTATACTATCATATGACACACTATTTATTATGCTACAGCATATCAGATGCTCTATGATTTCACTTGAGACAACTTGACAGACGACATGAGGCAGCAGCTCGGGCAGATCACGGTCACACGTTCAGCTCACATCTGGCACACACACACACTCACTCGCCACTCATTTCATTCAGCACTTTTATAACAATGATATGGGAGCCATAATCTCTCAGCCTAATAATATACAAAGGAGATGGGTGGGAGGGTTGGTGAATCTTGTAAACTCGCTCAGGTGAACCGTCGACGACGGTGGCCAGGTAAGAACTGGACAAGCCTTGAATCTACTACCGGAAGTTAGTTTAGCGTAGCAACGCGGGCTACGAACGGTATCTATGGCGCTGCTCATATCAGGCCCGTATCCAGGGTTTGTGAATTATGCATGTTTCCGGCAACATGGACAATTCAAAACCAGACACAGATCATTCATTTTTTATGGGCTAATAAATTTATTACTCAGGCATAATAAATTTTACAGCAGCCTTGTAATCTACACCTTTGTGAACATGTTATATTAGGTCTTTCCAATAATACAATTGGACAAATACCTATCATTATTCTATGATTAGCAGGTAGTACAACCTGTGTTTTATCATTTCTATTTGGGCGTTACTTATATGCAGATCATCTATTAGATAGAATTTAATTGGTTCATTACTTATATGCAGGTTATCTACTAGACAGCAAGTGATAGTTCATCATTTCATTACTTATATGCAGGTCGCGCCTATGATTATACTATCATATGACACACGATTTATTATGCTACAGCATATCAGATGCTCTATGATTTCACTTGAGACAACTTGACAGACGACATGAGGCAGCAGCTCGGGCAGATCATGGTCACACGTTCAGCTCACATCTGGCACACACACACACTCACTCGCCACTCATTTCATTCAGCACTTTTATAACAAGGATATGAGCCATAATCTCTCAGCCAAATTTGGTACACGAGAGATAATGGTTCCTCTCTACACCACGTTTTGGTTTACGTAGTTGAAGACACTGTCAGACTTCCATCTACCGACAGATTTTATAGACTCAAGCGGCATTCCCACTCTTGCGTATGCCTGAGCTCCCCCGCGCCGAAGACTATGGCAAGTCACTAGCGGCCACCAAGGGAGTCGACATGCTTTCAGTGCAGTTTGCATACACTTGCTGAAGATCGTCGCTGTCAGTGGATGCCCGTTCCGAAGGACGAAAGCTGGGGCGCCCTCATGAGTCGCCTTCAGGCTGATGTACTCGGACCATGCATACACTGGGCAGAATGCACGGTTCGGCCCTGCTGGTATATCGATGCTGTAGGCGTCCTCAGGCCTGTGCGTCGTCTTGGTGGATCTGACTTTGATCGTCAGGTGTGTGTCGTGCGCCTCAATGTCCCTACCAAGCAGCATGTGACCGTCACCTCCCGTCACCTCGGAATAAAATAAATTAGACTGTCTTAACAAACAAAGATAACCTATTAGCAAAGCAGCAATCAACACCAGTCCGTCATCTCCAATTTTTCTGAATTTTATAATCATCATTTTAATATGCTTAATTTTCAAAGGAAATGCCCTCTTTACAGTACTTTCTTTCAACTTATATATTCCAGCTTTAATCAGCGATAGTGCATAGCAATCGAACGCCTCCGTGTTACCATTAAATAGCCTTACCCATGTCCTTGCCCCACTCATGTAATTTTTTACACCACCTTCAGTATTTAATTTATCATTTAAGTGTAAAGTATATAACATTACCGTCCTCATTTTGGGGCGTTTGGGGTTATCTCCAGCCTTTTTGCAAAACCCAAGATACTCCCCGAACTGCACCCTTTTATTATGCCAGGTCCCGGTTGATAATCCCGCCGAAAAATAGACACTTAGCCGTCCCACAAGCGCGCGCTTATCTCCTGCAAGTTGATAAAGGCAACAAACAACATTATCAACTGGCAGAGAGATCACAAGGACAAATCTAACACATGACCATCATGGGAGACTTTTATCTCAGATAGCAACAGTTCTCGGCACAAGTCTCTGGCTACAATTTTATATTTATTATCAGTAAACAACCTACTGAGGGCATCCGCCAGCACCAGGTCTTTACCCGGTTTGTGGATCACCTGCACCGGACAGGTAAATTCAGCGGCGAACCTCCAAATTTCCCGGGCACAGGCGCACAATACCGGGTCCTTACCTGCGCCAGAGGACAGTACCTGTTGGGAAGCAGCATTATCGGTATTAATGATAATCTGGTATAGATGGGGGTTAACGGGGGACAATGATTTCAGAGCTACCACTAAATTAATCGCCTCTAACTGCGCAATATGAAAGTCGTTACCAAGAAATTCGGGGGAGTACTTATTAGCATAAAAATTAGTCTTACTGAATGCACCCCCGCCAAGCAATGATGAGTCACACTCGATTACCCATTTTTTCACTGGGACATGTCGAAGTAAAACAAGCCTATTATGACCTTCTGCGAACCGCAAGAACCATGCAACATCTCTAACCAGGGCTTGTGTGACCAAAACCTTACCATAAAACGGTGTTCCCCTTAGAAAGTCTAAAATTCTATTCATGAAAATACGTGCCGGGGTCACACATTTAGAGATAAACTGCAGGCGGCCGACTAACCGCTGGACGTTCTTTCTAGTAACTAACCGTCCAACCTTCCATTTGTGGCACTCTAACAAAATATCCAATAATTTCTCATCCGGGATGCGGACTATTAATTTATGAGAATCCAATTCATATCCCAGCCAGATTAACTGCTGAGTGGGGGGAACACATTTTTTAATGGAGAGCTTTAAACCAAGAACATTAGTCAAACGTAAGATATAAGAATATGCCTGTTGTGCCTTTTCCAAAGAACTCTCAACCCCCACAAAATCGTCTAAGAAACATAGCGTAAAGAAACCCATCCTGGCCATTAGGTGGACTACGGCTGCCGTAGTCCGGGCGCAGGCCATGCTGGACGTCCTGCAGCCGAAGGGCGGCGCTATATCAAAATATAATTTATCCTTTACTTTAATACCAAATAACGGCACACTCAAGGGGCAGGTTCTTAATTGCCTGTACGCCCTTGCCAGGTCAATAGACCATATATAGCAGTCATGTCCCAAACGGGTTACCTGCTTGGCCAGTGACATAATAGTTGGCAGATTATATTTGTACGGTTCCCCTTGATAAAATCCCTTATTTATACCCGAGTTCACACTACACCCCCTAGGAAAGCTAAGATCAACAATAATTCTGCGTTCATCAGTACCTTTTTTGGGGCGGGTCATAATCGGGCTAACCTGCCCCCACGGACAAAATGGGGGGTTATCGAATGGGCCCAACAGTGCATGGTGGGACAATTCAGTAGCAATATAGTTGTCTATCCAAAAGAGGTCTTCCTGTGTATGGGCATGATTAATATCAGTTGAGGTAGGGATACGTTCACCAGTAAAATTTGCCGGCCAGCCGAACTCTAAAAAGTCGACCAGGTTCACATCGTCATAGTCACACAACAACTGCCTCCAGTTTTTAATGATTAACCCGGAAGGTACAGGTAACCGAGCCGACAGGTAATTTGGAAGGCCAGTATCTCGTACTGTATTATAAATACACGCATATTTTCCGAAAAGCGTGTTATTAGTCAAACCAAGACCAACATCTATATCAGACAAAGTTGGCCAACACTTTAACACGTGTGCCTTGTAATGAAACGGAGAAGTATCAGAGAAGGCTCTATTAACAGAATACTGCGTAACATTAAAGTTGTCTACCACATCTGGCATATCATTGTTTAATAAATCAACTGCGCATCCCAAATTCAACTGACCGTTAACATGACTGGCAACATGAACCGGGGTAACAGAATTAACAGGTGGCAACAACACCTTATCAGGACAGACTATACCAGTGTCATTCCTTATATTAGTAACTACATAGGGGGCGGGATCCATCAGGGATCCCCTAGTAATCTCAAAATTACCAATGTCAGTATTCAGTCCATTATAGAGTGGATTGGCATCATCCGAATCTTTAATATGAGGCCACCCCCCATCAGTGTCATTAACAGAACAAACAGAGCCATCAGCTTGAACAATAACATTAGGCATGTGCTGAGGCTTAGCAGACAGCTGACAGGGGTTGGAAGAAGAAACACTAATTATATCAACGGCTGGGTTGATAATAGGTGACACATCAGTGCCATTGTCACTACATAAAGAGGGTAGGCCAGCTCCACGTGGGGCGGCTTGGCCACCCGAAGCAAGCTCATTGCAGTCAGTGATCAGCGACAGTGCATCAGTCATTAAGTCAGAACGTTGGCGTGAATGCCATTGATATGCATTTGTGCTGCCACGGCAACGGCGTGGCTTGTAACCAGGCAGAGGCAAACCCAACGTCGGGGGTGTCCGCTGTGTTACCGTACCAACTGAAACTATACGCCGTTTCCCAACCATTCCAACCTTCCGAGAATTACATATGAGGGATTTATATCCAGTATTAAACCATTGATGTGACCGATTGTAAATTCCATTTGCACTATATGAACATTCACGGCGTGCAAGGTTATGTGAGTTATTAAAACGACCTTTGCTGCCCTGCCCTGTTAAGTTTTTGAACCTGAAGTACTTCCTCGACCCTTTAGATGATGTATGCTGTCCATCATTAACTCTAAGTGGAAACACACTATGAATTTTGGAAACTTGTGGGGGACAGAATTTCGAATTACATACAGAACCTGTTACGGGACAGGTCTGACCCGCATTAATCAAATTGACCTCAGAAGTGATATTGGAATGGGGAATGGGAGACGTCAACAGTAACTTAGATGGCCGACATAACACCGGCGAAACAACCGCACCGACCTGATTAATGCACTGGCTGCCTGGCAGACTTGAAGTAGTGGTAGTGAGACCGATGGCGCCATCTGTAGACTCAAGGTGGAACTTGTGTAGTGCAGTCGACGACATACGCACTTGCTCACTGGAATCTGCAGCGCCGAGCCCACTGCAATTTAAAAACTTGATACACGGTTACCAACTGCGTCACTAGGCAACTCGGATGCGCGAGATTTGGAACGGCATTCCGTTTCTTTATGGGCGTGCTTCCGCCTGAGTTTGTACGCGCAATACGCACAAATATGTAGAAACCGACTTGACCCTTCTCCATGATCTTCATCAAATCCACATGCACCGCCCTTATTCCAAATTACGCAAGGTCTCGCATCCACACCTTTCCTAAAGTCTGTAAACGAATTCCCACTGACGTGCTTAACAGGCTGTGAGTCAATTCGTCTCCCTAAACCGCACACATCCCGCCGTATCTCGACTATCTTTCCCTCATTTTCCCAGCCTTCTGGCAGTCGCTTATCAGCGATCATGTTAAAAACCTTCTCGCTGTAAGTAAGGCAAGTGCTCCATGAATAGTTTTGAGCCATCTCCAGGATCGACTCTATGTGATTGTCTATGTGTATGTCCCATCCTGATGGTACATCACCACGCCTAACCATCCTACGCATAGCAGCTAGGTACTCAAACCATGTCGATTCGCCGAGACCGACCTTCCCCTTTTTTTCGTTTCTTATCACATACTTATGTGGCAATAACTTCAGTTTTTTAGAGAGCTTAGCACGCTTTCTTGTCAGCCTAATTAGTTCATTCATCATTGAATCATCACTTTCCTCATCACTATTATTAAATTGTTCATCGGCAGCTGCCCGTTTCATGGATGTATTATGAGAAGTTGTAAGAACTGTACCTTTTGTCGTGTGAAGTGTGTGCCCTGTGCTACACGCGATAGTCGTGCGAACCGGTGTACATTCTCTGGTCGTGCGGATAACCGCCGCCAGATTGTCATTACTGACGTCATCCGCGTAAACATCCGGCATGCTCGACGGCGGGGCCATAATAGTCCCAGCGCCGCTATTTTGACCGGATTCCAGACTGCGTAGTCGGTCCAGCAATGGTGCTTGTGCCGCAGCTAACTTGCTGTCGAGTAATGTCGCAATATCCTCCAGTGACAAGCTTTTTCGGTGAGACTTCGATGGGCCCGGTAATGGATCTTCATTCAGATCGCCCATGTTAAGCCGAGTCGAGGACGCCTTTCTATCCACCCGATCACACGGCTCAATACCATCACTTGATACACCCGAATGATCCATGGATTTAAGGAGAGCATGTGAATATCGTCCAACCACACTCCGTACTCCCCGTTGCTTCGGCATCTTGAATCTTGTAAACTCGCTCAGGTGAACCGTCGACGACGGTGGCCAGGTAAGAACTGGACAAGCCTTGAATCTACTACCGGAAGTTAGTTTAGCGCGTAGTAACGCGGGCTACGAACGGTATCTATGGCGCTGCTCATATCAGGCCCGTATCCAGGGTTTGTGAATTATGCACCTGGACCGGAAGGGTGGCGGTCAATTGGGATGCTGGATGCAGCATATGGATTGGTATATCGGTTATAACATGGCTAATTAATGGTTCTTTTGCTGGCATTTTTCGACACTCTTGACAAACAGCACACCGTGATACTTTGTCTTCTAATGCCCCCATTAATCCCGGCCAGAATACCGTGTCCCTCGCCAATTGTTTGCTTTTTACTATACCTAAGTGAGCCTCATGTAACTTTGTTAACATATCCGATCGCATGGATTTAGGGATAATTATTTGTGAGCCTTTCAATAGAATTCCGTCGAACACAGTTATGTCATCCTTAAATCTAAAAAACATCTGAACATCTGAGTCGAGGGCCTTTCCCTCCATAGGCCATCCATGTAGCGCTAATTCAACAACTCTTTTTAATGTCGAATCCAACATTGTTTCACGCTTAACGGCTTGGATCACGTCCGGATCAATCCCAATTGAGGCTATGGATAAATCCCGATCGTAAAGGTTGTCAGGGTTTATACTCGACGTGTGGGCTCTCGACAGGGTATCTGCAAAGAATAATTCAGTACCCTTCAAGTATTGTACCTCAATATTGTAGTTCTGCAGTCTCATACGCATTCGTTGCATCCTTGCCGACAGGGAATGCACAGGTTTCATCATTATCGCTACTAAGGGTTTATGATCTGTTATTACTGTGATTTTGTTACCATAAATATAATCATGAAACTTTTTACAACGAAACAAATGGCTAATAATTCCTTCTCTATTACTGCATAACTAATTTGGGTGTTGTCTAGTGCTTTTGATGCCATTGCCACTGGTAACTTATTCTGGAACAAGGTAGCACCCAATCCAAACTTGGATGCATCGACTTGCAGAACAATATGTTCTCTACCATTGAAATACCTTAATACCGGTGCATTAGTTAATAAATATTTCAATTTCTCGAAAGCTAGTGCCTGGTCTGCTTCCCAATGCCAAGCCACATCTTTTTTTAAGACTTGTCTTAATGGACTTGTAATATGTGCCATGTTGGGGATGAATTTGTGTACATAACCCATCATCCCTAAGAACCGTTGTAACGCAGGTTTGTCTGAAGGGCTTGGCATGTCGACAATTGCCTGTATTCTATCTATATTAGGTTTTATACCGTCCGACGTTATAACATGTCCTACATAGTTAACAACTGTCTTACATATTTTCGACTTCTTCGGGTTCAGTTTCAGGTTCACTTGATTAGCTCGCTTCAGAACAGCCTCTAGTCGTAAGTTATGTTCTTGAATTGTTGCTCCGTGCACCAAAATATCATCTGTGATGACATGTACCCCAGGGAGATCCATCAGAATGCCATTCATCTCCTGGATGAAGATGTCCCCGGCTGTTTTGATTCCAAAAGGGAGTCGAGTGAACCTGAACCTGCCCCATGGGGTGTTGAATGTGCATAACTTAGAACTACTGTCGTCCAGTTCGATTTGCCAATAACCGCTGTTTGCGTCAAGCACTGAAAAATATTTGGCACCATGTAACGTTGCTACCTACCTCTTCTACAGTTCTTACTGGGTATGGGCCTCTTAGTATAGCTTTATTTAACTTAGTAGGGTCTAGGCATATTCTTATCTTTCCAGGTTTACGTACTATAGTTACAGAGTTAACCCAAGGGGTAGGTTCGTCCTGTTGTATTATGACTCCTAAGTCTAACATTCTTTTTAATTCCACTTTCACGTCATTTACAATGGCTAAAGGCACTCGACGTGGAGGGTCGATTACTGGGCATACATTATTATCAATGTGAATCTTAGCGTTAACTTTGATTAGCCCTAAACCCTGAAACACATGCGAATATCGTCTTACCAATTCGTTTGCGACAGTATGATCGTCGATCGCGTCGATGACATCCAAGCGTGCCAGCAAGCCTAATTGGACACACGACTGCTTCCCCAGTATTGCGCACCCGGCATCCGTTACCTGAAATTTAATTATGTGACCCTCGACATTAAGGGATACCTCCCCATGGGGGCGTATCCTGTGTCCACCATATGTCACTAAGTGACACACCGATGGAATTAAGCATGCTGTATTTATCTTAGTGTACATCTTTAAGGGTAAAATATTCGCCTCTGATCCTGTATCCAATTTAAAACGGATATTCAGGCCATCGACACAAAAACTAGTGTACCACAAATCTTTGTCTTTACTGTCACTAGCACCTATTGTGCCCACAAATAGGTCTCCATTCACATTATATTCGTAACTGTTCTCCTCCTGATTGTCGATGGCGTCATCCTTCACGTCAATTTCGTAGATAGCCGCATTCCTTCCTGGAGCTTGTTGCATCCGGCACATCCTTACGAAATGTCCAATCTTTCGACATCCCAGACATTCCTTTCCTCGAGGCGGACATGTCCCTGACGCGTGCGTATAGCCACATTGACTACACTTGTTCCCCGCGCCTCGACTTGCTTGTTTCCGGCAACATGGACAATGATGAAACCAGTGCATTCCCTTTCGGCAAGGATGCAACGAATGCAGAATTACAATATTGAGGTGCAATACTTGAAGGGTACTGAATTATTCTTTGCAGATACCCTGTCGAGAGCCCACACGTCGAGTGTAACCCCTGACGACCTTTACGATCGGAACATATCCATAGCCTCCATTGGGATTGATCCGGACGTGGTCCAAGCCGTTAAGCGGGAAACAATGTTGGATTCGACATTAAAAAGAGTTATTGAATTATCACTACATGGATGGCCTATGGAGGGAAAAGCCCTCGACTCAGATGTTCAGATGTTTTTTAGATTTAAGGATGACATAACTGTGTTCGACGGGATTCTATTGAAAGGCTCACAAATAATTATCCCTAAACACATGCGATCAGATATGTTAGCAAAATTACATGAGGCTCACTTAGGTATCATAAAAAGCAAACAATTGGCGAGGGACACGGTGTTCTGGCCAGGTTTAATGGGAGCGTTAGAGGACACAGTGTCACGTTGTACTGTTTGTCAAGAGTGTCGAAAAATGCCAGCTAAAGAACCATTAATAAGCCATGTTATAAACGATATACCATATAATAAAATCGGAGTTGATTTGTTTCATGTTGGAGATAAGGATTACATGATAATTGTTGATTATTACTCTAAGTTCCCAGAAGTTATTGAATTATCAGAAACGACTAGTGGAGCTGTTATTATGGCCCTAAAACAAACATTTAGTAGGTACAGCATTCCAAGGTATGTAGTGTCAGAAAACGGGCCCCAATTTGCGAGCAGGGAATTTCGTGACTTTGCTGTACATTATGGATTTGAATCAATATTTACTAATCCCATGCACGTGCAAAGCAATGGGCAGAGTGAACGTGCCGTCCAAACGTTCAAACACATGATAAAAAAATGTAATAAAGATGGGAGTGATATTAGCATAGCCATGCTTAACTATCGAAACACAACATTCAAAGGGATGGGGGCGTCCCCAGCTCAAATGCTGATGTCGAGACGTTTAAGGTCTCGTATCCCAGTATTAGATGACAATCTCAAAGCTATGATAGAACCGTCGAAATCCAAACAATTGACACGTAGACAAATCACCCAAAAGATGTATTTTGACAAACGTGCAGGTCGAGAACAGTCATTGTTACAAGTAGGGGACAAAGTAAGATACAGGAATTATAATAATGAGTGGGAAGTAGGTCATGTCGTAGACACAGATGAAATGCGGAAAAGGGATTATAGGATACGTAATAACAAGGGAAGCATATTAAGAAGAAATAGGCGATTTCTTTTCAAATGTCCGCAAGCACAGGAAAAAGAACAAACAAATACAGAGAGGCATATAACACCCACAATACACTCACCTTACACTATGCGATATGGTAGGGTCAGCATGCCTCCAAAACGTTTTGAGATGAATGCCACGTAATATAGAGTACACTAGGTTAAACAATGATTTGTCACGCCAATACAACTGTAAGAAGTGACATGTACGCGTGCAAGAAGAGTATGACGTGACGCTTCGTCCAGTAGGTCAAATGAAGAAGGTGAACAATATTGTTAAATTAAGAATAGGCGGTTGTTAGTGGCGCTCGTGCATGTTCGTTCATCTGGACGAACGTATAGTCAAACACAAAACATCGGTCACAATAAGTTTATGTGTTGATATGTATTCATTAAATAAGACTTTGTACAGACATAGTTGCACCTCCCCACAACAGATAAGTAATTCATACTATGAAACCATTGAAACGGATGGGCGAGATGAACGTCATTGTTAGAGAACGTCGTATTACATAGCACGTAAGGATATAACAAATAAGTCAGTTGGTAAATACAGGTACATATAAGAAAGCGTTCACCGATCACTATAAAGTCATGGCAAGGTTTCACACCATGGTTATATCATATAATCACAATGAACCATTACCTGATTAATCATTACTTGTTGTTAAGAGGGGAAGATGTAAGATATGTAAGTATCCGAACCCCTCCCCCCCCACCCCCACAACACGGCGTGACGTCATGACTGTCGAACCAATAAAGTCAGTTCCATTACAGAATCCATTGTGTCGATACATCTTTACAGTACCCATCCTGATATGACCTTAGATGTTGCTAGGACGTATAACAACAACAAAACTAGGCAGCAGGACTGCGATCATGTTTCAAACTGCCACCTCTACACAACCGGGCGCAGTAGCCTAATCGGTAGAGCGCGGGCCTCGCGTGCGGAAGGTCAGGAGGTTGGTTCCTGGTCCATTCAAAACAATGACTTACAAAATTGATACTGGCCGCTTCCTAACCTGGCTCATGGCAATAATAGGATAGGACAAGGACTGGTTAGCTCAGTGTCAGGATAATGCACCAGAGTGGGATATCGGGTCATGGTGCCGGCGGCCTGATTTCCCAATGGGGCAACACTATTAAGTTTGCCATGAGTGCACACTGACACAATTCAGTACCCTTCCTGATATGACCTTAGATGTTGCCAGGATGTAAAACTCCAACAGCCAACCAACCAAGCCACTTGTACATTCTGCCACAGGCCCTCCTGGGAAAAGTTCTGGACACGGTGCTTTCCAACAAGCTGAATTAACTGCCTAGAGGCGTAGACAGCTACATTGTCACACTGTAAGCATGTGTGAACAATTTCTTGCAGCATTATATTTTGTCTACACTAAAGGGCGCATTCCATACACGCGTAATGCGTAATGCGAATGCGAATGCGTCAGAAATTCATTATCCCGATCGGTCCCTGTAGCGATCGGTACGTAATGCGTTATGCGTCAAGCTGGATGTGAATAGAAACCTGAGTCTGATGTCTCCATTAGTTTAACAGCAGGAGAGGCGACTGAGCATTACGGAACAGCCTCACAGAGGGGTGCTAATTGGAAACACATGGTGAGCTGGGCACCAGGGAGACATAGGGTTAGGGGAAAGCTAAAAATGCTACCATATGCACAGAAATATGAATACTTATCTATAATTTGGTTATAATAAAGGTAGGAACCCCCATGTGACATACAAAAAGTTACATAGATATACATGCAATATTTGGTCACATACAGAGCGGTATGGAGAATAATTGTTTATTTTTATTTTTTAAATATAGCCAGTCGTGCGCCACATAACGCATTACGCATTACGCGTATATGGAATGCTGGCATTCGCATAACGCATAACGCGTAACGCATAACGCATTACGCATTACGCGTATATGGAATGCTGGCATTCGCATAACGCATAACGCGTAACGCATAATGCATTACGCATTACGCGTATATGGAATGCGCCCTTTAGTCTTTTATAATGTGCATTTTTTTAATCTTTACGTACAATTGATCAATTTCCTGTACGCACCTGCAAACAATTTTGTGTTAAACCGGTTTTTAAAACTTTCTGGCTATGCCCTTCCTACCTGAATGGGATTGACTTTTAAACCTTTAATCCCAAATAGTCAACATCTACCCAGACTGAACCCAAACCTGCTGAAGTCTGACTGTACTCTTGCATACTTCAGTTAATCATTATTTAATTATTCTTCCAATGATCTTCGTATATTTCATTCAATAATTGTTTCAATGTCATTCCAAGCTAATAATATTTGGTCACAGATTATCAAGAAAGTGTTTCATAGGTAGGTAGGGTGGTGGTTATAGTTGAGGTAATATCCTAATTAGATTTAGTTTTTAAATCAGACGGGATGGCCGAATGAGTTAGAGCATCCGTCTCTCGTGTTGGTAGATCATGGGATCATGCGTTTGAATCCTGGTCGAGTCAAATCAATGGCTTAAAAATTTATACTTGTCGCTTCCTAGCCAGGCGCTCGGCATTATTGGGATGGGGCGAGGACCAGGGAAATGAGGAAACCCAGTCATCTTTGACTGAAATTTCCCCTGCTTAGAGAACTAATGTACCCCAAAAATAACAAAAAATCACTTTTTTTTTTTTTGTGACAAGTTTTTTATTCTGCCCATAACGTATAAGCTCCCGTGAGGGTGCTTGTTTTCAACGCTGGACAGCTGTGATACTGGGTTGGTCTGGTCCCGCACTCAGGAGTCTTTATCTGATCTTTCTCGGGCCAACCTTTGCGGTTTTGGGTGTTAGTAGTTTCTATATTAGTTTTTTTTTAATTTTCAAGTTTTTTCCTAACCTGTATATGATAGCTTAGCCTACTATGTACATCTACGCAGATGACATACAGGCCTGTGGGAGAGGATCCCATCCCATTGTGGTTTGTTACAGCATCCTTTCACCCATGCCCTGTCCTTAGATAGTACACCAGTGTGCCAGAACACCCCTGGACCCTTCAGGACTGCGACTAGGTGGGATGGCTGTGTTGTATGGTTAGCCATTTTGTATTTCAGGGTGATTCGGATGCATGACCATGGCCTGCCTGGTTCTGCTTTGGTGCTGCTACTACCCAGAGTAGATGTGAATGGAAACCATGCCTAAATCCGAGTAAACACTGCTTCAGTAGGAATGAACTATAAACAAGCTGTAGAGATGCTGGTTCCAGCATATGCTGTGCTTATCTGTACTGGCAGAGTTGAGGAATTGTGAGAGAATGAAAAAACCCAAAGATGGTGGCCACAGGAAGTTCTCGATTAGACTTTTAAAGTCGATTAATTTACACAATTTCATCAACTTTTCATTCAATCCCAAGTAGCGAGCCATGATAGATAACAATATAGATTGCAAAATCATGGGGTTATTTCCATAACGCTGCTTTCTGATGCTTTTTTCTCACAGGTTGCTTAGCAGCTCTGTCACAGAGACAGCGCTGCGGAAGTAACTTCTAATATTCTAATCTCATGACTAATCTTCCCACGGTTTGGTATTGTAGTAATCTGCACTGACCTCTCAGGCAAGTAACCACATAGACCAGTAGGCGTGGGTAGTGTGGTGATATCAGGGAGTCTAGGTGGTGTAATGGTTAGCACACTGGCCCGGGATGCCAGAGCTGCACTGATCTTCCAGCCTTGAGTGGTGACAATTATTTATGCAATTCTTGTTGATGTTGACATTAACGTATATATGTATTGACGTATATATAAACCTACTCATGGTAGTATAATTATATTGCCTGCTGAGGGCAGTACATATACTGCTTGATCACATCACTCGTGTGCTGAAATAATTACACTGGCTCCCTGTGGAGAAGAGAATTGATTTCAAGGTGCTGCTTGTTGTATATCATGCCTTGCATGATCAGGCTCCAGAATATATGAGAGATATGCTCCAGGAGAGAACAAATGTTCGAACACTGCGCTCCACAATCTCCAGCCAGTTAGCAGTTCCTCGGAGCAGACTCAAAGGCTTTGGGGATCGTGCTTTTAGTATTGCTGCCCTGAAACTGTTGAATGCTCTCCCAGGATATATCATAGATTGTAAATCTGTTGGTGCTTTTAAAAAAGGTCTTAAGACACATTTGTTTAAATCTGCTTTCAACTAGGTGAAATTTATTTTCCTGTATATTTGTTTGTTATGTAAAGTGCCGGAGAACGGCTTGCTGGATCGGGCGCTATATAAATGTTTTATTATTATTATTATTATTATTACATATATGCTGCCTGCTCAGGGCAGTATATGTACTGCCCTGAGGAGGCAGTATACTGCCCTGAGCATTTCGGTTAAGGACATTCACCACTGGTAAGAAGAAGCATTTAAAGAATGTTTTGAATCGTTCTTTTAATGATGTGTTAAAGGTGTGGGGAATGTCCCAGCAGAGGCAACAACTTGTTTATATCCCAACAAAAGCCCTGCAGCACATGATGTTTAAAGATGTTTGTTTGCTGTTTTTTTTTTGTTTTTAAATTTTTGTTTTTTTATTGAGGCTGTATTTATACTGTCCATAGCATGTAAGCCCAGGTAACCAGGCTTGTTTTCAATGCTGGCCAGCTGTAGTGTTGGTGTTGTCTTCCCAAGCAGTAGCTGCTGATAAGTTATTTGATTGTCTGCATTTCAGTAGCATTTCAGTACGTTTAGTAGCCTATGTTAGTTTTTTTTGGGCCCTCTTGGCATTGAATTTTTGTTCTATTCTTATTACTATGTTAGTTGTTTTCTTAAGGTTCTATGTTAGTGTTTTGGGGTTTTCTTGGGAAGAGTTTTCTGCTTTTTTCTACTTAATTCTATACTAGCCTATTTTATTTACATGTCCATAGGCCTGTATGTAATAGGTGGTTGAGTTATGTTTGTTTGAATTTGATTTGATTTATATTGTTGTTGAATATGTTATCTGGCTTTTATATTTCCGGTTATCCCGCCCTGGGCTGTCCAGTTGGTGGGCCGTGACATATCACCTGCCCCCTTGTGGTGCAATTCAGTTGGGGTTCCCAGTTTTTATTTTGCACAGATATTTTTTGTACATTTTTACGTCGTAGCAACATCTAACTTCATATCCGGACGGGCGATGTTTAAAGATGCATAGTCCAATAAAAGTATCACTTTGTGTGTGTGGGTGTGTGTAAATGTGTATACCTGAGCATGTGTGGGGGTGCATGTGCATTTGTGTGCGTGGGTGTATGTGTGTGGATGTATGTGTGTGGGTGTGTGGGTCTATGTGTGTGAGCATGTATGCTTGTGAGTGTATGTGGGTGTGTATATGTGTGTGGATGTATGTGTGTGGGTGTGTGGGTCTATGTGTGTGAGCATGTATGCTTATGAGTGTATGTGGGTGTGCGTATATGTGTGTGGATGTATGTGTGGATGTGTGCATGTGTGTGGATGTATATGTGTGTGTTTGGGTCTATATGTGTGAGAATGCATGTTTGTGAGTGTATGTGGGTGTGCGTATGTGTGTGGATGTATGTGTGGATGTGTGTATGGGTATGGATGTGTGTGTTTGGGTCTATGTGTATGAGCATGTATGCTTATGAGTGTATGTGGGTGTGCGTATGTGTGTGGATGTATGTGTGGATGTGTGTATGGGTATGGATGTGTGTGTTTGGGTCTATGTGTATGAGCATGTATGCTTATGAGTGTATGTGGGTGTGCGTATATGTGTGGATGTATGTGTGGATGTGTGTATGGGTATGGATGTGTGTGTTTGGGTCTATGTGTATGAGCATGTATGCTTATGAGTGTATGTGGGTGTGCGTATGTGTATGGATGTATGTGTGGATGTGTGTATGTGTGTGGATGTATGTGTGTGGGGGTGTGGGTCTATGTGTGTGAGCATGCATGGCTGTGAGTGTATGTGGGTGTGTATATGTGTGTGAATGTATGTGTGGATGTGTGCATGTGTGTGGATGTATGTGTGTGGGTGTGTGGGTCTATGTGTGTGAGAATGCATGGCTGTGAGTGTATGTGGGTGTGTGTATGTGTGTGTGGATGAATGCGTAGATGTGTGTATGTGTGTGGATGTATGTGTGTGGGTGTGTGGCTCTATGTGTGTGAGCATGCATGGCTGTGAGTGTATGTGGGTGTGTGTATATGTGTGTGGATGTATTCTGGATGTGTGTATGTGTGTGGATGTATGTGTGTGGGTGTGTGGGTCTATGTGTGTGAGCATGCATGGCTGTGAGTGTATGTGGGTGTGTGGATGTGTGTGGATGTGTGTGGATGTGTGTGTTTGGGTCTATGTGTGTGAGAATGCATGGATGTGAGTGTATGTGGGTGTGTATATGTGTGTGGATGCATGTGTGGATGTGTGTATGTGTGTGGATGTATGTGTGTGGGTTGTGGGGTCTATGTGTGTGAGAATGCATGGCTGGAGTGTATGTGGTTGTGTATATGTGTGTGGATGAATGCGTAGATGTGTGTATGTGTGTGGATGTATGTGTGTGGGTGTGTGGCTCTATGTGTGTGAGCATGCATGGCTGTGAGTGTATGTGGGTGTGTATATGTGTGTGGATGAATGCGTAGATGTGTGTATGTGTGTGGATGTATGTGTGTGGGTGTGTGGGTCTATGTGTGTGAGCATGCATGGCTGTGAGTGTATGTGGGTGTGTATATGTGTGTGGATGAATGCGTAGATGTGTGTATGTGTGGATGTATGTGTGTGGGTGTGTGGGTCTATGTGTGTGAGCATGCATGGCTGTGAGTGTATGTGTGGATGTGTGTATGTGTGTGGGTGAATGCGTAGATGTGTGTATGTGTGGATGTATGTGTGTATGTGTGGGTGTGTGTGGGTGCATGTGTATATGTGTGGGATGTGAGGGTGTATGTGTGTGGTTGTATGTGTGTATATGTGTGTGTGTGGGTGCATGTGTATATGTGTGTGGATGTGAGGGTGTATGTGTGTGGATGTTTGAATGTATATCTGTGAGTGCATATGTATGCTTGTGGATGTATGCTTAGATGTCTGTATGGGTGTGTGTGGCTATGTGTGGTAGGTCATGTGTGTATGTGTTTGGGTGTGTGTGGATCATTTTATTCCAATATACTTTATTCCAATATCATTTATTCCAATATCATTTTATTCCAATATCATTTTATTCAAACTATCTATTAAATATATTTTACACAAAATATTCCAATATCATTTTATTCCAATATCATTTTATTCCAATATCATTTTATTCCAATATCATTTTATTCCAATAACATTTTATTCCAATACCATTTTATTCCAATATCATTTTATTCCAATATCATTTTATTCCAATACCATTTTATTCCAATACCATTTTATTCCAATATCATTTTATTCCAATATCATTTTATTCCAATATCATTTTATTCCAATATCATTTTATTCCAATATCATTTTATTCCAATAACATTTTATTCCAATATCATTTTATTCCAATATCATTTTATTCCAATATCATTTTATTCCAATATCATTTTATTCCAATATCATTTTATTCCAATATCATTTTATTCCAATATCATTTTATTCCAATATCATTTTATTCCAATATCATTTTATTCCAATATCATTTTATTCCAATATCATTTTATTCCAATATCATTTTATTCCAATATCATTTTATTCCAATATCATTTTATTCCAATGAGCCTGGCGCTTGGCATTACTAGGATAGGGCAAGGAGCAGTGCAATGAGAAGGACCCATTGTCCCCGATTGAAAATTTCCCTATCATTATCAATCAACTAATCAATCAATCAATAGTTCCGTCCTCTAGTCAAGGGTTGGATGCAATGGTTCTCCACTTGTCCCGATGGTGTGCTGTTCTGATAGACTGTGAATAATTCAAGCCTGTCCACTGTGAAATATTTGTAAACCATGATGTTCTTGGTCTCCCTCTCCCTCTGCTGCCATTCACCTTCCCTTCCAACAATGTACGGTATATTGAACTCTGACGAATGATGTGGCCAAAATAAATAAGTTTCTTTGTCTGTATAGTGGCAAACAAGCTTTTCTTATTTTTAATTTTTCTGAGAACTTCTTTGTTGGTGATCTTCTTTGTCCATGATATTTTCATCATCCTTCGATAAGTCCACATCTCAAATGCTGCTAAACGTTTGTACATTTTCTTAGAGATTGTCCATGTCTCAGCCTTGGTTGTATTAATATCTTACTTGATGTTAACACTCTATACATTTTGGAGAATGTTGTTCGGGCTATTGTTATCCTTCTTTTAATTTCTTCCTCAAGATTACAAATGATGGGAGATGTGAGGAAGAAATCAACTAATGTATAACAAAATCGTTAAAAAAAAATATCAACATTTTATTAAGGATAAAAGTCTGCCATTGCTGACAAGCTCCCGTTCCCCATGTTTGGACGACCCCTAAATTACCCACTTGGTGCACGTTCGCAGACATGACGGGGAGCAGGACGTAGCTCAGGCGGTAGAGTGTCCATCTGTGAAGCTGTCGGTGATCCGATCGATCCTTCTCACTGGACCCAGTTGCAGTTGGGGCTATTTTCCGTTCCAACCAGTGGTCCATAACTGGTTCATCAAAGGCTGTTGTATGTGTTGTCCTGTCTGTGGGAAAGTGCATGTAAAAGACCCCTTGCTGCGTATCGGGTAGAGTAGCCTGCATGGCGGCAGCGGATTTTCTCCAAAGAAATATGTCAGAATGACAATATATGTTTGACGTCTGATAGCTGATGATAAACATCAATGTTCTCTAGAGGCGTCGATAAATAAAACAAGCTTTGCGTTACTTTGCAGATATGACGGGCCTGTTTGTGCGGTTCCGGACGCTGCGCGAACTCTTCGAGCCTGCGGACATTGAACCCTGGGATTACACGGAGGAGCCTCACTCTCAGCGCAGGAAGGCCATTCTCAGGAAGCACCCGGAGATCAAACAGCTGATGGGCTACAACACCGCCATTGTCTGGATCGTCACCACAGAGGTGCTCATACAGGTGAGGCCTGTAATGTATTTTTTAGATTTTTTTTTTGGTCCATTAGTTGTTTAAGCAGGGGAAATTTCAGTCATAGACGACTGGTCTTCCTCATTCCACTGCTGGTCGATAGAAAGCCCGAGTGTACACTTTTACCCACCCAAGGGATTTTTAACCTCCCACACCACATAGAAATGGTATGAGAGCAACCGGCCTTTGATGACGCTGTAAGTTATACACAGCAGTGGAAATCCAAATTGGCAGAGCTGGGGGCACGGGGAATCGAACCGCCAACCCTCAGATTAGGAGTGTGACCTAGAAAAAAGTCAGACACTCTACCCCTCTCCGCCACAGAGAACGCCACAATGTATGTAATCAATAAATCAATAGGATACAGCTATAATAGGTATTGGACCTATTAGCAACTCTTAAATAATAGAAATCGAGACAGTTCTTCAAATGTGGTGGATTGTTATGGCTCCAAGATGTATTTAATGCTTGACCAGTATGCATCCAGTTCATCGACTCTGCTGCTAAGACACTCTCCGGCAAGTCATTCAATAGGTCAATCACCCTAAGTTGTGTCATAATCATATGTTCAGTCTGCACTTATGTTAATTACCCTGTGGCTTTACGCCAAGTGGACCAATTGTTCCCAATTGGGCCCTGCACCCAAGTGCCTCTCGCCTTGGTGTAATCTACTCTAGTCTTTTAAATCATTTCACTAAAGCAGACTGGCTGTGAACATGAGGGTCCTGTAAAAGCTTTTCGCAATTATTTCGAAATTGCAGCCCCTCCCCCCCCCCCCTCTGCTCGCCTAAGGGTGGGCCTGGGTGAGGCATCAAAAAGGACGGCATCCCTTCTGGCCATGTGCTGGTTGTCACGTGACCTGGACTGGTTCCCGCTGATGCTGTTAGGACAGCAAACCCCAGTAACTAACTAACACCACCTCCCCAGACAGCACACAGCCGTCGGCCCGACGGCGGCCCGACGGCGGCCGCTCCGGCGGCCCGACGGTGGAAAACGCCGTCGGGCCGACGTTGTTTTGTCCAACCTCCCGCCGTCGGGGCGACGGCGGCAAAAGCCGTCGGGCCGACGTTGTTTTGTCCAACCGTCCACCGTCGACTCGACGGCGGCTGCCGCCGTCGGGGCGACGGCGACAAACGCCGTCGGGCCGACGAGCCGAGAAGACAATCTCACTGTAAAAATATTAGTTTTATTCAAAATTAATAGAAATCGAGATCCCATACCATATAAATTTAATATAGTCTGTACGTATTGACACTATAGTGACAGTGTCTTCTCGGAAAAAAACCAAGATTCCGTTCAGGGTAATTCAAATCGTATTAACACGAATAATTCCATTAATACTGCGTAATAAATTACAAAACTTTTACAAAATAATCTAAACATATTAATAAACAAACCTGGTAAATGATTCCTTAAAATTCCTGGGATTTCTGGAGTTACTGGTAGAAAAAGAACACTGATCAACAATCGCACGTGTTGTGCTGGCTACTCGAGCGGGATTCGAAGTAAACAAACCGTATCGGATAATTCAAATCGTATTAACACGAATAATTCCATTAATACTGCGTAATAAATTACAAAACTTTTACAAAATAATCTAACCATATTAATAAACAAACCTGGTAAATGATTCCTTAAAATTCCTGGGATTTCTGGAGTTACCGGTAGAAAAAGAACACTGATCAACAATCGCACGTGTTGTGCTGGCTACTCGAGCGGGATTCGAAGTAAACAAACCGTATCGGATAATTCAAATCGTATTAACACGAATAATTCCATTAATACTTCGTAATAAATTACAAAACTTGTACAAAACAATCTAAACATATTAATAAACATACCTTTTAAATGATTCCTTAAAATTCCTGGTATTTCTGGAGTTATTGGTAGAAAAAGAACACTGATCAGCAATCGCACGTGGTCCGCGGGCGACTCGAGCCGAAATCCAAATTTAAAGAACTGCGCAGGCGCGGCCCACCACCGTTGGGCCGACGATGGCCCGACGGTGGACCAGACGTGGAAAATTAATGCAAACCTGCGGCGGCCCACCACCGTCGGGCCGACGATGGCCCGACGGTGAATCAAAAGTGGAAAGGGATTGAACCCTAACGTCGGAACAACACCGTCGGGCCGACGGTGGCCCGACGGTGGCTCACAAGTGGAAAAGGATTGAAACCTAAGGTCGGAACACCACCGGCGGGCCGACGACGGCCCGACGGTATACCAAGTGTGGAAAATGAATGCAAACTTGCGGCGGCCCACCACCGTCGGGCCGACGGAGCCCCGACGGTGGCCCGACGGCTCAAAAGTTTAACCCTAACGTCGGAACACCGCCGTCGGGCCGACGATGGCCCGACGGTGAATCAAAAGTGGAAAGGGATTGATTCCCAACGTCGGAACACCACCGGTGGCCCGACGGTGGCCCGACGGTGGCTCAAAAGTGGAAAGGGATTGATTCCCAACGTCGGCACACCACCGTCGGGCCGACGGTGGCCCGACGGTGGAAAGTCGGTGCCGACGGACCGACCAACAGCCGACGTCGGGCCGACGGCTGTGTGCTATCTGGGTCTCTGTTTCAGCTGGCCATGTGCTGGTTGTCACGTCACCTGGGCTGGTTCCCGCTGGTGCTGCTAGGACAGCAAACCCCAGTAACTAACACCACCTCCCTGTTTCAGCTGGTCATGTGCTGGTTGTCACGTGACCTGGGCTGGTTCCCGCTGGTGCTGCTAGGACATCAAACCCCAGTAATTAACACCACCTCCCTGTTTCAGCTGGTCATGTGCTGGTTGTCACGTGACCTGGGCTGGTTCCCGCTGGTGCTGCTAGGACATCAAACCCCAGTAACTAACACCACCTCCCTGTTTCAGCTGGCCATGTGCTGGTTGTCACGTGACCTGGGCTGGTTCCCGCTGGTGCTGCTAGGACATCAAACCCCAGTAACTAACTAACACCACCTCCCTGTTTCAGCTGGCCATGTGCTGGTTGTCACGTGACCTGGGCTGGTTCCCGCTGGTGCTGCTAGGACAGCAAACCCCAGTAACTGACACCACTTCCCTGTTTCAGCTGGTCATGTGCTGGTTTTCACGTGACCTGGGCTGGTTCCCGCTGGTGCTGCTAGGACAGCAAACCCCAGTAACTAACTAACACCACCTCCCTGTTTCAGCTGGTCATGTGCTGGTTGTCACGTGACCTGGGCTGGTTCCCGCTGGTGCTGCTCTCCTACGCCGTCGGTGGGACGCTGAACCACTCTCTGGGATCGGCCATCCACGAGATCGGCCACAACCTGGCGTACGGCCACTGCCGGCCACTCTACAACAGGGCACTCGGTAAGCAGACGGGATGGCCAAATGAGTTAGAGCGTCCGTCTCCCGTGTGGTAGATCGTGGGTTCGAATCCTGGTCGAGTCAAACCAATGACTTAAAAATTGATACTTGTCGCTTCCTAGCCAGGCACTCAGCATTATTAGGATAGGGCAAGGAGCAGTGGAATGAGGAAGACCAATCGCCTGCGACTGAAATTTCCCCTGCTTAAACAACTAATGTACCACAAAAAAAAAGAAGGGCCCCGCGTCACGGTCCACCGGGGCGTAATCAATTAACATGACCCGGTGTTGCAGTTTCCATGGTACACCAGTTTGCGAGGTACACATCACTTCTGCGCATGCGTCAAAATCGAACAGCATCGTCACTAACCTTTTAAATTTAATATAATGCTTTTGATTTGGTAAAGATGTTTTCTATATGTGTACCAAGCGATTTGTTTCTAGGTGGTGTTGTTTTAGAGATATTTCACTTTTTCTGTATTTTCTGTATGAAGATTGCTCACGACCATTGACAATGCCTTGAGTTTGATGGTATGCGCAGTGCAAAATATTAGTTTTATTCAAAATTAATAGAAATCAAGAACCCTAGCCTTATAAATTTAATATAATCTTTTTGGTAAAGATATTTTCTATATGTGTACCAAGTGATTTGTTTCTAGGTGGTGTGGTTTTAGAGATATTTCACTTTTTCTGTATGAAGATTGCTCACGGCCATTGATAATGCATTTGAGTGTATGCATACCACAGAAATTGGCTGACGACGGAAACTGTGACACCGGGCAACTCGGATCACCCGAGTTGTCAGAATTTCAAATCGAACACTGCGAGGAGAGTCGACAAATATATGTGCCATGTGCAAAACGACCCGACCCCAGTAACCCACCTCTTGGCTGGGGTGGCTACGAACGATGCCGTTACATTTGCTCTGCTACACTCCTTTAGGATAATAGCTACCAGTACCAGTCATACATGTTTTTTTTGGTAATAACACAGATTAATGAAATGAAAATATAACTAAACTATGCCATCATAAAATACGTTAAATCCTATTTTGCTGTAGCTATATCGGTTATTAAAAAAAAAAAAAGGTTTTGGATTAAGCCACCATTTTTTCCCACCCTGAACATGGAGAAAAGTATTCGATTATTCAACCCGAGTCTGTAGGATGTGCGCATGCGCCAACAAGTGGCCCAGGTGACCTGAGTTGATTAATCGATTACGCCAATGGTTACTCCCACAGTGCCATCTCTGGGTGTATTCGATTAATCAACTCGGGCCACTTGTTGGCGCATGCGCACATCCTACAGACTCGGGTTATATAAATGAATACGGTTCTCCACGCTCGGGGTGAAAAAAATAGTGGCTTAATCCAAGACTTTTTTTTTTTTTTTTAAATAACCGATATAGCTACAACAAAATAGAATTTAAAGTATTTTTTGATTGAATAGTTTAGTTATATTTCCATTTCATTAATCTGATTTCTTTCTTTAGAAAAACCACACAAAAAACCCCACATCGGACTACTGCTATAGGATGGTACCAGCACAAGTTTATTGTTCAAATATTTATCTACCGCTACTTTTGGGGTGAATAATTGACGAAATAGTGTAAATTAATAGACTCTACGAGTTGAATCGATAGCTTCCAGTGGCCGCCATCTTGTTTTCTTTGTATATTCTCCGAATTCCTCACCATCTTCATCCTCTCTGCCCCTTCTCTGTCCCACTCTCTCTCCTCTCTCTGCTCTCTCCAGTCCTTCTCTGCCCACTGGGCGCGGTAGCCTAATCGGTAGAGCGCGGGCCTCACGTGCGGAAGGTCGGGAGTTCGCTTCCCGGTTGAGTTAAACCAATGACTTTAAAATTGATACTTGTCGCTTCCTAACCTGGCGCTCGACATTAATAGGATAGGGCAAGGACTGGTTAGCTCGGTGTCAGGATAATGTGACTGAGTGGGATATCGGGTCATGGTGCTGGTGGCCTGGTTTCCCAGTGGGGCAGCACTATATAGTCGCCATGAGTGCGCACTGTCACAAGTCGATACCCGTCCTGATATATGACCTTAGATGTTGCTAGGACGTAAAACAACAACAAACAAACAACACAAACAAGCCAACCTCCTCTACCTCTTCTCTCTATTCACCCTGCTGTAATTTGACATGATTGCACTTCAAATATCTCATAAGTTCATCATTCAAAATAAAAATGAGTTCAAACTAAATTAAAGTAGATTATAAGGATCAACCTAATATAATTATCTCAGAAAAAGACAGAAGCTCTAACACTAACAGTGCTAATAAAAACAATAAAAACACATTTATACAAACAAAATGGTTGGTTGGTGGGGTTTTACATCCTAGCAACATGTAACGTGATATCAGGATGGGTATCGACTTGTGACAGTGCGCCCTCATGGCGACTTTTATAGTGCTGCCCCACTGGGAGAGAGACCTTTACCTGCTATCCCATTCAGTCACATTATCCTGATACTGATCCAACCAGTCCTTGGCTCTATCCTATAGATGCCGAACCCCTTGCTATGAAGCAGCAAGTATACATTTTTAAGTCATTGGTTTGACTCGACCAGGGTTCAATGATCCACAAACAAAAGGAAGAAGAAATTATGCAATCTAAAGGCCCTGTCACATTACGGCGTATGGCGGGAGCGTATTGAAAACCTACATAGGTCCTGCGCGTGCCGGCCTATGATGACATTTGGTGACCTTTCGGGTGGTTTTGAGCGTATGTGGAACCTACGAGGAGCGTATGAGGAGCGTATGAGGAGCGTATGGGAGCGTGCTGTGACATTTTTTGACAGTATGGGCCATACGCCCTCATAGGTCGGGTTTTTTTGAGCATGCACAAAAAAATTTGGACGGACGGATTTATGAAAGCGTATGGCGGCGTATGCCTCATACGCTTCACATACGCCGGCATCTGGTGGCATCTGGCGGCGTATGAGTAGCGTATGAGTAGCGTATGCGTAGCGTATGAGTAGCGTATACGGCGTATGCCGACGTATATGACGTAACGCGCTTACGCCGCCATACGCTCCCGCAAAAAACCCTAATGTGACAGCCCCTTAAGCAATGCCTTCTCCTCATTTGCTGCTCTAGGTATGATGTGCAACCTACCAATGGGCATCCCACTCTCAGTTTCCTACAAGAAGTATCATGCGGATCACCACCTGTACCTCGGCAACCTGAACCTGGACGCAGACATCCCCATGCGCCTCGAGTGCATCCTCTTCCGACATCCGCTGTCGAGGGTGATCTGGCTCCTCATCCATCCCCTCATCCACGGACTCCGACCATTCCTCAAGAACCCAAAGCCAGTGTCTGGCCTGGAGGTCATCAACCTGGTCGTCCAGTTCCTCTTTGACTTCATGGTCCTCATCTTCCTGGGGAAGAAGTCCCTGATCTATCTCATCGCAGGCACCGTGTTCGGTCTTGGACTTCATCCACTAGCGGGGCATTTCATATCCGAGCACTACATGTTCAAGAAAGGACAAGCAACTCTATCATACTATGGTCCGCTGAACTCGATCCTCTTCAATGTCGGCTATCACATCGAGCACCATGACTTCCCATACATTGCCTGGAACAAGTTGCCTGACGTCAAGCGGATGGCGCCTGAGTTCTATGACCACCTTCCGCATCATACGTCATTGCTCAAAGTCCTCTTCAAGTTCATCACAGACACCGACATGGGACCCCAAGGTCATGGTATTGGCTACTTCAAGAGCGACCTGGAGGAAATGTCGCGAATCGCAAAGATGGACTCCGCCGAAGTGAACAGCATGAAACAGGCGAGTGCCTTGACGAAAGTTCCGAATGGAAAGAGTCTTGTGGAAAATGCAAGCCCTTTCGAAGGACAAATAGAGCTGCTTGAGGTCAAGCTGAGGGCTTCATCGAAGGTCATGAATGGCTCAAGAAATGTGAACTGCAGCTTACGGTGACCCTCTTATCTCAGACCTATCATACCTCTTTTATGATATATATGTGTTGTATGGCATGATACGTTCTCTGGTGGCTTTCATTCAATGTGGAAGTTATCCTGCAGTCTATCCCCACAATGGCTAGATAGTGTGTGGACATCTCCCACCCTGCCTGTGTTGCTAACAGGTTTGATAACATACAGTTATTTCAGAAGGAACTACCTACAATCCATTGTTTTATTTAAGTTTGTTGTCGAAGTTTATTTAGATAAATATATTCGGTTGAACCTCATAACCTACTCTGCTTTGGTATAGAGTCAATTTTATGTTAATACAGGTATTGCGAGTTCCACTGGTCCCTCAGGAAGGACTAGAACTGTGACCCACCATGCCGGGTCACAGCTTCAGCTTAAGCCCCAGTCACACCTACCCGGATCAGTGGCCGGACGAGCCCCGGACCATGATCCGGATTGGTTCGTGGAGATCCGGGGTAATCCGTGGCTGATCCGTGGCTGGTCCTTGGTGATCCGGCGTAATCCGGCATGATCCGTGGCTGGTCCGGCCTCGTCTGGGGTCTGCCCAGGATGTTTTAAAATGTTTAAAACATCCAGGGCGGTCCGGGGCATTTTGCGATCCGGGCTCGATCCGGCATCGTCAATGATGATCCGGGGGTGATCCGGGTTGTCCGGGGGTGCTCCAGGGGTAGTCCATGTACCATTCAGGGCCACGGTTTAACCCGGTGTCGTATTCTCAGCGCCCGGTCATTCTCAGCGGCCTGTCGTGGCTTCTGCGCATGCGCGGATTTTAAGACATATGCAAAAGACCCGTGGCCTCGCCGGCTACAAGCTCAGCTGGTGCCCGGCAGTGTTAGGGTCCGATCAGGCCGAAATCTATTGAATGCGATCATATTTAACAGAATTACATACTCAAATAATGAAATTTCATTAAATTAACCTTAACTTCCAAGCGATATTAACGTAGCAGCTAACAACATAGCAGTAAACAAAACAAATAGCAGTGCTCGCCGCAACGTGCGAAAATCCGCGCATGCGCAGAAGCCACGACAGGCTGCTGAGAATGACCGGGCGCTGAGAATACGACACCGGACCAGCCCCGGACTAGCCCGGACTAGCCCTGACACAGCCATGGACAACTCCCGGACTGCCTGGATAAGACCCAGACAAGCCGGATGAGTACAGATTAGCCATGGATCGCCACAGAGCAAGTCCACTCCAAGTCCGGGACTACTCCGTGGACACACTGGGTAGTCCGGGGGGTGGTCCGGCTCAGTCCTGGGTGATCCGGCCTCTGGTCTGGGGCTAGTCCATGGCTCATCCGGGTAGGTGTGACCGCGAGGCAAAAAACGACCGAAATAGCAATTTTATCCGGGGCTGTCCGGGACAGTCCGGGCGACTGGTCCAAGGGCGGTCCAGCTCAAAATCCGGGGTTCGTCCGGGTAGTGTGACTGGGGCTTTACAGTTACACACCCAACCTACCTGCATTATATAACCTAGATAAAAGATTCACCCGGTACTTGTAGTACACGGGTGAAGATCAGCCTTATATAAATACGGGCGAAAATAGCGTTAGTATGGAACATCACCTAGAAACTGTGGCTCCAGTATCAAATGGCTACCCATGTAGGCACAGATTTGGTGAAATGGGAGAGAATGCAAAAAGACAAGATGGCGGCCGCAGAACGCCGTCGATTTCACTTTTAAATCTTATTAAACTAGATATTATATTATATTTTTCAACTCAAAAGTAGCGGGCTAATAATAAAACAGATGTAAAGAATAATTGTTGCTTCTTAGTTTGTGAAATTAGGCTCTCAATTCTTTGACCCGTTTTTTCGCCAGCTTTTACATAAGGTTGCTATGCACCCCTCCTGTGGCTACTGCAGCAGTACGGGGTGAATCTTGTACCTATATATAACCATACTGAGCTGGCATTTTATTTCTTGGTACATTAGTTGTTTAAGCAGGGGAAATTTCAATCATGGACGATTGGTCTTCCTCATTCCACTGCTCCTTGCCCTATCCTAATAATGCCTGAGCGCCTGGCTAGGAAGTGATAAGTATCAATTTTTAAGTCATTGGTTTGACTCGACCAGGGTTCGAACCCATGATCCCACGATCTACCAAACACGGAAGATGGACAATCTAACTCATTCGGCCATCCCATCTAGGCCCCATTAGAGGCCCAATAGGGCCTAGATTAGCCAGAAGAGGATCTGTAAGTTTTTTTGTTTTTTTTTGTGATGGGTGTATTTATGCTGCCCATAACGGTTAAGACTAATGACTTGTTTTCGCCACTAGACAGTAATAGTCTTGTGACTCCCCTTCTTTTTTTATCACGTTCAGTTGTGTAGCTAACTACTGCGTGCATTCTTTCTCTGTTTGTAATCATTCTCCCACATCCCCCAAACCTCTGTGAGTTTGTTTGTTCAAAATTGGATAATTGTTCTGTTACCAATAGTTAATTTCTCTGAATGACTTCACCTTGCTGTGTTAGTGGTCATTAGGTTTTGATTTTAAGTTTAAAGTTTACCTTTTGTATGTATCATGCCTAACATCTATACCCTCTAAAACCTTGCTTGAATTATCAGTGTATTTTCTATTTATTTATTTCTCTATCTTTCTTTTTCTTTTTTAATTCATATATGTTGTTGTTGTCATTAGTCTAGCAGTGCATTTAACTCTCTTTTGATTAATGTTTTATATGTTTCTATTGTCCCTGTACTTCTTTCTTCTACTCCCAGTGTATTCCATTCCCTTGATTTCATGTACTCGGTACTCCTCTCATATGATCTGTTTTTGGCTCTGTTTATTATCAGTCTGGGGCCATCACTACCTCTTGTTGCCTTTTTTGTTACCTGCACCCTCCCAGGCTTCCTTGTCAGACGGGATGGTAGATCGTGGGGTCTTGGGTTCGAACCCTGGTCGAGTCAAACCAATGACTTAAAAATTGATTCTTGTTGCTTCCTATCCAGGCGCTCGGCATTATTAGGACAGGGCAAGGACTGGTGTGCTCAGTGTCAGGATAATATGACTGAGTGGGATACCAGGTTATGGTGCCGGTGGCCTGGTTTCCCAAATTTGAACGGACGGATTTATGAAAGCGTATGGCGGCGTATACCTCATACACTTCACATAAGCCGGCATCTGGCGGCATCTGGCGGCGTATGAGTAGCGTATGAGTAGCGTATGCGTAGCGTATGAGTAGCGTATACGGCGTATGCCGACGTATATGACGTAACGCGCCTACGCCGCCATACGCTCCCGCAAAAAACCCTAATGTGACAGCCCCTTAAGTTAAACTGTAGCAAAGACCCTATAATACTAAGACGGCTCACTCAGCCTGTAATGTGTAATCAAAATGATCAAACCCACCACTTGGTGCACTGGCTGTTCTCTTGGTTAAACAGGTGCTATATTATATGTATAAATCTATATATGAATGTGAAAGATGTGTGATGATGGCGATGCTGATTATGATGCTGATGATGATGGGTATTTGTTCATAGCAATTTCATGTTGATGTGTATTCATACTTACCTATCTCATGTATAATATAATTGTATGTGTTTACATGTGAAACACCAACCAGCAGTCGGACTGATCAAACCCACCACAAGGTGGCACTGCGAAATTTACATTACCATCGGAGAGATTGGGAGTGAGACGGTGTTATAGGGGCTTTGTCTGTAGGTTATATACCCTACACTTTAAGCTCACCTTTCACTGATAACCAGATGCCTACTGATGACTAACCTTGGTAACGTTATTGCTTTAGATTTGTCTCTAATGTAGCCAAATAGTGTTTGTTTGTTGGGGTTTTGTGTCCTAGCAACATCTAATGGTCATTTCAGGACATGTATCGAGGCCGCCAGCACCATGGCCCGATATCCCACTCAGTCACATTGATACTGGACTAACCCAACGTTTCAATTCTGTATTTGACGCGGCTAGTTATGTTACTACTTACTGTGCTGCCACCTGGTGAATGCAAGGAACACTAATTGACATCTCTTATGTTATGACTTACGATATAGCGATATAGCGAATGGTAGACAGGAAGTGTGAACACTTATTTGTCTCTCTTTTTTTTGTTGTTGGTACATTAGTTGTCACAAGCAGGGGAAATCCCAGTCACAGACGACTGATCTTCCCCACTCCACTGCTTGTCGATAGAAAGCCCGAGCCTACACTTTTACCGACCCAAGGGATTTTTAACCTCCCACACCACTAAAGCCGTGTTCACCCGGGCAATGTAAATCGATTCGTAGAAATCGACTTGCCTAGTTCGGCTTACATTTCTCGTGTGAACGGGCGTGTGAGTCAAATTAGGGCTGAATCGATTCCTGTGATCTGGATACTGTAAACCACCTGTCGAGGTAGTCTACGTGAGTCAATTTCTGTGAATCGATTTATTTTGCCCGTGTGAACACAACCGACTTACTTGAGGCGGATTAAGGACGTGACAGTTGATGAGACCTGAGTGTAAATCTGCTGTATGAAGCTGCTAGCTGTGCACAGATATTTTTTTCATCATTTATTTTTAGGGTTTCACTGCCCAGCAGAAGTTTTGACCATTCCAAACCAATACGATTCAGTACATACATAGCTAGGTCGAACCCACTCTCTCGTGGCGACGTCGACTAACCGAAAAATGGCTCTGGTCAGACTGGACTTGCTCATGTGCAGATATCGATTTCCGGCCCAAGTACTGCCCGTGTGAACGGGCGTCTAAATCGATTCATATGATTCGCCTTGGCTGAATCGCTTTAGATTTTGCCCGTGTGAACACGGCTTTAGACATGGTATGAGAGCAACCGGCCTTTGATGACGCTGTAAGTTATACACAGCGGTGGAAATCCAAATTGGCAGAGCTGGGGGCACAGGGAATTGAACCGCCGACCCTCAGATTCGGAGTCTGACCTAGAAAAAAGTCAGACACTCTAACCACTCCGCCACAAAGAACACCACTCAACTGCCACATGGTGGATATAAGTAACACTAATTGACACATCTAATGTTATTACTTACCAGGCTGCCACCTGGTGGATGATCATAACGCTACTGAACACCTCTTATGTTATTACTTGCCAAACTGCCACCTAGTGGATGATCATAGCACTAATCAACAGTGTTTCAGTTTGTTTGTTGTTGTTTTACGTCCTACCAACATCTAAGGTCATATCAGGACGGGTACCGACTTGTGACAGTGCGCACTCATGGTGACTTTATAGTGCTGCCCCACTGGGACACCAGGCCACCAGCACCATGACCTGATAATGTGATATCCCACTGAGTCACATTATCCTGACACTGAGCCAACCAGTCCTTGCCCTATCCTAATAATGCTGAGCGCTAGGCTAGGAAGTGACAAGTATCAATTTTTAAGTCATTGGTTTGACACAACCAGGGTTCAAACCCATGTACCATGGGTTCGGATCCCCCAATCTCCCAAAACAGGAGACGGATGCTCAACTCATTCGGCCATCCCATCTGGTCCAGTAGTGTTTCAGGTTGCACAATCTGAGTAAGGCATTACATTTGATAAATGAAAACACAGAAGGGATAATCAACCCTTACATAGTTTTGATCCTACATTTCAAACTTAGATGCAGTAATTAATCATTTATTGCAATTTACTACTCATATGCTGTGTTGCTCTGCTGGAAAATGGGTAAGAAAACCTCAAATTCATTATTTCATCTAAGAAACTACTTATCAGTGGGTGGAACTTTTATTAATCATGTATTCAGATGGATCGATATTAAACTGCTGCAGCTAATTCAGTATGCAGATACAAATCAACTCTTGGTACTTCTTGGAAATGTAGATGAACTGAACTTTATTTTGTTGGGTTTTACGTTCTAGCAACATCTACGGTGCTATCAGAATACATACTGACTTGTGACAGTGCGCATTAGTGGTGAATTTATAGTGCTGCCCCACTGGTAGACCAGGCCGCTGGCACCATGATCTGATATCCCACACAGTCACAGTATCCTGATACTGAGCTAACCAATCCTTGCCCTATCCTAGTAATATCAAGTGCCAGGCTAGGTAGCGACAAGTATCACAGGTGTTTTTTTTTCTTATCTAAGCAGGGATCGAGCCATGACCTCCCGCACAAGGAGCGAGTACTCTATCCAATCGACAATTCCGGCCGATATAAATTGCTCAGATATTCAGTTGTACACAACTTAGATGTATCTTCATATTGATATATAGTTTGTTTGTTGTTGTTTTACGTCCTAGCAACATCTAAGGTCATATCAGGACGGGATACACAACTTAGATGTATCTTCATATTGATATATATGTATATATATAATTATACATATATATGTATATATATATATAAATCCTCCGGTGCGACTGACACTGGTCAACATCCGGGGGAGTTGAGGTGGGCGAGATGGCGCCACCGGTAGAGTGTTGTATCTTACGGAGGATAACATAATAAGAATAATCGGTAATATTACCTTGTGAATCTTTATACTCACATAATACATTATACATCACATATATGTATATATATAAGTATACATATATATATGTATATATATAATTATACATATATATGTATATATATAGTTATACATATATATGTATATATATAATTTTACATATACATGTGTATATATAATTGTGCATGTTATCGTAACATGGGGAAGGTGAATGGCAGCAGAGGGAGAGGGAGACCAAGAACATCATGGTTTACAAATATTTCACAGTGGACAGGCTTGAATTATTCACAGTCAATCAGAACAGCACACCATCGGGACAAGTGGGGAACCATTGCATTCAACCCTCGACTAGAGGACGGAACTATTGATTGATTGATCGTAACATGATTAATTCGAGGGGTGGGGACATCAAGGCGACACACCAACCCGACTCCACCTACCGTAAAATGATCGAACTAACCAGCGGCCGCCGCACTCCGGTGGCGCCACCTAGCACCAACACTGGAACCATGTCGCCTGGCTACAGGAGGAGCCGGACCCTGATTTCCTGCCAAAAACATCACGTGACCATATTTGAATTCGAACTGCCTCCACGGCCACACATCTCCTCCAGACGCCGACCGGACAACTTCACCACCATTCTTCACCCACCCACCCACACCTCAAATGAACAGACCGGGAAGGGTTGAGGGTTCGGATCCGGCCCATCTAACATCAAATGGTGATCAAAGTCCCCAGGGACTGAACAGAAACATCCAGACTAGCACCCGAATTGACCTTTCAACCTGAACTGTACATGAACCTGACGAATAAAGAACCACTATATACTACTCCTGTCTCTGCCTTCGTGAATTATACATATGAAACTCTTTCAAAAGGTGCTAAAGGCCCTGTCACATTACGGCGTATGGCGGGAGCGTATTGAAAACCTACGTAGGTCCTGCGCGTGCCGGCCTATGATGACATTTGGTGACCTTTCGGGTGGTTTTGAGCGTATGTGGAACCTACGAGGAGCGTACGAGGAGCGTATGAGGAGCGTTTGGGAGCGTGCTGTGACATTTTTTGACAGTATGGACCATACGCCCTCATAGGTCGAGTTTTTTTGAGCATGCACAAAAAAATTTGGAAGGACGGATTTATGAAAGCGTATGGCGGCGTACGCCTCATACGCTTCACATAAGCCGGCATCTGGTGGCATCTGGCGGCGTATGAGTAGCGTATGAGTAGTGTATGCGTAGCGTATGAGTAGCGTATACGGCGTATGCCGACGTATATGACGTAACGCGCCTATGCCGCCATACGCTCCCGCAAAAAACCCTAATGTGACAGCCCCTTAAGCAATATGGGACAAAACTGTGTCCATTGTAACGATCAACATACTATCTGCTTATGCATTTGCTCAGGATAAACTGATTTGGTTTTTACATGGTGTTTCATAATCCCAATAGAATAATATTAATTTGAAGCAAATGTCCTTGTGTTTTCAGTGTAACCGTTAATGTGCTGTTTTGTGTCAATCATTACAATGGACAAAAATAAGAAGAGTTATCACATTTTGAGACAGGCTCATATATATGTGTATATATATTCTGTGGTGGTGATGAGATTGGAAAATATTGTGCCCAGAGCAGGATTGGAACCAACAGTTCTGTCTATTCCGGGGCTACCATCCAAACCATTACACTACCTAGGCTCCCTGATGCAAGCACCTTATCCATGCTCACCTGTTTATGTGGATCCTTGCTTGAGAGGACAGTGCACAGGTGCAAGCTACTAACTAGCCTTGTCCCTCTGGAATTGTAAGTCTTTTAAATAGTTTTCATGTGTAAGTCTTTTAATGCTTACAATTATATACATACAGGAATGTACTTACATATACATACACAGGGTAGGTTCAACAACTGTACAACGCATATCTTGTATAGGATCATGGTCATGTAGGTGATGAAAGTATTCATGACTATGAATACATATATACTGTATATATAAATATATAGCGATGTACATGTATATACATAATCCATATATGCATAATAATATACATATATATGCACATATAGATATTGTCTAAACATATACACACCTATACATATAACCCCGTTAAACCAAACTTGAAGGGACCCTAGAAATTTGTTTGGATTAACCGATCATTGGTTTAACAGAGATTTGGCTTCAAGTTTGACTTTGACTCCCCCCTCCCACACACACACACACTACTGCCCCCACATACTCAATTCCCTTGTCCTGCTAGCCCCCCTACTCCCCCCGACCCCCCCCCCCCCCCGACCCCACCACATACAATATTGCTAACACTTATCCAAACAAGCGTGGTGTAAGATGCGTTGGGGTCTCAGATGACCTTATAACCACATGAAAGTTTGGTTTAACCATATCGGAAGTGGCCTGGTACCGACAATTTTATTTGGATTAACTGATAATTTGGATTAACCGACTTTGGTTTCACCAACTTTTTTATATGATAAATGGTAGTATTTTGCCGGGCCGCAGAAACAAGTTTGGATTAACCGATCGTTTGGTTTAACCGAGCTTGGTTTAACGGGGTTATACGGTATATGCTTACAAATGGTTAAATATGCAATGTAGATATGCATATATACATGTATTCATAGTGCACATATATGTGATGTATAAGAATTATGTGAGTATAAAGGCGTGGAGGGGAAGCTTCCCTATATTGGTCACCCTTATGTTGTGTGCTACTTTATGGGTGACCCCCCTTTCACTTTATGGGTGACCCCCCCCCCCCCTTGCGCCACCACCCCCAACCCCTACCAGTGCTGCGAATGCATACATATATATGCGATGATATATATATATATATATACATATATATATATATATATATATATACGTATGCATACATATTTATACATTTATGCATGTTAAATTCACACTGGGCGTAATCGATTAATCAACTCGGGTCACCCGAGCCACTTTTTGGCGCATGCGCACATCCTACAAAATACTCGAATACGCTTCTCCACGCTTTGGGTGGACAAAATGGTGGCTTAATCCAAAACCCTTTCTTTTTTTTAATAACTGATATAACTACAACAAAATAGGATTTAAAGTATTTTATGATGGCATCGTTTAGTTATATTTCCATTTCACGAATCTAGGTTATTATCAAAAAGATGTACGACTAGTAGGTAACTGTTATCCTGCAGGATGGTACCGGTGCAAATGTGACATCATCACTCCTAGCAAACCCCAGCCAAGAGGTGGGTTACTGGGGTCGGGTCGTTTTGCACATGGCACGTGTATTTGGCGACTCCACTCGCGGTGTTAGATTTGAAATTCTGACGACTCGGGTGAACCGAGTCGCCCGGGTCGTGTTAATCGATTACGGGCACTGTGTCGCTCTATCTAGCATTCTATCTAACTTTCAAAGAATATTTAAAAAAAAAGATAACTTTAGGAGGAAGTCTCAACAGAAAATGTACCTACGATACCTCCAATTTATTCCCGAGTATTACATATTGAATCACCTTTAGCCCAAGACGAAACAAATAACCAGAAATTAGCAATGTTGAAATTTATTTTGAATGATCCTGACTGAAATAAATAAAGCTATTTAATCTGAGTGGTTTTGTTTTGATCTTCTCTGCGGCCTTGCATGCAAACATTAAGTGATTACTTAGCAGCAGAGTCAAATGGTTTTAACTTGCTGTTATATTATTTCGAAGAAAATACATTAGGCTGATCATTGTAATCTACTTTACTTTAGTTTGAAGTAAATTTCATTTTAATTTAACCTTGGAGATATTTGAATTGAAAATATATAAAATCATTTTGGTGTGCACATCAACATTCTGGACAGCATACATTTGTATGATATGCAGCAGTGGCATTTTATTGTTAAAATGTTTATTCAGCTCAACAAATCCTTTTTTTTCCCTTCTTTTTTTTTTTTCCAGTGACGAGGCACTGGGGTTAGTTACGGACATGGGTACATGGGCCATTCTCTAAAACTGGGCACGGGGCCGTGGTGGTCTAATCGGTAGAGCACTAGCCTCGCGTGCGGAAGGTCGGGAGTTCGGTTCCTGATGGAGTCAAACCAATGACTTAAAAATTGATACTTGTTGCTTCCTAGCCTGGCGCTCGGCATTAATAGGATAAGGCAAGGACTGGTTAGCTCAGTGTCAGGATAATAGGTGTTCTCTGTGGTGGAGTGGTTAGAGTGTCTGACTTTTTTCTAGGTCGGACTCCTAATCTGAAGGTCGGTGGTTTGATTCTCCATGCCCTCACCTCTGCCAATTTGGATTTCCACCGATGTGTATAACTTACAGTGACATCAAAGGCCAGTTGCTCTCATACCATGTCTATGTGGTGTGGGAGGTTCAAAAATCCCTTGGGTCGGTAAACATGTAGGCTCGGGCTTTCTATCGGCAAACTGTCTAATGGTGAAAACAAGTCTATTCAGACCTATCCATGACTGGCAGTATAAATCTTCAAGAAGAAGGCCTGATTTCTCATTGGGGCAGCACTAAAAAGTCGTCATGAGTGCGCACTGTCACAAGTCGGTGCCCGTCCTGATATGAGACTTAGATGTTGCCAGGATGTAAAACTCCAACAACAAGCCAACCAACTGAAACTGGACACTTAGGTGTGACATGGAAACCAAAAGTGACAACCTTCCAAATGATAGCAGAATATATTCCAAACTAGCTTTAACCCATTTTGGGCACGGGTTAAAGTTAGGCTCCGCATCAATCCCTGGACCAATATTGTGCTGAACTGTCATTACAGGGGCGTGGCTAGACCTTTAACGATGTGTACTCCTAATTTCGGTAGGGGGTTTAGGGGGCCGCTTAAGCTTAAGCTGGTGGATTTGACACATTTTAGACTTGAGTTTTCGATACTCCGGACTACTATATGCCTCCTCTCTCTCTCTCTCTTTCTCTTTATTATTTTTTAATTTAATTTTTTTTGGACAAAACGATGTGGACGTTTTGGCGTACGCGCATACTCCTAGCTACGCCCCTGCATTATATATGTATTCATGGTCTCTGACTATATTCAGTAGACTACACAGTGACAAAGCAGCAAAACTAATAGCGACTGAGGCATGCCATGAAATGGGGCTCACCGAAATTAAAGTAAATTTTGACGATGCACTCCCACCAGGGGCCAAATGTATGAACAACCTTTTATTGGCTCCGGTGTTAAGGGCGGCTGGTGGGTTAGCTAACGTCGGTGTTGGAATATGTGTCACCGGAAATGTATGTGGCCAAAGCGTGGCAGAGGTAGCTAACCGATGCGTTATTTATAAATTTGTGAAATCCCTCTGAGCCTGTTGCTGGCGAGGACCGCTATTTGACAATATCGCCGCCGATGCGGCGGTGGTGGAGGCGGCGGCGGCGTTAATATCGGTTCGATTTTAGGGTTAATTTAATTAAATTTCATGATTTGAGTATGTAATTCTGTTAAATATGATCGCATTGAATAGATTTGGGCCTAATCGGTCCCTAACGCTGCCGGGCCCAGCGAGCCTCGTTATTGCTGAGCCTGTTGCCGGTGAGCACCGCTATTTCACAATATCGCCGCCGAACCAGCGGCGGCGGCGTTAATATCGGTTCGATTAGTGGTTTAATTTGACCAAAATTTGGCGGCGGCATTAATATCGCTTCGATCTTAGGGTTAATTTGATGAAATTTCACTTATTGCGTATGTAATTCTGTTAAATGTGAATGCATTGAATAAATTTGGGCCTAATCGGTCCCTAACACCGACGGTAAACTTGATATGTCTTGGGGTTAGTGTAGACAACGTTAAGCTCGCGGGGTTTGCCTAACCCGGCCACATACATTGCGACTTTTCGCCGCTAACCCGGATATCCCCGCTAACCACAGGTTTGGAGCGCTAACCCTGCTTCATACATTTGGCCCCAGGCCTGTAACCTGGGAAGATCGATTAAGTCTGACGAGGTGACTCACCGCAAGATCATCGAGCTGTACTTTGCGGACCTCACTACAGGCACCTGGAGGAACAAATTGGCACAGGCCAAGAAATACATCGAATTCGCACTTCAACACGGCATGCTGGCGTACATAACCCATCTCAACGAGTCGATGGCCTCCCAGGGAGGGGGCCCTGAACTACCTGAGTGGAGCGAGGGGCCTGGTCCTTCTCTTCGGCGGGATCCCCGCCCCCGTCGACACATACTAGGGGCCATATGTATGTGTCAGGGTTAGAGCGGCGAAGCTGGTTTTCGGCGGGTTTACCGGGTTAGCGGCGAAAACTCCGTATGTATGTGTCGGCATTAGACAAACACCGCGAGTTTAAAGGCATCTACGCTAACCCCAACCCATCTCAAGTTTAAAGTCGATGTTAGGGACCGATTATGCCCAAATCTATTCAATGCGATCATATTTAACAGAATTGCATACGCAATAAGTGAAATTTAATCAAATTAACCCTAAAATCGAACCGTTATTAATGCTGCCGCCGCATTGGCGGTGTAATTCATATTGTCGAATCGACGAATGTAAACTAAACAAATCGCCGCCGCCGCAGCGACGTCGATATCCATACTGCCAGAACGCCGCCACATCGGCGGCAATATATTAGGCCCAAATCTATTCAATGTGATCATATTTAACAGAATTACATACGCAATAAGTGAAATTTGATCAATTTAACCCTAATTTCGAACCGTTATTAACGCTGCCGCCGCATTGGGGGCGATATTAATAGGGTCGAATCGACGAATGTAAATTAAACAAATAGCAGTGCTCTCCGGCTACAGGCTCACCACTAAGGCTGCTGGTTCCCGGCCACCGAAACGGCGGCGATAGTGTCAAATAGCGGTGCTCACCGGCTACAGGCTCAGGAATAACATGGCTCGTTGGTGCCTGGCAGTGTTAGGGACCGATTAGGCCGATATCTATTGAATGCGATCATATTTAACAGAATTACATACTCAAATAATGAAATTTCATTAAATTAACCCTAAATTCGAAGCGAAATTAACGCCGTCGCCGAATACGTGTCGGCGGTGATATTGGCAAATAGCGGCGCTCGCTGGGAACAGGCTCAGAGGGGCCCCCAAGTTGCTAAATAACCAATATGTTAACTAACCCCACTGCCCTTTGGACACATACATACCCCGTGACACATCTGGAACACCGGCGTTAGCTAACCTGGGACCCGCCATTAACACCGGAGCTGATAAAAAGTTGCTCATACATATGGCCCCAGGTAACCCTCATGAAGCGAGGGCCTCACCGCGCATCTACACACGTGCCCAGCCCGGTCCCTCCCATCACCCCATCGATGCTAAAAGATGCCGTCGACCACATCCGACGGGCCGGCACCAACACCAGGGTAATCATCGCCGCCCTCCTCATAGCGTACATCACCCTCCTGAGGCAGGGCAACATCTAGATGAAGGATTCACCCGGTACTCGCAGTACACCGGTGAATACCAGCCCTATATAAAAACGGTTGAAAAAGCGGGGAAATGAAATGAGAGCCTAATTTCACAATCTAAGAAGCAACATTTATTCTTTGTGTATGTCTTCATATTTCCCCGCTACCGTTGAGTTGAAAAATATAATAAAATATCTAGTTTAATCAGATTTAAAAGTACAATCGACGGCTTTCTATGGCCGCCGTCTTGTCATTTTGCATTCTCTCCCATTTCACCAACTCTGTGCCTATATAAGTATTCATTTGATACTGGAGGCAGGCATTCTACTTCCTGCTCTATACTAAAGCTATTTTCGCCCGTATTCGCACCACGTTGTCATTCACCGGTGTATTACAAGTACTGGGTGAATTTTTTGTCTAGGCAACATCCTGAGTGGGTCACACAACAACCAATTCTACACCCACGCGCTGCGGGAGAGAGACATAACCATGACATCGCGAGGGCTCCTCCTCACGGTCAACACCATCAAGACCTGCTGGAGGTGGGGGCAGGCATACACTATATAGGGTATTCACGTGACGTCATCAACCGGATGCGCGGCCATTGTGGCAATATCAAACAATAAACAACCCAGTTTGCTGGTACGCGCAGTGCAAAACCTCTATTTCATTCAAAATTAATAGAAATCCAGAATCATAACCTTATAAATTTAATATAATCTATTCGTTGAATATGTTTTCTATATGTGTACCAAGCGATTTGTTTCTAGGTGGTGTGGTTTAGAGATATTTCACTTTTTCTGTATGAAGATTGCTGACGACCATTGACAATGCCTTGAGTTTGCCGGTACGCGCAGTGCAAAACATTAGTTTTATTAGAAATTAATAGAAATCCAGAACCCTAACCTTATCAATTTAATATAATCTTTTTGGTAAACATGTTTTCTATATGTGTACCAAGCGATTTGTTTCTAGGTGGTGTGGTTTCAGAGATATTTTACTTTTTCTGTATGAAGATTGCTCACGGCCATTGACATTGCATTGAGTTTGCTGGTACGCGCAGTGCGAAACGTCTATTTTATTCAAAATTAATAGAAATGCAGAACCCTAACCTCATCAATTTAATATAATCTTTTTGTTAGACATGTTTTCTATATGTGTTCCAAGCGGTGTGTGTCTAGGTGGTGTGATATATGCGTAATAGACCTATAGGCATGTGGATAATATATGCTATTTATAGGTACTCCAAAGTGATTTCTATTTTCAACAGGTCAGTATTACATCTTATATATCTGTACAGATCTTTTAAATTGGATCTCAATGATATAAAAATCATTTAGATCTATTGAATAGCTGCAAAGTTATGAGTGTTTAAAGATTTATTTTTTTACCCCGATTTGTGCACATTTCCAAATTAGCCAAATCTTGGTCAGAGAAAGAAAGACAACATTCAATTTTAGGCATCGCGAGCTGACAATAAAATTAAGAAAAATAGCATAACTCCCATTTTAATTGTCCGATCACTGCACTCTTTATACTAAAATAACCAGAATTAAAAGCTCTACATGATGACATCATTTCTTCTAACTGATCAGAGAAAGAAAGACAACATTCACTTTTAAGCATCGCGAGCTGACAATAGCCAAATTCTTGCAGCAGTCACTTCTCAGACCAACCTTGATGCGCATGATATAAATCTCAACCAAATATTGTTCTGGTTAGGTAGAGGAGGACTTAAGCTTTCTGATGATATAATTTTCAAAACGATCCTGATCAATTTTCAAGGAGGATTAATGTCTTAATGTTTTCACTCCTTCAGTTCAATCAAATTTCCCACTCAGAAACACTCATGCTTGATATGCTAATGAAGCCTAGATTCTTCTCTATCTTTTATTGGTGGTTATTTTTAGCTCAGGTCAATGTACTCACCAAGCCATCAAGTTTAGGGAAGGGAGTAGCTCAGACTGGATGAAAACAAAATCGGCGAGCATGCTCAGAGCTGCCGATGGTACCCGCCAACAAGTGTCCATTGACTGTGATTTATTGCATAATGATAATTAAAAATCAGACACCCTAAAAGACAAAAGAACAAGCTTTAATTTGATATAATTTTTATTTCAAACCAAGCAGAAGTAGTGGAGATTCATGCCTTTTTAAAACGGTTAAAATAGGTCAAATTTTGCGCTGCGGACACTGTATACGCCCACTTTGGAGTACATAATGCTAATGAGATGCAAAGGTTTGAGACAAAGGATTATGTAAATGAGATGACATCATGGAAAGTTTAGCCGGTGGGTTCAGCGAGCCCTGGACGTGAATAAACCATTCAGTATCCAGAAGTCAAAGTGTTCAGACGTTGTACTTTCACAGGTGGTGTGGTTTTAGAGATATTAAATCTTTTCTGTATGAAGATTGCTCACCGCCATTGACAATGCATTGATCAAGTTGGGTTTGTTATTGTGTTGTATCTCCACAATGGCCGCACTTCCATTTAGTGCGACGTCAGTGCATACCCTATATAGTACTCCCCGCAGCCCCCCCCCACACCATACTGCCCGTTGCTAGCCTGGTCCCAGTACTGAGCGGCTCAGGCCCCCACCCCCTGACAGCCCCGCCTTCCTCCTCCCAAATGGCAGCCCCTCCCACCCCGGATCCTGCTGGAACCTCAGGCTCGCACTGGCGGCTGGGGGTGGGGGGGGGGGGTGGGAGGTGGGGGGTGGGAGGTGGGAGGTGGGGGGGTGCCCCCCACCCCGATTCCTACACCCTCCACAGCCTCAGGAGGGGCGGGACCCAGGCGTGTGGGAGTGAGGGGTCGACCCTCATGGAGATAATGGAGCTCGAATCCTGGACCTCCTCCACTGTCCACGCCTGTTTCCCGAACCAGCATCACTGCCAGCTCTCGAACCCTCGCTAAAGTGATTGGTTGAGAGTTTGAGTCCGGTGTTGCGGTTTCCCAGGGACACCAGTTTGCGAGGGACTCATCGCTTCTGCACATGCGTCAAAATCGAACAGCATCGTCACTAGCCTTATAAATTTAATATAATGTTTTTGGTAAAGATGTTTTCTATATGTGTACCAAACGATTTGTTTCTAGATGGTGTAATTTGAGAGATATTTGACTTCTTCTGTATTTTCTGTATGAACATTGCTCACGACCATTGACAATGCCTTGAGTTTGACGGTACATGCAGTGCAAAACATTAGTTTTATTCAAAATTACTAGAAATGAAGAACCCTAACCTTATAAATTTAATATAGTCTTTATGGTAAAGATGTTTTCTATATGTGTACCAAGCGATCTGTTTCTAGATGGTGCAATTTGAGAGATATTTGACTTCTTCTGTATGAAGATTTGCTCACGGCCATTAACAATGCATTTGAATGGAAGTGTCCCTGGCAAACTGGTGTCCCTCGGAATCCGCATCACCGGCCCCCTGGGACGTGGTCCAACGGTCCAACGGGGGTGTGGCTCCTAGAGGCGGTGGTGGGGCCATAAATCATCAAACGGAACTGACTCCTACTTGACCTAAATATGAACTGACCCCAAACATGTAAACAGACACGATTAACCTCGAAATGCAAACAAAACTGAACTGATGGAATGTCACTGACCCCAGGTGACCCCCAATTGACTCTTAACCTTTTGATCCCACACACCAGCAATTGAACCCGCATGCACCCTTCTACCCCTCTGATTGATTTGATGTAAACCACACTGTTATGTATGATACTATGTACTACACCCCATGCCTCCCAACCATGACTCATTATCCTAAATTGACTGTTCTTATCCTTAAGGGGGCCAATAAAGCCGCATTATACCAGTTATGCCTCCGCTTTAATCAATTATTCATCACATAGTTAACAGCAACATCAATGTTGTACGAGGCCTGCATAGTTAGTTAGTTGCTATGCTTGACTTTAATATTCTGGACTTAAAAGTTAGCTACTGCTTCCGTTATATGCTGGTACTGCGGCAATATTATTCTAGTATAATACTGCCTTGCTGGTATAATACTGCCCGCTATCATGTGTCCGTGTGCCTTGTGTTAATCACAAGTAATGGGCTTAGCGTTAGTCAAATGTATCCAGGGCTAAAGTTGCATGGTCCGACGCTTTTTGAGTTTCTGTCATTTTCTGTCATTTTCTGTCATTTTCTGTCATTTTCTGTCATTTTCTGAGATAAACATACTAGGTTGATCGCTATGGTCTATCTTACTTTAGTTTGAAGTATCTTTTATTTTAATTAGCTAACTTTTGAGATATTTGAAGTGCAAACATGCAAAATTAATATATATCTACATCTCTGTTAATACTACATCTATATCTACATCTCATCATCATCATGATGCTGTCAGTCGCAATGCGACAAAGACTGCTTTTATTTCTTAACCGCCGCTATTTCGTGCGGTTGTGCATTTCATAAAAGCTGCTTGCAAAGTGTTGAAGTGCTGCTGGCTTTTCCAAGTTACTAGCAGCAGTCTCTCGGGGAGCAAATAGAGGTCTCACACGGCAAGAACATGTCAATACAGGCGCAAACTATTTTCCCCTGCAGTATCTGGCCGGGAGATGTTGGGAGTTCCCTTCATCACCGCCCTTAATGCTGCCATGGAAGCATGGTTTTCTGTTAGGGTTTGCTCCCTTAGCCTTTGGTTCTATCAAGAACCTGTACCACAATCAGTGGTTTATAAATTTGCAAGGCAAGGGCGTCAAACTCCCTGAGGTATTTTAGCAGATAGGTACTGCATTACCCGCATACCCAGTGCGGAACTACATCTCTGTTAATACTACATCTATATCTACATCTATATCTACATCTATATTTATACTACACATATATATCTACATCTCTGTTAATACTACACCTATATCTACATATATATCTACATCTATATCTACATCTATATCTGCATATATATCTACATATATATCTACATCTCTGTTAATACTACACCTATATCTACATATATATCTACATCTATATCTACATCTATATCTACATCTATATCTACATCTATATCTACTATATCTACATCTATATCTACATCTATATCTACATCTATATCGATACTACATCTCTATCTACATATATATCTACATTTCTGTTAATACTACATCTATATCTACATCTATATCTAAATCTATGTTTATATTACATCCATATCTACATCTATATCTACATCTACACAAATATAATATGCATATCAACATTGTCTTATATAATTATCGGTATTTATATGTATTTTTATCCTCATATTTATTTATTTATAATATAAATCTATATTTACATCTAAATCCAATCTGTATCCGTATCTCTATATATCCTTATCTGCACCTACATATATCTACATCTATATCATTATCTACATCTATATCATTATCTACATCTCTATCATTATCTACATCTATATTATTATCTACATCTATATCATTATCTACATCTATATCATTATCTACATTTCTATTTCCTTATCCAAATCTATATCGCTATCTGAATTAAATCTACAACTTTATGTACATTTACATATATATCTGCATCTTTATCTATATCTATCCATATCTATATTCATCCAAGTCCTTATATATACCTACATCCATATTTGTATACTTATAAATATGTACATATAAATTCATGGCCATATCTGTGTTTACATCTATATGGGTCGTTTCATGGTAAATGTGGCCAATGTTCTTTTCAGTATGTAATCAATCAATCAATAGGATACAGCTATAATAGGCCTTGGACCTGTTAGCCGCTCTTAATTAATAGAAATGGAGACAGTTCTTCAGATGTGGTCGATCGTAGCAACTGTCACTGGCTCCAAGACTATTATGAAAAGAGTAGAGGAGGTATTTTCTTTATTGAATTGGTATTCTTACACTTTGGAGAGATAAGTCTGAAAGAATTAAGGCCTAATGGTTAAAAACTATTATGGAAAGAGTAGAGGAGGTATTTTCTTTATTGAATTGGTATTCTTACACTTTGGAGAGATAAGTCTGAAAGAATTAAGGCCTAATGTGACATAGGAAAAAAAACAACCAATATGTTCATTCCAAAAATATTGTGTTTTAAAGGCATGAATTTGTGACATGGAGAATTTGGACTTTTCTACAGCCTACTAGACCTTTATTTTGCATAGAATATTACCTCAAAGAAATAATAAAAGAAGACTCTTACTTGAAATAAATATAAATTTTGCATGCAAATACTTTGTTTTTATATCTAATATTCCAGGGTGATTAAACTGGTTCTGGACGTAACTGTAGTGTCACCTGCTTGTTAAATTAGGAAATATGTTATCCTGGGAATACCAGAGCTTCAGTACAAAAAATAGTTGCTATTGTTGCATGCGTAAGGCTATTTTCGAAAACCATCGCCAGTAATATAATTTGCATAGAAAGCTTTATTTAAAAAAATTGAAATTCCCTATTATTTTTGGTGTCCCCTTCTATTGTGTTACATCCACAACTAAAAATTTGGAAACATATAAATATCCTATGCAGATTTCTTTACAGTGCATTTCTATACTTAGGGGACCACAATGTACTAATTAATTGTTTAATGCAATAAATTTGATTAAATAATTGATTTGATTAAAAAATCCACACTTGGTGATTAATAAGTCCACACTTGGGGCTGGCTACTCAATTAGTTCTTGTTTTTCTGACAAAATAGTAACCTCAACTATCTTTTCCTTTACATTATCAGGATATATAGGGACAAGCGTTGACTACTCAATGAAAAAATTAGGAAAATACACAATATTCATTGTTGACCCTCATGTCACACTTTGGTCCCATTTACCATGAAACGACCCATATCCATGTTCGTATATATATCTGCGTCTATGCCTATATACTTATTTATAACTATCCTTATCTATATTCATATCTTTATCTGTATTTATATCTATATCCTTTTCTATTTCTACATCCATACCTGTATACTTATAAATATCTATAACCATATCTGTATTTATATCTATATCTGAGCCTGTCTCAAAAGGTGATAACTCTTTTTTTTGGTATCCATTGTAACGATTGATACAAAACAGCACAGAAACGGTTACACTGAAAACACAAGGACATTTGCTTTCAAATCAATATATATTCTATTGGGATTATGAAACAGCATGTAAAAAACAAATCAGTTTATCTTGAGCAAATGTATAAGCAGATAGTATGTTAATCGTTACAATGGACAAAGTTTTGTCCCATATTGTAGCACCTTTTGAGGCAGTCTCATCTACATGTATGTCTGTATTGAGGATTTGCGTGTGACGTAGGCATCACACTACTCCTGAATCGTGGTTGGATAGAAGCAGTTCGTTCTACTATCAAGTATATGTAAATAAAACAAAAAGCACAAATCTATTCACTGCTACGATCTAATTCTGTTATTTAGAACCATGAATATTCAATCGGGGGTTGAAATAATGTTATTTATGAGAATAGCCTACTCAAAAAGTGAAATTTGGTCAAATTAAGCCCAAAATCAAAGCGATATTAACGCCACTGCCACATCGGCAGTGTTATAACTACCACTTATCGGTTCTCTTCTATATATTAGTTATTACCTACTATCCTACTGTCATAGGAGTTAGTTCCAGGTTCTGCCACTATGGCGCCACCTGTGAGTGGCTCCTGGCCACCCTCATACCAGCTGCGTCTGGTCACTACCGCCTCCACACCTGCTCGGATGGTCAACAACAATACCTTTGGTAACCATAACCACTAAATTATCCAGAACTTGGCTCACAACTCGCTATGTGTTAGTGTTAGTGTGAAAGTAATGCAGCAAACCTTCACAGCAAATGCCTTCCAAGTGGCAACAAGCGACAAATTTTTCCACTCGTAAAAAATTGATGCATTTCAGAATGCATCTTTTATCCATTTCAAGCAGCCTACCCGTCGTGCCCAGTATGGTTGCAGCAAGGTGCGCAGCGACACATTCTAAAGGTTATTGCACTTGACGAAAGCCTCAAATTAAATATACCTTTTCCACAGTGGGCCGCTAGCCACAGGAGTAGTTCTTCGATAAACAGCAGGTGGTGATTTTATTTTAATCTTTTTTGTTTTTTGTAAATATAGTTTATTCATTGAATAAAGTCTTTTGTCAGCGCCGTGGCACTGGTCTTCCAGCCATGTGACAATACAGTTATTTACAATTTATGTATATGTAGGCTGATATTGTCATGAGCAGCTAGCTCAAATCAGCTGAAATAACAATATTAATCATTCCAAAACTTACATATGGTATAGTTTGACAATTCACATATAAAAATAGTAGTTATATGTTGTATTCATACATACTTAGATACATATATGTGTATTGATTAGACCTTTACATTACAGAGTGGTTAGGTGGATAGTTTCCCTTCATAGGTTTGTATGCCTACTGTGTTGTGAATTGCATAATTATCATGTCGTTGGAGATAAAATTTTGAGATGGAGTGTTAGTAGAATGGTTTGTTTATTCTGTTAGATAGAGTGTGGGTAGCTTGTAGGTTATGCTTAAAAGGTTAATATATCGGGTGTGTTTTTGACTACATGCAGTAGTTTGAGTAAATAGGGTGTTAGTAATGATGGGATAAACTATGCTTGGAGGATTGTACATTTCAGTCATTTAGTAGTCTAGTACAGTCTTTATTAGTGTCTATGTTTATAGCAATACTACCAGACTGATATACATTTTCTGAATTTGCTGGGCAAATAATTTGCATGGTGGAAAACTTGGTTTGTTGGCAGCAGGTAAAGGAGCGTGTGGGGTGGTGGGGTGGTGGCCATAGGTACTTATAATAGATAGATAATTAAATATGGCAACCTCATCACTAGGCCTGTAGAAGGGCCTAATTGGCTTGGTGAATTCCTACCAGGTTCTTGAATTCTAGTTGTGTTTGTGCATGTCTAATTCTGACTGGGAGTTCATTCCATAATGTGTTGCCTTTGTAGATAAGGGCTCTTGTCAGTCTTTTTGTGAGTGGTTTAGGGACTTTGAGGAGTGTAGCATCCCCCTGCCTGGTAACTCTGGTAGTACTGTCTATGTAGTTTTCATGGTTGACAGTGGAAATCATCTAATGGGGTGATTCCCTGGCTGGACGGTGTTCATTAACATTTTGCTGGAGATGAACCAGTTCAGTGTTTGAATGGAAGAACTCTGGCAGATTTGTGCATATCTTTCCTTTTAAATTGTTTCCCCTAAATGTTGTTTATTCATTAAGTAATGTTGTTTTTCAATGCTGGTGTAGCAGGAAATCGCCAACCTCTGGAAATTGCACACCCCGGGGTGGTGTAATGGTTAGCACACTGGCCCGGAATGCAACTGTAGGCGCAATATTTCCCATTTTCATCACCCCCACGACACTGGTTGCCATGGCCATGATCCTGTACAAGCTATGCGCTGTATGGTTGTTGAACCTACCCTGTGTATGTATGTCTTAGTGCATTGCCTGTATGTATGTAATTGTAAGCATTAAAAGACTTACAATTCCAGGGGGACGAGTGTAGTAGTCTGCACTGACCTCTCAGGCAAGTAACCACATAGACAGGTAGGCGTGGGTAGTATGGTGATATCAGGGAGCCTAGGTGGTGTAATGGTTGGCGCACTGACCCGGAATGCAAAGAGATGTGGGTTCGAGTCCTGCTCTAAGCGCAATATTTCCGACATTCATCATCCCCCACGACACATGTTATAAATGAAACTATTAGTTATAAAAGTAACTGCATCAAATTTCTGTTTGATAATAAAAGTATAATACATGTGGTGAATATGTATCATATGGCATTGTACAGTTCCAGAAATGTTCTTACAAATTTGTTCCCTTCTTTCTTAGTATATATAAATACACCTATAAAATTGGGCTACGGTAAAGGATAGAGAGAGACACACATGAGTAGTGGTGGGGAACCTTCGTTATTTTTGGTGAAGGACCATGTGACTGAGTCTAAATAATAGCCCTACCTAAAAGCTAAAATAGAGTGCTAGTGCGGGTGCAGTTCAAGTGTGAATGAGCCAGGCGGTAGTGGCGTGGCAGTCGCAGGGCAAAAGAGTGGCCTGCAGTGAATATAAAGTGAAGAAATAAATAAGATAAATATAATAAATAATTAATTAAATACAAGCATGGAAAAACTCCGCCTCTTTATATATATAATAAATTATATTCTACATATATTTTTTCACATAAATATATACATAGAGAAAATAAGCATATAAATGCTTCTGTTTAAATAACCAATACACGCGGAAGTATAATTGACACAGTTCATAGATAATCGGATTCCAGATAATTATACTGATATAATTGCCTATACACCACATACGTGATGTATAGTTTGTTTGTTGTTGTTTTTATGTCCTAGCAACATCTAAGGTCATGTCAGGGTGGGTACAGACTAGTGACAGTGTGGACTCATGGCGACTTTATAGTGCTGCCCCACTGGGAGACAAGGCCACCAGCACCATAACCTGACATCCTACTGAGTCACATTATCCTGAAACTGAGCCAACCAGTCGTTGCCCTATCCTAATAATGCCGAGCGCCTGGCTAGGAAGCGACAAGTATCAATATTTAAGGCATTGCTTTGACTCGACAAGGGTTCGAAACCACGAAACCATGGTTTACCAACACGGGAGACGGACGCTCTAACTCATTCGGCCATCCCTATGTGATGTATAAGAATTATGCAAGTATAACTGCGAGGAAGGGAATGTTTGGTAATGTTAGCACCCATATGTTGTGTACTACTCCATGGATGACCGCTTCACCAGTAGGGACCAGTGGTCCCACCACTGCCCAACCCTACCACTGTGCCATTAGTATGTGATGTATAAGAATTATGCAAGTATAACTGTGAGGAAGGGAATGTTTGGTAATATTAGCACCCATATGTTGTGTACTACTCCATGGATGACCCCTTCACCTATAGGGACCAGTGGCGCCACCACCGCCCAACCCTACCACTGTACCAGTGGCGCGAAATGCTGTCACTCGCACCTTGGAAGTTGTGCAGATGTTCCATACAGATGTTCGCTCTCATTTGGCTGTACTGTTAAAGCTGCATAGTCCGATGAAATATCAAATTTTCAAAACCAAACTAATTATCTAGATTTGGTTTTACATATCTAACTTAGATACTGATGTACTTATTAAGTATTTGTTTCTGCGTAGAAGACAATACTGAGTCAATTTAACAGAACCTGTTACTGCAGAAGTCTATGGTGTCAGAGTTTTGGCAAGCTTGCCAAAACTAATTTTCCATATTTGCACTAAAAATATCTCAAAAGTTTACCATTTAAAATAAAAGTAACTTTGAACTAATGTAAAGTAGATACTAGTAATTGATCTAATATATTTATCTCAGAAAAAATACAGAAATTCAAAACCATCGGAATATGCAACTTTAAAGCCGTGTTTACACGGGCGAGTTAAAACGATTCATATAAAACCACTTGCCTAGATCGATTTACATTTGCTGTGTAAACACGACACTGTGGCGTTTTAGGGCTGAATCGATTCATATAAATCGGTAGATGTAAACCACCTTGCCAGGTAGTATAGATGAAGCGATCTAGCCTAAGCGCTTCATGCGCATGTGCAGTCGAGACCTTAGTTTGTTGACTTTCCGGTCGATCAAAAGCGCATATTATAGAATTTAGTCTATGAAACTGCTAGCTGTGCGCAGATATTTTTTTCATCATTTATTTTTAGGGTTTCACTGCCCAGCAGAAGTTTTGACCGTTCCAAACCAATACGATTCAGTCCATACAGATCTAGGTCGAACCCACTCTCTACCGAAACTGGCACTGGTTCATATGGACTTTCTCATGCGCAGATATCGATTTCCGCCTTCAAACTCGGTCCGTGTAAACGCGCCACTACATCACTTCATATAAATCGATTTGCCTAATTCGCTTCACAATTGCCCATGTAAACACGGCTTAAGTATGCACTCTGAGAATTGTGGCAGCTGAGTGTCAAGAGCAGGGACAGACATGCAAGTCGGTCACTCCCAGGGAACTGGTCAGTTTACAGCCATACAAACAACCACGTCCATCCCCTCCCTGTTTGTTTCTCCTCAACTAAACAGGGCCATACAAGGGTTTTTATTCGGCTTTTTTTCTTTTTCTTTTGGTCCATTAGTTGTTTAAGCAGGGGAAATTTCAGTCATAAACGACTGGTCTTCCTCATTCCACTGCTGGTCGATAGAAAGCCCGAGCCTACACTTTTACCAACCCAAGAGATTTTTAACCTCCCACACCACATAGACATGGTATGAGAGCAACCGGCCTTTGATGACGCTGTAAGTTATACACAGCGGTGGAAATCCAAATTGGCAGAGATGGGGGGCACAGGGAATCGAACCACCGACCTTCAGATTAGGAGTCCGACCTAGAAAAAGTCAAACACTCTAACCACTCCGCCACAGAGAACACCACGTCATATCATCCGAGGGACAGTCAAATGAAACAGTGTGAACAGTTTGTACCTTATGCTGCTGTCACACATCACCGGATTGAGCAATGGACAGAATTGTCTAGTCCGGTGGTTTTCGGGCATGATAAGTATCAAAATGTATTAAAATGTGTCAAAATGTTGCGATGTCAGGTCAAAGGCCGATGGATGAATGGACATGAAACAGACATAAAACGCAGATGAAACGGCCATGAACAGCTAGCCAATGGACGAAACAAACTCAAAGCAGACAAGAACTGTAGACGTCAATCCGGCGGCATCCGTTCCAAGTTTTGTGCATATTCAAAACTTGTACGGACACAATGCGGACTATCAACGGACTTTTCTTTCCGTTTCCTCCAATCCAGTGATGTGTGACAGCCACTTTAATCTGCCAAGGACAATACCGTATCCAGATCAATGTTGTCCTCACATTGCAGGGGTCCTGTCTTTGGAGAGAATGCTAAATGTGGCAAAAACAGTTTGTGAAATATTACCTGTCTTGAAATTCCAATGCTGCATGCATGCCAATATTGTCCTGATATAGCAGGTGCCCTGTCGTTGGTACTACAGTAGTACCTCTCATCACAGGATAACTCTGGAATCATGTAGACCAATATTGTCCTGATATAGGAGGTGTCCTGCCATTGGTACTACAGTAGTACCTCTCATCAAAGGACAACTCTGAAATCATGGAAACCAATATTGTCCTCATATAGCAGGTGTCCTGTCATTGGTACTACAATAGTACCTCTCATCAAAGGACAACTCTGGAATCATGTAGACCAATATTGTCCTGATATAGGAGGTGTCCTGCCATTGGTACTACAGTAGTACCTCTCATCAAAGGACAACTCTGGAATCATGTAGTTATACACAGCGGTGGAAATCCAAATTGGCAGAGCTGGGGGCACGGGGAATCGAACCGCCGACCCTCAGATTAGGAGTCTGACCTAGAAAAAAGTCAGACACTCTAACCACTCCGCCACCGAGAACGCCACATTCTTTGATAAAGCAGGGGAAATTTCAATCGCAGATGATTGGTCTTCCTCATTCCACTGCTACTTGCCCTATCCTAATAATGCCGAGCGCCTGGCTAGGAAGCGACAAGTATCAATTTGTAAGTCTTGGTTTGACTCGACCAGGGTTCAAAACCACGATCCCACGATCTACCAACACTGGAGACGGACGCTCTAACTCATTCGGATGTGGTTTGTTTGTTGTTGTTTTAGGTCCTAGCAACATCTAAGGTCAAATCAGGACTAGTACTGACTTATGACAGTGCGCACTCAAGGTGACTTTATAGTGCTGCCACACTGGGAGACCAGGCCACCAGCACCATGACCTGATATCCCACTCAGTCACATTATCCCGACACTGAGCCAACCAGTCCTTGCCCTATCCTAATAATGCTGAGCGCCTGGCTAGGAAGTGACAAATATCAATTTTTAAGACATTGGTTTGAATGTGGAAATACATAAGTTATAAGGCAGACTCAAAGCGTTTGAAATCTACTACTACTAATGATAGACTTCACACCGTTTTCCAACCAGATGGGATGACCGAATGAGTTGAGCGTCCGCCTCCTTTCTTGGGAGATTGGAAGACCCGAACCCATGGGTTTGTGTGTTCGAACCCCTGGTCGAGTCAAAACCAACACCAATTGTTCACGATTGAAATTTCCTCTGCTCAATCAACTATTGTACCAAGAAAAAAAAGAAGGAAACAAACAAAAAGTTGTGCTTGTTATTCTACTGCATAAAGGCGACACACAGCGGGCAGGAACAGAACCAAAAGTGCTCCTAACAAGGTTAGGACGAATGTGGATGAGGACCCAGCAAGTTAACCAACTTTATAGTGCTGCCGCATTCAGGGCAGCATGACCCAATATCCCACTCAGTCACATTTATCCTGATGCTGAGCAAGCCAGTCCTTCCTCTATCCTATTAATGACGAGCGCCAGGCTACAGGTATGGACTTTGTAAGTCTTTGGATTGACTCGGCCGGGATTCGAGCCCACTACCTACCGCAGCCAATCAGCGTTGAGCGGGCGCGGTGGCCGAATCGGTAGAGCACAGGCCTCGCTTGCGGAAGATCGGGAATTCGCCAGTTCGGTTCCCGGTCGAGTCAAACCAATGACTTGAAAATTTATACTTGTCGCTTCCTCGCCTGGTGCTCAGCATTATTAGGATAGGACAAGGACTGGTTAGCTCAGTGTCAGGATAATGTGACTGAGTGGGATATTGGGTCATGGTGCCGGTGGCCTGATTTCCCAGTGGGGCAGCACTATAAAATCGCCATGAGTGCATACTGTCACAAATCGGTACCCCTCCTAATATGACCTTAAATGTTGCTAGGATGTAAAACAACAAACAAACAAAACAAACAAACCAATCAGCGGTTGGTTTTTAGCATTTTACGTCCTGGCAACATCTAAGGTCATATCAGGACAGGTACTGACTTGTGACAGTGCACACTCATGGTGACCTTATAGTACTGCCCCACTGTGACACCATGCTGCCAGTGCCATGACCTGATATCCCACTCAGTCAAATTATCTTGACACTGAGCAAACCAGTCCTTGCCCTATAATAGATCCTAATAATGCCGAACGCCTGGCAGGAAGCGATAAGTATCAATTATGTAAGTCATTGGTTTGACTCGACTTGAATCGAACTCCTGATCTTCCGTACGGGAAGCTTGCGCTCTACAATGTACTAACTATTTTATTTGTCTCATTTCATGGTGCCCCTCCTACAACAGGACACCTGCTATATCAGGACAGTATTGGTCTGCATGATTCCAGAGTTGTCCCTTGATGAGAGGTAGTACTGTAGTACTGATGACAGGACACCTGCTATATCAGGACAATTTTGGTCTGTATGATTCCAGAGTTGACCTTTGATGAGAGGTACTACTGTAGTAGCAATGACAGGACACCAGCTATATCAGGACAATTTTGGTCTGTATGATTCCAAAGTTGACCTTTGATGAGAGGTACTACTGTAGTAGCAATGACAGGACACCTGCTATATGAGGACAATATTGGTCTACATGATTCCAGAGTTGTCCTTTGATGAGAGGTACTACTGTAGTACCAATGGCAGGACACCTCCTATATCAGGACAATATTGGTCTACATGATTCCAGAGATGTCCTTTGATGAGAGGTACTACTGCAGTACCAATGACAGGACACCTGCTATATGAGGACAATATTGGTCCACATGATTCCAGAGTTGTCCTTTGATGAGAAGTACTATTGTAGTACCAATGACAGGACACCTGCTATATCAGGACAATATTGGTTTCCATGATTCCAGAGTTGTCCTTTGATGAGAGGTACTACTGTAGTACCAATGACAGGACATCTGCTATATCAGGACAATATTGGTCTACATGATTCCAGAGTTGTCCTTTGATGAGAGCTACTACTGTAGTACCAATGGCAGGACACCTGCTATATGAGGACAATATCTGTGTCCATGATTCCAGAGTTGTCCTTTGATGTGAGGGTCTACTGTAATAGCAATGACAGGACACGTGCTATATGAGGACAATATTGGTCCACATGATTCCAGAGTTGACCTTTGATGAGCGGTACTACTGTAGTACCAATGGCAGGACACCTCCTATATCAGGACAATATTGGTCTACATGATTCCAGAGTTGTCCTTTGATGAGAGGTACTACTGTAGTACCAATGACAGGACACCTGCTATATGAGGACAATATTGGTCCATATGATTCCAGAGTTGACCTTTGATGAGAGGTACTACTGTAGTACCAATGGCAGGACACCTGCTATATGAGGACAATATTGGTCCACATGATTCCAGAGTTGTCCTTTGATGAGAGGTACTACTGTAGTACCAATGACAGGTCACCTGCTATATCAGGACAATATTGGTCTACATGATTCCAGAGTTGTCCTTTGATGTGAGGTACTACTGTACTACCAATGGTAGGACACCTGCTATATCAGGACAATATTGGTCTACATGATTCCAGAGTTGTCCTTTGATGAGAGGTACTACTGTAGTACCAATGACAGGACACCTGCTATATGAGGACAATATTGGTTTCCATGATTCCAGAGTTGTCCTTTGATGTGAGGTACTACTGTAGTATCAATGGCAGGACACCTGCTATATCAGGACAATATTGGTCTACACGATTCCAGAGTTGTCCTTTGATGAGAGGTACTACTGTAATACCAATGGTAGGACATCTGCTATATCAGGACAATATTGGTCTACATGATTCCAGAGTTGTCCTTTGATGAGAGGTACTACTGTAGTACCAATGACAGGACACCTGCTATATGAGGACAATATTGGTTTCCATGATTCCAGAGTTGTCCTTTGGTGTGAGGTACTACTGTAGTACCAATGGCAGGACACCTGCTATATCAGGACAATATTGGTCTACACGATTCCAGAGTTGTCCTTTGATGAGAGGTACTACTGTAATACCAATGGTAGGACATCTGCTATATCAGGACAATATTGGTCTACATGATTCCAGAGTTGTCCTTTGATGAGAGGTACTACTGTAGTACTAATGACAGGTCAGCTGCTATTTCAGGACAATATTGGTTTCCATGATTCCAGAGTTGTCCTTTGATGAGAGGTACTACTGTAGTACCAATGGCAGGACACCTCCTATATCAGGACAATATTGGTCTACATGATTCCAGAGTTGTCCTTTGATGAGAGGTACTATTGTAGTACCAATGACAGGACACCTGCTATATGAGGACAATATTGGTTTCCATGATTTCAGAGTTGTCCTTTGATGAGAGGTACTACTGTAGTACCAATGGCAGGACACCTCCTATATCAGGACAATATTGGTCTACATGATTACAGAGTTATCCTGTGATGAGAGGTACTACTGTAGTACCAACGACAGGGCACCTGCTATATCAGGACACTATTGGCCTGCATGCAGCATTGGAATTTCAAGACAGGTAATATTTCACAAACTGTTTTTGTCACATTTAGCCATTTCTCCAAAGACAGGACCCCTGCAATGTGAGGACAACATTGATCTGGATATGGTATTGTCCTTGGCAGATTAAAGTGGCTGTCACACATCACTGGATTGGAGGAAACGGAAAGAAACTGAACAAAGTCCGTTGATAGTCCGCTTTGTGTCCATACAAGTTTTGAATATGCACAAAACTTGGAACGGATGCCGCCGGATTGACGTCTACAGTTCTTTTCCGGTTTGAGTTTGTTTTGTCCATTGGCTAGCTGTTCATGGCCGTTTCATCTACGTTTTATGTTTGTTTCATGTCCATTCGTCCATCGGCCTTTGACCTGACATCGCAACATTTTGACACATTTTAATACATTTTGATACTTATCATGCCCGAAAACCACCGGACTAGACAATTCTGTCCATTGCTCAATCCGGTGATGCGTGACAGCAGCATAAGGTACAAACTGTTCACACTGTTTCATTTGACTGTCCCTCGGATGATATGACGTGGTGTTCTCTGTGGCGGAGTGGTTAGAGTGTTTGACTTTTTTCTAGGTCGGACTCCTAATCTGAAGGTCGGTGGTTCGATTCCCTGTGCCCCCCACCTCTGCCAATTTGGATTTCCACCGCTGTGTATAACTTACAGCATCATCAAAGGCCGGTTGCTCTCATACCATGTCTATGTGGTGTGGGAGGTTAAAAATCACTTGGGTCGGTAAAAGTGTAGGCTCGGGCTTTCTATCGACAAACTGTCTAATGGTGAAAACAAGTCTATTCAGACTTATCCATGATAGGCAGTATAAATCTTCTTCAAGAAATATGACACCTGTTATATCAGGACATCATTGATTTGAATGCGGAGTTGTCCGTTATAGAGGTACTACTGTAAAAACTGTACTTTTTTGTCTAATTTGACTCTCCCTTTGATACCAGGACACCTGTCATTTCAAAGCATCATTGGTTTGGATGCAGAGTTGTCCGTTATAGAGAGGTACTACTCTAAAAGCTGTATTTAAAAAAACTCATTTGACTATCCCTCTGATGACAGGACACCAGCTATGTCAGGACATCATTGGTTTGGATGTAGTTGTCCGCTATAGAGAGGTACTACCGTATTGTTGGGCCTCATTTGTTTACCCCTCTGATGACAGGACACCCGCCATATCAGGACATCATTGGTCTGGATGCACGGTTGTCCGCTATAGAGAGGTACTAATGTAAATGCTGTATTTTGGGGGTCTCATTTGACTACCCCTCTGATGACTGGACACCCGCTATGTCAGGACATCATTGCTCTAAATGCGGAGTTGTCCGTTATAGAGAGGTACTACTGTAAAAGCTGTATTTTTTGGGTCTAATTTGACTATTCCTCTTATGTCAGGACACCTACTATGTCAGGACATCAGTGGTTTGAATGTGGAGTTGTCCGTTATATGGAGGTACTACTGTAAAAACTGTACCTTTTTGTCTAATTTGACTCTCCCTTTGATACCAGGACACCTGCCATGTCAAAACATCATTGGTTTGGATGCAGTTGTCCGTTATAGAGAGGTACTACTGTAAAATCTGTATTCTTTTAGTCTAATTTGACTATCCGTCTGATGTGAGGACACCTGTTATGTCAGGACATCATTGGTCTGGAGGGAACGGGACGTAGCTCAGGTGGTAGAGTGTCCACCTGTGAAGGTGTGGGTCATCCAATCGATCCTGCTCAGTGGAGCCATTTGTAGTTTGGGCTATTTTCCGTTCCAACCAATGACCCACAACTGGTTCATCAAAGGCTGTGGTATGTGTTGTCCTGTCTGTGGGAAAGTGCATATAAAAGACCCCTTGCTGCTTATCGGAAAGAGTAGCCTATGTGGCAGCAGCAGGGTTCCTCCAAAGAAATATGTCAGAATGACCATGTGTTTGACATCCAATAGCTGATGATAAAAATCAATGCACTCTAGAGGTGTCGTTACATAAAACAACCTCTTTTTAAATCATCGATCTGGATGAAGCATTGTCCGTTATAGAGAGGTACTACTGTAAAAGCTGTATTTTTGGGGGGATCTCATTTGACGACCCTCTGGTGACAGAACATCTACCATGTCAAAACATCATCGGTCTGGATGCAGCATTGTCCTATATAGAGAGGTACTATTGTAGTTCATCACCTGGGTCCATTGTGTTCAATATCAATGCACTGCCACTGGCAGTCTACAATATCACCCGCCACCAACCTGACACATCAGTACCAGATGAATAATAGAAGCAAATTATTCATTAATCTTCACACAGTGCGCACCTTCGCCCCGTCTTACTTATTAAAATTGATATGAAGACCTGCTAAGTGCCAAAATTTAAATGATCTGCACCAATGTTTTGGTAACAGGGCGCCATTTTTTTTTTTTGTTGGTAAATATGTTTATTCTGCTGAATAAGTCTTTTGTCAGTGCCGAAGCACTGGTCTTCCAGCCATTTTTCAATTCAGGGTTATTTACACAAAAGGTATATAGAATAAGGTGTACAATACCTGTTGAATAGACAATTTGCACCATGTAACACAATGAAATTCTGAAACCCAAAAGTTCCATAACAATATGGTACAGTAGTGTCATATAACCAGATCAATATTAGTCAGATCAATGTGAGTATTTACATAGTATTTAGAATGTAAGCAGAAGTTATCTTCTGTATTCAGTTGGTAAACTTGTAGTAAGTTTAAATGTTCAGTTGCAGTTAGGCAAGCGGTATATAAATGTGGGTTTGTTAGGAAAATTCTAGTGTAACTCTAATGTAGCTAGTTATTTGAGTTTATGAATTATGTTGTTGGGGTGGGGTTGTTTATAATACACTGGACCATCTGTGACCAGTGAATCAGTGGGACCAATCCCAGTGCATTTAGGTCTTAAATTTTACATTTTTATGTATTTCATAGCAACTGGTGATCTTTCTCTGTTTTCTTTCTTTCTTTCTTTCTTTCTTTCTTTCTTTCACAGGCCTCGCATGCGGAAGATCGGCAGTTCGCGAGTTCTGTTCCCGGTCGAGTCAAACCAATGACTTAAAAATTGATACTTGTCGCTTCCTAGCCTGGTGCTCAGCATTATTAAGATAGGGCAAGGGATGGTTAGCTGGGTGTCAGGATAATGTGACTGAGTGGGATATCGGGTCATGGTGCCGGCGGCCTGATTTCCCAGTGGGGCAGCACTATAAAATTGCCATGAGTGCGTACTGTCACAAGTCGGTACCCGTCCTGATATGACCTTAGATGTTGCTAGGACATAAAACAACATCTTTCTTTCTTCTTAAAGCCGCATAATCCAGGATGAAATCATGATATTAGGTATAGAGCAGGATTCGAACCCACACTCCTTGCCATTCCAGGGCTAGTTTGCTGACCATTACACCACCTAGGCCCCCTTGATGCAATCACCCTATCCACGCCTACCTGTCTACGCGGCTCCTTTTCCTGAGGGGTCAATGCATACTACTATACTCGTCACCCTGGAATCGTAAGTCTTTTAAATGGTTTAAGTCCATAAGTCGTTTTAGTGCTTACAATTACATGCATACAGGCAAGGAACTTACATATATATATATACACATACGTGGGGTAGATTCAATATGAAGCTTGTACAGGTTCCTGGTCATGGCGACCAGTGAAATAGGGTTGAAGAAAATAGGAAATATTGCCAGTTCTGGAAATCATCTATAATACCTTTTCTGTAAAGCATGCTGCACGGTGAGTTGCTATCCACACCACTAGTTCTTGCCACTGCCGTCAGAGGGCGGGTGGTCTGGTGGTGGTGGTGGTGGAAATCCTCTATTGATTCCTCGTCGTCAAACTCAGAAATTGGTCGATAATACTTAATAGATAACTACAAAACTAGCACCCTTTCGATTGGATCGATAAAATCATCCAACCACAAAAAAAGCACCAATTCTTAATATCCTGGAATCATCGGGAACCAGCCATCCGAAACGAGCCTCTATTGACAACGCCCTGGAGGTGTCTGTAGCTTAGTTTAGTTTTTGTTTGTTTGTTTGTTGTTGTTGTTTTACATCCTAGCAACATCTAAGGTCATATCAGGACGGGTACCGACTTGTACAGGACGGGTACCGAAAGCTAGCAGCACTTCAACACTTTTGCAGGCAGCTTTCATGAAATGTACAACCGCACAGAACACCATAAATGGAGAGCGGCAGTCAAGTAATGAAAGCAGTCTTTGTCGCATCGCGACCGACAGCATGATGATGATGATGACCGACTTGTGACATTGCGCACTCATGGCGACTTTATATTATAGTGCTGTCCTAGTAGGAAACCAGATCGCCAGCACCATGACCTGGTATCCCACTCAGTCACATTATCCTGACACTGAGCCAACCAGTCCTTGCCCTGTCCTAATAATGCCGAGCACCTGGCTAGGAAGTGACAAGTATCAATTTTTAAGTCATTGGTTTGACTCGACCAGGGTTCGAACCCATGACCCCATAATCTACCAGCAAGCTTAGTTCTCCACCTCGGTCACAGTTCAAAGGATTGGCACAAAGCGTTACAACATTGGAACATATATGGAAGACCTGTAGGAAGGGACCAGTGTAGTTGTTCCTCTGCGTGGCATGCGCTGCTCTGTGGCGGGGTTGGCAAGGCATTAAGCCCATAAGCCATCAATGCATTAAGCTTATAACATATAACATATAACATATACCAATACCAGCATTTTTTTTTTTATCGATATTTACATTCCCTAAATATATATAATTCAAATAAAACTCTCAAAGTGAGATGTCGGTTCATAGTTATTGCACAATATAACCGTGAATCGGGTCTATGGGCTTAATGCTTTGGCTGCTCCGCTGCAGAGTAGTGTACACCCGGAGGAACACCTACACTGGTCCTGATGACGTCATGCTTTATGCCAAGCCTCAGGACTGCTTGTTTTTGGCGGGGAACTAAGCTAGGGTGGCTGGTGCTCAAACAGAGGCTGCCTGATGACGTCACTAGCATGATGCCCTGGACTTGATTGCCGTTAATAGTTTATTGGTTGTGTCCGCCGTTGCTTGGTGTTTGTTTGTTTTGTTTTTTGGGGAGTTTTCAGTCGCATTGGTGCGCTGAAGGCTGCAAATCGGCAGTGCTGTATGGGCACTGCTGAAAGCGGTCCCATGTGGTGGGAAGTTGGCCTCCGATGGGTAGTGGTCAGAGAAATTGGGAGGGGCGGAGGAAAAAGGCAGCCTAAGAGCCCAACCATAGAGTCCTCTGAGAGGGCCGGGGGGAGGGTGGGTGGTTGGTGTAGTTTTACGCCCCAGTAAGACCCTAGGTCATACCAGGATGTGCACCGACTTGTGACAGCGCGCACTCATGGTGACTTTATAGTGCTACCCCACTGGGAAATCAGACCGCCAGCACCATGACCTGATGTCCCACACAGTCACATTATCCTGACCCTGTATGCCCAGTCCTTGTCCTGACCTCATAATGCCAAGCGCCGAGCAACAACAGGTACCTATTTTATAAGTCATTGGTTTGACTCGACCAGGATCCAAACTTCAGTCCCTCCAGATTCACCGGTATGCACAGTAAGTCCGGTCAAGGCCTGAGGAAGAAGGGAAGTGAGGATGGAATTAGTTAGGCAGTGGATGGGGTTACCTGTTAGTTGTTAGTGAAAATTAGTGGTTAGTTGGTAGTGGTGTCAAGTCAGGTATAGGGACGAAGTGTGGCCTGCTAGTCCTCAGTGTCAGGGTTTGGGACACCGACAACATTGATGATATCTGCATTCTGGTGGTAGAAGCGAGCAAGTACATTCCAGGATGACTTTGAAATCCTGGAGATGATGGCCAGAGCGGCCCTATTGTCGCTGAGTTGCCGGTCAGAGTCCTCCATGAAGTCACTGATGGCAGATCTGTCGACAGCGCCACATGAGGTGAGTATGTGGGCCACATTGAAGATCTTAGTGCTGCAGGGACAGCCCTGGAGGTTGGAGACATCAATCCAATGGCAGTAGCCAGTCGTGAAACTGTTGACGGCGACTTGGGTAGACGCAGGAAGGCTGACTGGATGGGGGATGTTAGTTCTGACCAGGGTGTACTAGAGCCAGCTTATTGAATAAGGGTTCCATACTTGTTCCTTCTGTGTGGCACATTCCCAGAGTTTGGTGATGGCTCCAGAAGCGGCGGCAGTCAGTTTGGTGATGGAGGGAGGGATCGCTGTCTCCATGTCTGCTTCGTTGGCACCAACCAGAGGGGCACAGTCATCATGGTCATTGCCATAGAGTCCTATATGAAAGGGGACCCATAGCAGGACTGTGTTGAGGTGTGCCAGATGTCTGGTCGAGATTATAATCTGGATGACGTCGGCAAGGGAGTGTGGGGCATTTGGGCAGGCGATTTCTTTGATGTCATTCCGAGAGTCGGTAATGATGATGGCACTTGAGTTGTAGAAGTCTTCGAGGGCCAAGTATATGGCAGCGAGCTCGGTATCGAGAGTGGAAGCAAAGTCTGACACCCTGGTGGTGTTCTTTGTGTTGGAGAAGGGGATGAGGATTCTGGCTCCGGCTCTACCTGATGTTGGGTTAAGGGAGCCATCAGTGTAGACCGTCTTAGCCAGGGGGAAGTCCGCCTTTGCCTGAGTTATGGCCTCGAGAGCCAAGAAGTGGAGTTCTGGAGTGGTGTAAACCGCCTTGGCAGCATCTAAGTTGGTTTCCACTGGAATGGAAAACCATGGTGCCTTGTGAGGGCTAAGGTCAGAGTCTGCAATGTGGAGTCCGTGGGAGTCCTTCAGGGTGGTGATGGCATCCTTGAGGCAGTAGGAGATTTGAGGGTGACTGCGGGTCCCATCTCGGAGGTAGGCTGTGGCTTTGCAGATTATTGATGAAAGGCCTGAGGAGAGGGTTCTTGTGAGGTGGGTGGTGAGAAGTTTTTTGCCTCGGAGGGGGAGGGGAGGGAGGCCGGATTCAAGGAGGAGGATCTCAATCATGGTGGTGCTGGGAACACGGAGGACAAGCCTGGCAGCCCGGTGTTGGATGTTTTCAACTTTCTGTAACTCATTCAGGAAGATCTTGTTCTTGGGTAGTCAAGTTCGGGGGTTGTCAAGCATGAGGGCTGTGAGAGCCAGTGTGGGTGCGGCGTAGTCGAAAAGGGAGCAGACTGCCTGGCGGTAGAAGAGTGTGAGTACACCATCCGGGGTGCCCATGGAGAAGCCAGAGATCCTCTTCATGAGGAGGAGGCTGTTGGCCATTCTGGTGGGCAGGTGGCAGCAGAGGGCTCTCATGTTTTAATTTCTCTGTCTAGACGGATACCGAGGTAGTCAAACGTGATGACCCATTCAATAGGGGATCCATCTAGCTAGAGGGGATGAAGTGGTTGACCTCTGAACATGTGCATGATCTCGGTCTTGGTGGGGGAGATTTTTAGTCCAAGGTCCCAGCAGGCGTTTACTACCAGGTGGAACACCTGCTCAGCCAGATCCTGTGCATTGATCACATGGGAGCAGGTGATGGCGATGTCATCTGCGTAGCAGACTATTGTTGCGTCTGTGACCTCTTGGGTGGCTAAGTCTTGTTTAAGCCTCCTCAGAGCGATGCAATCAATGCACTGAAAAAGAAGGGGCTGAGCACTGCACCCTGGGGGATGCCATTTTTTAGTTGGAGGTAGGGAGAAGAGGTGCCTTGGAAACGTACCCTGGCTCGCCTGTTCTGGAGGTAATTTCAGACATAGGCAAGAGGCCGGCGGTGCCTAGGGCGCGGTTGAGCTCAGCCCTGGTCAGGTGGTTATCAAGATTATGGGTGGATGTTGTGGCTATTGATATGTCTATGAAGTCGGCTCTCCAGGCAGAGTTCCTGGTGAGTGCTTGTTGGTGGGCATAAGGGAGGTTGATTGCAGGGTATGTTCTGTCCATGAACTTTTTGTTGTGTTTTGCTACAAGTTGGCCAGGGTGTGGGTAGAGTGGGAGGGTGGTGAGTGTCCCCTGGATGCTGTTCAGTTTGCGCCAGAGTTGTCTGGAGGTGGTGTGAGAGTTTATTTTGGTGCACCAGAGTTTCCACTTCCTGGCTGATTCGGCAAGCTTGACATCTTTGGCCCAACTGGTGGCTATTTTAACGAGATTCTCAGTGCTTCGGTTGGGGTTCGTGCAGAGTTTGTAGAGGAGCTTGTTGCAGAATCTTTTTGCTCTTCGCATTGCATTAGATGTGGTGCGGCCAGTGTGGTTACAGGAGATGGTTTGCTTTATGGTGTCTGTCATTGCTTGGTAAGTTAGTGTGGTGAACTCATCACATGTGGTTGGTGGGTTCAGATCTATTAAGTTTTCTAGATGAAGGTTGAAGGTTGCCCAGTCTGCATGATTTAGGTTGAATCTGGGTGAAGGTGGAGGGTGGGTGACTTTGGGTGCATTGGTGTGAAGGAAAGCTGCGTGGTGGTCTGAGTATAGTATTGTGAGCTCCCAGGAAGCTGCGGCTGCAAGGCAGGAGTCAGTGATGCAGAGATCGATCGATGTGTTTGCTCTGTAGGTAGGCGAGCCATTGTTGAGGATAGAATGGGATGTTGAGTCGAGGATCTCTGCTAGGAGGGCACAGCCTCGAGGGGAATCGATGTTGATGCATCCCCAGGAGTGGTGGGTGTTAAAGTCTCCCATGACAACTTGGTGATCTGTGCCATTGCCGAGGGCCCGGAAGATATGGCTTAGAGTATAAGTAGTGTTGACAGGGATGTAAATGTTGTGACGGAGTGTAGTAGGTGGAGACGTATGTGAAGGGTGTCAGAATGAGGGTTGAATCTATTGGGTGGGATCTTGGTGGAGTGGATGTGGTTGCTTACGAAGGTGGTGGTTCCTTGTGAGGGTCTGCCTGCTGCTACACATCTTACTGCGGGGATGTGGTATATGGTGTAGCCTTTGATATGGGGTGGATCGATGAGGAAGGTTTCTTGGAGAAGTGCAACATCAATTTTCTCTCTCTTTAAGGTGTTGCCAAGAAGAGCTATCTTGGATTTCAATCTGGCACAGTTCCAGGAGAGAATGGTTAAGGAGTTGTTAGTGGGATGGGGATGGGAGTGCGGGCTAGTGGTGGCATTATTGTGTACCTCCATTTTGGACTGTCAGGGCGGCAAGAAAGGAAGCTGGCAGGTCTTTTGTGACATGCGGAAGGAGGTGCTGGATGTTGGAGTCAACCTGGAGCCAGCTAATTAAGCCGAAGCCTAGGGCCTCAACAGAGATTCTGGGTGTTATGGTGGAAAGTGATGCATTAAGAATGCGGAGGAATATCGGGGTGGGATTTGGGTTGGAGGCAGGGGGGGGGGTCGCATGGGGTTGAGGGGAAGGGGGTTTGGGTGGAGAAGTCAGCAGTGGATACAGTTTGAGTGGAGATGGATCTGGTCTGTGGGTGGGAGGAGGAGGGGTGGAAGGTCTTGGGATTGGGGGCGGTGAGGTTGAGGAAGAGGAGTGAAGGGGGCAGGGAGGCAGGGCTGGGATGGAGGGACAATGCGGGGGAGGTGGGAGGGGTGGGTAGGAGGAGGCAGAGGGGGAAGGAGGGGCAGTGGAAGGGGGGGATTAGGTTGGGCAGGCAGGGCAGCAGTAGTGGGGCCCCCGGGTTGGGTGGGGGGAGTGGGGCAGACAGGAGGGGGAAGTAGGGGTGGGTTTAGGTGCTTCCGCAGCTGGATGCGCATGGGACAGTCTGTACTCTTGACATTGTGATTTCCTTTGCAGGCAGAGCACCTGACAGGTGCCTCACACTTAGCGGCAATGTGTCCCGGAGTGTCACAGCGCGCACAGATGGTGGGAGTGGCTTTGCATTCATGCGTGTAATGGCCGCATTGTTGGCAGGTGGTGCAAAAGGTTGGTCTGAGGTGGGGAGTGCCAATTCGTAGGAGTCCGTAGGCTCCACAGTTGAGTCGGAAAGTGGTGTCTATTGGATGGTCAGTGAAGACATTGGCACAGTAAGTGGCAATGTCTCCCTTCTTTATCCGGGAGGCACTGACAATGGAATGTTGTCTGATCGGTTCAGCGGGGTTTATACGTGGGTGGAGGCCAGAGATGACATAGTGCTGCGTCTTGGATGATCCACACATCTCCGTAAAAGTTGCTCGGAGCCTGTCGAGGGAAACCTGTATCTTGGCAGTAATGGCAAGGTGGTCAGGCTATTCATCAAGGGAGAGAGGGGTAGTACCATGGTTGCGATCAAATTTGTCAAGTTCCTTCAGCGTGTCCTCTACCTTGCCATTGAAGAGGAAGGGGGCGAGGAACCTCTAGGTGCGCCGTGGTACTCAGTGTGTGGAGGTGTAGCGGTGGTGGGCCTCCTGTGTTTGTTCTTTCGAACTACCTTGGACCAAGAGTCCGCCTCAGTGGGGTCTTTGGAGTGGGGGGATGGTTGGGGTGTGGCTGCTGGGTGTGTGTCATCGTACTTATCGTCGCTGGACTTGGGGTCCTTGTCAGTTTCAGTGAGTGTGGGCTCATGGGGTGGGAGACTGACTTGTTGGCGATGGTATTGTTGTCCTTGTGCATGGAAAAGGAGGTGATTGTGGTGATTGTGGTGGCGGGGAGGCTGGACAAAGAGGCGATGGCGACTAGGTGTGGAGTGTGGTTGAAAATCTTCCGAGGTAGTGTGGGAGGGCTTCATGGATTGGGCTTGGCAGAAGAGGGGCTGTGAGGTGGTGCATCTAGGCCACTGGGTTCACTGGTTGGTGAAGTGGCACAGCTGGAGAAGGTGAGGTTAGACTTGGGGGTCCAATGGTGCCTGGCGACATAGTGGTCCTTCGTAGGAGTGGTGGGGAGAATGGTATCTGCATCACAAGGGGAGTTTGGGTTGGTGGAGGAGTTGAAGTCCTTGTTGTGTGGCAGAATCGAAGTCGCAGGTGTGGAATCAGAAGCGTCAGCGAGGTTAGAGATACGGTTAGTAGTAGCAGGAGTTGTGGAATTTGAAGGGGTGGAGAGAGCTCTGGTCGAGGAACAGGTGGTGACTCCTGTGGTGTCAGGCCAAGGAAGAGGCTTCATGCCAGACATGGTAGACATGCAGCGATTCCTCTTGTTGGCCAAGGGAGTGACCGCATGGAAGGGCACTGGTGAGTGAGGAGGGGGAGTGGTGAGAGTTAGAGATGGGGAGATCAGTAATGGGAGAAGTGAGGTATGGGGAGGGAGGTGAGAGGGGGGAGCGGGGAGCGAGTGAAGGGGAGAGATTTAAAGTGGAGAGTGGTTGAGATGGTAACGCTTAGTGTGGGGTGGGATGTTGGAGGAGAAGTGGAGGTAGTTGGTGTGTGGCTGGTGGTATTGGTGTTAAGTGGTTGTGGTGATGGTGTTTAGTGGTGTTCAAAGGTGGTGGTGGCGATATTGTTCAGTGGTGGTGATGATGTTCAGCGGTGGTGATGATGGTTTTCAGCATTGGTGGTGGTGGTGTTCAGTGGTGGTGATGGTGGTGTTGGTGGTGATGATGATGGTGTTAGTGGTGGTGATGATGGTGTTCAGTGATGGTTATGTTCAGTGGTGGTGGTGGTGGTGTTCAGTGGAGGTGATGATGGTGATGGTGTTCAGTGGTGGTGGTGTTCAGTGGAGGAGATGATGGTGTTTAGTGGTGGTGATGGTGGTGATGGTGTTTGGTGGTGGCGGTGGTGGTGATGTTGATGATGTTAAGTGGTGGTGTTCAGTGGTGGTGTTCAGTGGTTGTGTTCAGTGGTGGTGATGATGGTGTTAAGTGGTGGTGTTCAGTGGTGGTTTTTGTGGTGGTGGTCAAGGCGATGGTGAGGTGCTCAGTGGTGGTGAGCTGGTGGTGGCCACGGCCGGTGCCTGGCTGAGCGGGTCACCCCTGAGTCAGGGTGGCAGCAGGGGGGGGGGGGGGGGGGGCAGCTGTCCGTCTCGGTGTAGGGGCTCCGATGTGTTCCCCCGGGTGGTCAGTGCGTGTCGCGCTTTGTATTGTGGCTAGTGTTTTGATAACGATGACGAAACAACACAGTGTGTTTGAAAACAACAGGTGCACAGTGTGTCTGGGGGGGCGGGGTAGGAGGAGGGGGGAGGGGGAGGGAGTGGGAGGAGGGGAGGGGAGGGGGAGGGGACGGGGAAGAGGGGGAGGAGGAGGGGAAGGGGAGAGGGGAGAAGGAAGAAGGAAGAGGGGAGAGGGGAGAAGGAAGAAGGGAGAGGGGAGAGGGAAGAGGGGAAGAGGGGGAAGAGCGGGAAGAGGGGAGGGCTAGAGGGAGGGGAAGGGAGAGGGGAGAGGGAGGAGTGGGAGGGGGAGAAGGGAGAGGGAGGAGAGAGGGGATAAGGGAAAGAGGAGAGGGGAGAGGGGGGGGAAGGGAGGGGAGAGGGGAGAATGAAGCGGGGAGGGGGGGAGGGGAGGGGAAGAGAGGAGGAAAGGGGAGATGGGAGAGGGGAGATGGGAGAGGGGGAAGAGGGGAGGCCGAGAGGGATGGGAAGGCTGAGGGGAGAGGGGAGAGTGGAGAGGGGAGAATGAAGAGGGCAGTGCGGAGAATGGAGAAGGAAGAGGGGAGAGGGGAGCAGAGAGAGGGGAGAGGGGAGAGCGGAGAGGGGAGAGGGGAGAATGAAGGGGGGAGAGGAGTAAGGGGATTGGGAGGGGAGAGGGGAGAGGGGAGAGGGCAGATGGGATAGGGGAGAGGGAGGGGAGAGGGGAGAGGGGAAAGGGGAGAGGGGATGGGGAGAGGGGATGGGGAGAGGCGAGAGGGGGGAGGGGAGAGGGGAGAGGAGTAAAGGGAGGGGAGAGGGAGCATTGTTAGGATAGGGCAAGGACTGGTTGGTTCAGTGTCAGGATAATGCGATTGAGTGGGATATCAAGTCATGGTGCTGACGGCCAGATCTTCCAGTGGGGCAGCACTATAAAGTTGCCATGAGTGCGCACTATCACAAGTCAGTGACCTTAGATGTTGCTAGGACGTAAAACAACAACAAACACACCTACAGACAGAGAGGAATATCGATCAAGTTGGGAACAACATTAAATATTTAGGACCTGGTATTTAAATTGGTCACTATCTCCGTACTAATGGTTTTTTAAAGTTTTTTTTTTATTGAGGCTGTATTTATACTGTCCATAGCATATAAGCCCAGGTACCCAGGCTTGTTTTCAATGCTGGCCAGTTGTAGTGTTGGTGTTATCTTACCACACAGTAGCTGCTGATAAGTTATTTGATTGCCTACATTTCAGTAGCAGATAGATAATTGGTTGGTATGGTTAGTAGCCTATGTTAGTTTTTTGGGGGTTTTCTTGGCATATATGTATTTTATTTTGTTCTACTCTTATTACTAGACTAGCTTACTCCTATTTACATATCATAGGCTTGTACGTAACTATGTGGTATGTTATCTGGCTACTCTTGGCATGGTTACCTTCCATTGGGCATCCCGATGGTGGGCCGTGACATATCACATGCCCCTTTGAAGTGCAGCTTAGTGGGGGTTTCCTAGCCTAATTTGCACAGATATTTTTTGTAAGTTTTTAGGTCAGGGTTTGTCCTTCCCTTACTCTCTTTACTCTTACTTTCTCTTTCTTCGTGCCTGTATCGTATTTCCCTACAGCCTACTTGCACAGCCACAGATCAGAGTACCAACTCTACAGAGTGGTGACGGTGAGTTGTTAGTGTCACAGAGGGGTGAGAATGAGGTGTTTGTTTCACAGAGCAGTGGCAGTGAGTTGTTAGTGTCACAGAGTGGTGACGATGAGTTGTTAATTCCACAGAGCGGTGATAATGAGTTGTTAGTCTCACTGAGTGGTGGCAGTGAGTTGTTAGTGTCACATAGTGGTGACGTTGAGTTTCTGTCACTTTTTTTTTTCTTGAAGATTTATACTGCCTGTCATGGTTGATAGTTTCACCATTAGACAGTATGTTGACAGAAAGTGCGAGCCTACACTTTTACCGACCCAAGGGATTTTTAACCTCCCACACCACATAGACATGGTATGAGAGCAACTGGCCTTTGATGACGCTGTAAGTTATACACAGCGGTGGAAATCCAAATTGGCAGAGGTGGGGAGGGCACCAGGAATCGAACTCCTGACCTTCAGATCAGGAGTCTGACATAGAAAAAAGTCAGATGTTCTAACCGCTCCGCCACAGAGAACAACATGTTGTGATGGTGAGTTGTTACTGTCGCAGAGTGGTGAGAATGAGGTGTTAGTCTCATAGAGTGGTGACAGTTGTTAGTGTCACAAATTGGTGACAGTCAGTTGTTAGTCCCACAGAGCGGTGACAGTGAGTTGTTACTGTCAGAAATTGGTGACAGTGAGTCCTTAGTCTCACAGTGCAGTGACAGTGAGTTGTTACTGTCACAAATTGGTGACAGTGAGTTGTTAGTCTCACAGAGCGGTGACAGTGAGTTCTTAGTGTCACATGGCAGTAACAGTGAGTTGTTACTCTTAGTGTCACATATTGGTGACAGTGAATTGTTAGTCTCACAGAGCGGTGGCAGTGAGTTGGTACTGTCACAAATTGGTGACAGTGAGTTGTTAGTCTCGCAGTGCGGTGACACTGAATTGTTACTGTCACAAATTGGTAACAGTGAGTTGTTAGTCTCACAGTGCGGTGACAGTGAGTTGTTAGTGTCACAGTGCAGTAACAGTGAGGTGCTACTGTTAATGTCGCAAATTGGTGAGAGTGAGTTGTTAATCTCACCGTGCGGTGAGAGTGAGTTGTTACTGTCACAAATTGGTGACAGTGAGTTGTTAGTCTCACCGTGTGGTGACAGTGAGTTGTTACTGTCACAAATTGATGACAGTGAGTTTTTAGTGTCACAGATCGGTGACAGTGAGTTGTTAGTGTCACAGTGAAGTAACAGTGAGTTGTTACTGTCAGTGTCACAAATTGGTGACAGTGAGTTGTTAGTTTCACAGAGCGGTAACAGTGAGTTGTTAGTGTCACAGTGAAGTAATAGTGAGTTGTTACAGTTAGTGTCACAAATTGGTGACAGTGAGTTGGTAGTCTCAGAGTGTGGTGACAGTGAGTTGTTACTGCCACAAATTGGTGACAATGAGTTGTTAGACTCACAGTGCAGTGACAGTGAGTTGTTTCTGTTAGTGTCACATATTGGTGATAGTGTGTCATAGTGCAGTGACAGTGAGTTGTTAGTGTCACAAATTGGTGACAGTGAGTTGTTAGTCTCACAGAGCGGTGACAGTGAGTTGTTAGTGTCACATGGCAGTAACAGTGAGTTGTTAGTGTCACAAATTGGTGACAGTGAGTTGCTAGTCTCACAGAGCGGTGACAGTGAGTTGTTAGTGTAACAGTGCAGTAACAGTGAGTTGTTACTGTTAGTGTCACAGATTGGTGACAGTGAGTTGTTAGTCTCACAGAGCGGTGACAGTGAGTTGTTAGTGTCACATGGCAGTAACAGTGAGTTGTTAGTGTCACAAATTGGTGACAGTGAGTTGTTAGTCTCACAGAGCGGTGACAGTGAGTCGTTAGTGTAACAGTGCAGTAACAGTGAGTTGTTACTGTTAGTGTCACAAATTGGTGACAGTGAGTTGTTAGTCTCACAGAGCGGTGACAGTGAGTTGTTAGTATCACATGGCAGTAACAGTGAGTTGCTAGTGTCACAAATTGGTGACAGTGAGTTGTTAGTCTCACATATCGGTGACAGTGAGTTCTTACTGTCACAAATAGGTGACAGTGAGTTGTTAGTCTCACAGTGTAGTGACACTGAATTGTTAGTGTCACCGTGCAGTAACAGTGAGTTGTTACTGTTTGTGTCACAAATTGGTGACAGTGAGTTGTTAGTCTCACAGTGCAGTAACAGTAAGTTCTTAGTGTCACAAATTGGTCACAGTGAGTTGTTAGTCTCACAGTGTAGCTACATTGAATTGTTAGTGTCACCATGCAGTAACAGTGAGTTGTTACTGTTTGTGTCACAAATTGGTGACAGTGCGTTGTTAGTCTCACGGTGCGGTGACAGTGAGTTCTTAGTGTCACAAATTGGTGACAGTGAGTTGTTAGTCTCACAGTTGGGTGACAGTGAGTTATTACTCTTAGTGTCACAAATTGGTGACAGTGAGTTGTTAGTCTCATAGAGCAGTGACAGTGAGTTGTTACTGTCACAAGTTGGTGACAGTGAGTTGTTTGTCTCACAGAGTGGTGACAGTGAGTTGTTGGTGTCACAGTGCAGTAACAGTGAGTTGTTACTGTTAGTGTCACAAATTGGTGACAGTGAGTTGTTAGTGTCACAGTGCAGTGACAGTGAGTTGTTACTGTCACAAATTGGTGACAGTGAGTTGTTACTCTCACAGTGCAGTGACAGTGAGTTGATAGTATCACACAGTGGTGACAGTGAGTTGATAGTGTCACACAGTGGTGACAGTGAGTTGATAGTGTCACACAGTGGTGACAGTGACTTGATGCTATCACACACTCGTGACAGCGAGTTGTTACTTTTAGTGTCACACAGTTGTGACAGTGAGTTATTAGTGTCACAATGCAGTGATGGTGAGTTGATAGTATCACACAGTGGTGACAGTGAGTTGTTACTGTTAGTGTCACACAGTGATGACAGTGAGTTATTAGTGTCACAATGCAGTGACAGTGAGTTGATGGTATCACACAGTGGTGACAGTGAGTTATTAGTGTCACATTGCAGTGACAGTGAGTTGATGGTATCACACAGTGTTGACAGTGAGTTATTAGTGTCACAATGCTGTGACAGTGAGTTGTTAGTGTCACAGTGCAGTGACAGTGAGTTTTTACTGTTAGTGTCACCCAGTGGTGACAGTGAGTTGTTAGTGTCACAGTGCAGTGACAGTGAGTTGATAATGTCACACAGTGGTGACAGTGGGTTGTTAGTCTCAGAATGCAGTGACAGTGAGTTGATGGTATGACACAATGGTGATGGTGAGTTATTAGTGTCACAGTGCAGTGACAGTGAGTTGATGGTATCACACAGTGGTGACGGTGAGTTATTAGTGTCACAGTGCAGTGACAGTTAGTTGATGGTATCCCACAGTGGTGACAGTGAGTTATTGGTGACACAGTGCAGTGACAGTGAGTTGATGGTATCACACAGTGGTGACAGTGAGTTATTAGTGACACAGTGCAGTGACAGTGAGTTGATGGTATCACACAGTGTTGATGGTGAGCTATTAGTATCACAGTGCAGTGACAGTGAGTTTTTTTACTGCTACTAGTGTTAGTGTCACACAGTGGTGACAGTGAGCTATTAGTGTCACAATGCAGTGACAGTGAGTTGATGGTATCACACAGTGGTGATGGTGAGTTGGTAGTGTCACAGTGCAGTGACAGTGAGTTGTTAGTGTCACAATGCAGTGACAGTGAGTTGTTAGTGTCACAGTGCAGTGACAGTGAGTTGATGGTAACACACAGTGGTGACGGTGAGTTGCCACTAGTTAGTGTTTGTAGTTTATACAATTGGCGTTATGTCGCTGCCGTCTCACACGGCGCACCGGAAGTGACGTCAGTGTGAGACTGTGGGCCGTGACGGGTGCACCGACCTGGTTCCAGACCGGGTGAATAATGAACACCATTGCGCATGTCTGTGCGCACGGAGAGTGGTGTGGCATGCATCATACATGCACAGATGCCTATTTGTATATTAATTAATATGAATACCCACATACATACATACATGCATATATTGCATATTATGCAGGTATATACATATACACACATGCATATATATATATATATACACATATATACCCACATACCTATATACATACATGTATATATATATCATCATCATCATGCTGTCGGTCACGATGCGACAAAGACCGCTTTCATTACTTGACTGCCGCTCTCCATTTAGCTCTCTGCTGTGAGAGTTGCGTCCATGAGTCGGTCTTAATGTCTCTCAGCTTCAGGTTTCTCTTGATGGTATCCTTGAACCGGAGACGAGGGCGCCCTCTCTTTCTGTAACCAGAAGACATTTGAGAATAGAGGATCTGCTTTGGTAGCCTGTCTGATGACATCCTCATGAGGTGTCCAGTCCACCGGAGATTCTTTTTGATCAAAAGATCTTCCATAGAGGGCAGCCCCGTCCGTATTTCCTTATTTGTCACTTTGTCCTTCCAGGTTAGCCTCATGATTGAACGCAGATGTCGCATCATGAAGGCATGTTGCTTTTTCACCTGTATATATATATATACATATTAATAATATGAAGAAGCAATGCTTAGAACCGACCCTCGCTAAACGCTTGGAAAAGTATTTATTTATTTATATAGCACACATTAGCAGCACGAGTATATTATTAACCAATCGCTGTCGTTACGCGATTCAACGGGTACTGTATACAAATGGTGGCACCCATAAGTATGTTTCCGTTTCCGGTTGCTGGATTTTGGTGAAGTCATTTTCTACCTCTATGAGTAGGCTACGGGTATTGTTTATGTATATATATACACGTGTTAGTTATTAGCCTCCCCCCTGGGTGGGTTGGTATTATACAGATATATTCATAATCATATACACATATAATAATTAATATATATGTATTTATGTACCCACATACATACATGGATGTGTATATCTTACTATATGCATATTATACAGGTATATTCATAATCATATATACACATATACATATATATGTACTTATATACCCACATACACGCATACATGCATATTATACAGGTATATTCATATACACACATATATACATGTATATGTCCTTATATACCCACATACACATATACATGCATATTACACAGGTATATTCATATACACACATATATACATATATATGTACTTATATACCCACATACACACATACATGCATATTATACAGGTATATTGATATACACACATATATACATATATATATATATATGTACTTATATACCCACATACACACATACGTGCATATTATACAGGTATATTCATATACACACATATTTACATATACATATGTACTTATATACCCACATACACACATACATGCATATTATACAGGTATATTCATATACATATATATATATATATGTACTTATATACCCACATACACATATACATGCATATTATACAGGTATATTCATATATACACATATACATATATATATGTACTTATATACCCACATACATATATACATGCATATTATACAGGTATATTCATATACACACATATATATACTTATATACCCCCATGCACACATGCATATTATACAGGTATATTCATATGCACATATATACATATATATGCATGTATATACCCACCCACATACACACATGCATGCATAGTATACATATACATTCATGTACACACATATACATCTAGACTTATTTACCCACATATGCACACACATACATGCATGCATGTATGCATATTATACATATACATACATGTACACACATCTACATGTACTTATGTACCCACATACATACATACATACATACATACATTCATGCATGTGTATATGCATATTGTACAGTTATATACATTTACACATATATACATATATTTGTACTTATATAGCCACATATGTACATACATACATGCATGCATATATGCATATTATATCGATACATACATGTACACATATATACATATACGTATATACCTATATACATATATATATATATATATATATATATATATATATATACATAATCACAACCATATTTATTATACATAACATTATATATATATATATATATATATATATATCTATATACACATAAACACATATACACATACATGCATACATAAATATCTATACTTCTATGCAAGCAAACAAGTACATACAAATGCATATATACATAGACAGATGCACATATACATATACAGTAAAACCTCTCTATACTGACCTCTCCACAGATCGACAACTCCCCTATATTGATTTCTTTATTTGGGACCCAACAATACCATTGTAAGGATATTCTAACTCTCTAAACCGACCACCTCCCTAAATGGACCACTTAAAGTCGGTCCCATGGTCGGTCGATTTAGAAAGGTTTTACTGTACATATAAACACATACATGCACAGATGCACATATATAATGAACAACTGCACTAAGCACACACATACACATGCATATATAATAATATATATATTTGATGGGGGGTGGTGATGAAAATGGGAAATATTGCGCCTAGAGCGGTACTCGAACTCACATCTCTTTGCATTTCAGGCCACTGTGCTAACCATTACACCACCAAGGCTCCCTGATATAACCACACTACTCATGCCTACCTGTCTATGCGGCTCTTTGCCCAAGAGGTCAGTTCAGACCACTACACTCGTCTCCCTGGAATTGTAAGTCTTCTAATGGTTACAATTACATACATACAGCCAATGCAACAAACTTACATACACAGGGTAGGTTCAACAACTAGTATACGGTGCATAGCTTGTACAGGAACCATGGTGACGGCAGCGGTATCATTGGGGGGTGATGGAAATGGCAAATATTGCGTTTAGAGTGGAGCTGAAACCCATATCTATTTGCATTCCAGGCCAGTGTGCTAACCATTATACCACCTAGACTCCCTGATGTCACCACACTACTCACGCCTACCTGTCTATGTGGTTCCTTGCCTGAGAGGTCAGAGCAGACCACTACACATACACACATATATATATATATATATATATAAATATATATATATATATATATATATAAGGAGTATAATATATTATGCGTATATAAATGCCGGAGTTAAAGTACTTATTAATATTATCATTCTGTAATATTAATTATTCCAATATTGTCCAATCAATGCCTTACTTATTTAGCCCGGGCCTGCCCTGCAGTGGTGCCAAAATGGCGGGTTCGGCCACCGGGCCGCCATATTGGTCAGTCTTCGGCCAGCTTTCAAACTTTAACCGGTAGGCATATAATTGCTAGCCAGACAAGCAATAAAGATTGTCCATCCCATCTCCGCCTTGTTTCTCCTTTTGATGTAGGCACATTTATATATATATATATATGTATATATATAAGTACGCATTAAACCGAAGGCAGTGTGGTGGATACAGTCTTTATTATTTTATCGACATCAATTATCAATGTGGTAACTATTTGGCTGGGCTACAAATGCCCTACCGAAAAATAAAATAAAATAATAAGTAGCTACCACATGGCGTTTCTGGCGACTGGCGAAATGAGCAGGTGGATCAGTGGAGTAAATTATATATCAAAGGAGGTGCAGGCTGGTGGAAGAGCCAACTCCCTCCCGTCCGGTTCGACACCATGCGAATCTTACATCAGTATATACTTAGTATATACATTGCTATATATATATATATATATATATATATATATATATATATATATATGCACACACATACACACATACATACATACACATACAGGGGAGCACCCAGGGGGGCACCCAGGAATTGGCTAGGGGTGTTTCCAAATATGGATCGAAACTACCCCTATTTTAGGGTAATTCTTTTCACATGGGTTGGTGGAACAACACCCATTTTAGGGCAATATTTTACATTGGTTTTCTGGTGCAACAACACACATTTTGGTGCAATTTTTCACATAATCTTAAAATCTAGTGTTCCTTAATAAATTTAATGCAAGAATTTAGGTCTATATGATTCATGAAATTATATTTTGTTTAAAAATACTCATGAAATCAACAAAATGATAACTGTTAAGAAGCAACTGGGCAACCAGGAAACCCCCTTTCATGTGCGTCCCTGAGATATACGTTTATATACTTTTTTAAACAATTTTTTTAGGGGGGCGGGGGGATTCCGGGCAACCAGGAAACCCCCCCTGGGTGCGCCCCTGACATATGCACATTTAAATATCCAGATATGCACATACATATACATGTGCGTCTGCTGTACCTGATCTAGACGCGCGCGTCGTGTGCCCATGACCGCGTGTGTGCATGTGTGTGTGTGTGTGGCAGCAGGTCACTGTGCGTCATGGCTGATTGCGTTGCGAGCACTCGCGCTGCGCACGCGTAGACCTCGGTCTCAGCGCATGGGTGGTCACGTGGTATATATAAAGACGAGAGACAGGAGACAGCCGGTAGGCAGACGGACAGTGCGCACGCATCCGCGAGCATCTGTAGCGTGTCAGGTTTGGCTCGCTGACCGGCTTTCCTCCAAAGTTTTATCTTCACGGGAAGTTCCAGCGTTCCAAAATCCAGACATCTTACATACAGCGACAACATCATCAACAACATCATCAACAACATCATCAACAACAGCATCAACAACATCATCATCAACAACAGCATCAACAACAGCATCAACAACACCGGAAGTGAGACCAACAAACACTCCGGGGATTGCAGTTTGCGCAGTGCGCGTTGTTGCGCAGGCGCGAATGGGGCATACCGGAAGTTGCTGATTGGTTGGTTCTATTTCTAGAAAGAAGCTGGACTGGGCGACTGAGAATCAGAAGTGGGCCTGAGTTGTGTTGCGCGTATCACGCAGTGTGGGTACGTAGTGACTGGCTGGTTCAGTTAACTTTAAGTGCACACTGCATGTGTTCTACATCGGACTCGCCTGCAGCCTAAAGAAAGGAAGGACACACAAGATGGCGGACCCTTGCAGGAGGCTCTGCCTGTCCGGCGTTGGTCATCTCCTAGTTCTACTCTCCGCCGTTGTTGTCAGTGAAGGTAAATATATTAAATAACATTTTTATTCCAGATTTCCTTTGCTACATCCATATTAAAATTCCGTGGTCATTCACATCATGGAGACCAGCTAGATAAGCATCGCTTTTCTGGGATCCTTTCTGTCTGTAAGGAATTTGTATGCATTTATTGTATCACCTCAGTTTATTGTAAACATACCTTGCAGAGAGTTAAAATAAAAGAATTGATCTCATGGTTTTAAATGTTCACCTTTCATGGATTACATGTATTTTGTGTGCTTTATGCATTTCTTATATTTTAAGTATTTTGTATATTTGATGTATATTATCTATTTTGCAGGTATATTAATAAAATACATGAAATACATGAAATATTATGAAATATATGAAATAGATTAAACAGATTAAATAGATTAATATTATGAATTATATGAAACATGAAGTATGTGAGATATATGAAATATATGAAATACACGAAATACATGAAATATACCAATGTACCAAAAATATCAAATATATCACATATATCAAATACATTAAATATACAAAATTTACCAAATATATCCAAAAATATTAAATGTATCAAATATATCAAATATATCAAACATATCAAACATATCAAACATATCATATATATCAAATATATCAAATATACAAAATATATACCAACAGTATCAAATATATCTAAATATATAAATATATATTTAATACTTAATGTTTGTTTAATATATATTAAATATATGATATTGAAATTCCCCTTTTTTTCTTTCTTTTTTTGGTACATTAGTTCTTTAAATTACCTCCAAATTTCAGTGTCAGATGACTGGTCTTCCTCATTCCACTGCTCCTTGCCCTATCCTAGTAATGCCGAGCGTCTGGCTAGGAAGTGACAAGTATCAATTTCTTTTCGATATTTTGAGTGTAAATGTGGAAAATTAGTTTTGGCAAGCTTTTGGCAAAACTCTGACGCCATAGACTTCTGCAGTAACAGGTTCTGTTAAATTGACTCAGTATTGCCTTCTACGCAGAAAGAAATGCTTACTAAGTGCATCAGTATCTAAGTTAGATATGTCAAATCAAATCTAGATAATTGGTTTGGTTTTGAAAATTTGATATTTCATCGGACTATGCAGCTTTAATCAACTAATGTATCTAATCAGCATTGGAAAAAAACACCCCAAAAAAACATTTTGTCCGAGCAGATGGCAGTATGGCATTAGTGTCAAAGTTTATTTGACAATCGCTCACTTCCGGATTAAACATGCATGAATCCACCACACGGTGCTGCGTCCACACAAAGCGTGGAGAGAAGCATTGACTCATGTGTACATGCCTGCTGCACTTGCGTGATGCAATGCATTGTTGGAGCTGTCACTCATAGTTGGCTTCCTCCATTCTTAATGCGCTAACCACTTCCGTATGCCTTCAGTCAAACCAGGCAAGGAGCGGCCCATAGCTAAGGCGGTAGAGTGTCCACCTGTGAAGGTGTGGGTCATCCTATCGGTCCTGCTCAGTGGACCCATTTGCAGTTTGGGGTATTTTCCGTTCCAACAAGTGGTCCATGACTGGTTCATCAAACGCTGTGGTATGTGATGGACGTAGTTGGACATAGTTGGACGTGGTTGGATGTGGTTGGATGTAGTTGGACGTGGTTGGACGTGGTTGGACATGGTTGGACATAGTTGGACGTAGTTGGACGTAGTTGGATGTAGCTGGACGTGGTTGGACGTAGTTGGAAATGGTTGGATGTGGTTGGATGTGGTTGGACGTGGTTGGACATGGTTGGACATGGTTGGATGTAGTTGGACGTGGTTGGACATAGTTGGACGTAGTTGGATGTGGTTGGACGTGGTTGGATGTAGTTGGACGTGGTTGGACATGGTTGGACATGGTTGGATGTGGTTGGACGTAGTTGGACATGGTTGGGCATAGTTGGACGTAGTTGGACGTGATTGGACATAGTTGGACGTAGTTGGACATAGTTGGACGTAGTTGGATGTGGTTGGACGTAATTGGACGTGGTTGGACTTAGTTGAACAGGAGACGGATGCTCAACTCATTCGGCCATTCTGTCTGGTCTCAAGGAGCAGGACGTAGCTCAAGTGGTAACATGTCCACCTGTGAAGGTGTCGGTCATCCGATCAATCCTGCTCAGTGGATCCATTTGTAGTTTAGGCTATTTTCCTTTCCAACCAGTGGTCCACAACTGTTTCATCAAAGGTTGTGGTATGTGTTGCCCTGTCTGTGGGAAAATGCATATAAAAGACCCTTTGATGCTTATCGGAAAGCGTAGCCAATGTGGCGGCGGTGGGTTTCCATCCAAAAGAAATATGTCAGAATGACCACATGTTTGACATCCAATAGCCGTTGATAAGAATCAATGTGCTCTAAAGGCGTTATTGAATAACACAAGCTTTTTAAAAATGTCTTAATGTAAAAAAACAAAGCCTGCCCAAACCTCGCTTTCGACTGCAGTGCTGAACTTTAGTCACGTGACTGCAAAGGGCGCGCGCAAAGACACACGGGGCAAACTGCCCTGCCTCATGCAACATTGAGTGGCGCGCATTTCCGCTTTGGCGGCGCCTGCGCAGAACTGTGCGACGCCAACACGCAACCCGCACCTGCGCAGTAAAGTAATGCATGGCTGTTACTGTTAGTGTTAGTTCATGCAGTTGGTTGTTTGTTGGAGTTTTACATCCTGGCAATATCTAAGGTCATATCAGGATGGGTACCGACTTGTGACAGTGCGCACTCATGGCAACTGTATAGTGCTGCCCCACTGGGAGACCAGGCCGCCACCACCATGATCTTGTTTCGTATTCAGACATAATCACACATTTTATATATGTTTCTCGCAGATTAAAGGGCTTGGAATATGTTTGAAATTTACTGTGTTTTTACCTATGTTTAAATCGCACAACGTTAGTTGTGTAAATTAAGGGGGAATCGCTGTGAAACTGGATGCTAAATGAAGAACTTGTTAAGTCGATGCAGTGGTGATGTAAGAGCTGGTTGGGTCTCCTCCTTTCATCGATGTTTACCTTTAGTGAATGTTAAATGAAGGGCTTGTTAAGTCGACCCAGTGGTGATGTAAGAGCTGGTTGGGTCTCCTCCTTTCGTCGATGTTTACCTTTAGTGAATGTTAAATGAAGGGCTTGTTAAGTTGACCCAGTGGTGATGTAAGAGCTGGTTGGGTCTCCTCCTTTCGTCGATGTTTACCTTTAGTGAATGTTAAATGAAGGGCTTGTTAAGTCGACCCAGTGGTGATGTAAGAGCTGGTTGGGTCTCATCCTTTCGTCGATGTTTACCTTTAGTGAATGTTAAATGAAGGGCTTGTTAAGTCGACCCAGCGGTGATGTAAGAGCTGGTTGGGTCTCCTCCTTTCGTTGATGTTTACCTTTAGTGAATGTTAAATGAAGGGCTTGTTAAGTCGACCCAGTGGTGATGTAAGAGCTGGTTGGGTCGCCTCCTTTCATCGATGTTTACCTTTAGTGAATGTTAAATGAAGGGCTTGTTAAGTCGACCCAGTGGTGATGTAAGAGCTGGTTGCGTCTTCTCCTTGTGTCGATGTTTACCTTTGGTGAATGATAAATGAAGGGCTTGTTAAGTCGACCCGGTGGTGATGTAAGAGCTGGTTGGGTCTCCTCATTTTGTCGATGTTTACCTTTCGTGAATGCTAAATGAAGGGCTGGTTAAGTCGACCAAGTGGTCATGTAAGAGCTGGCTGGATCTCCTCCTTTCTTCGATGTTTACCCTTCTCCTGTAAGTCGGGTGTCAAGCGAGGTAGTATGTCAAATAAATACAAAAGTTGGAATTCTGCATGCAGAAAAATAGCGATAAAATAGGGATTTTTTTCAATAAAAGTAAGAATTTTGAATAAGTAAATATACAAAAATAGAATGAGAGACATACCTCAGTGATGTCTATGTGCTCTACCTGACATATATATGTAACATATGACCCCTGCATGAACTGTATGACCTGTATGTGCAATATGTGACCTCTATATCCAATATTGACCTATATGCGCAAAGTGTGACCTATAGGTGCACTAGGTGAACTCTACGTATACTGTGCGACCTATAGAGGGAGTGCATGTGACGTCATCACTCAGCAGTCAGCGGTCAGTGGCCAGCCATCTTGGATTATGAGCACCCTCCCTAGCCATGTTGTGAATGCATGCAGATGCAGTAAAACAGAGTGTTCTTGTGTTCTGGGAAGTTCTGGGCAGTTTACATCCAATGTGTTTACTTACAGCACTTTAGCAACAACTTCTGAGTCCAAACTGTTCAAAGCAGTGACAAATAAACCAACAAATCAGTAAATAAGCACAGTGTAGGCAGTTGGAAGCCTTTTGTATGTAATCAAATATGGCCCCCGAAAGTTGTCTTGTGATGTCATTACACCCCTCTATATGCGCAATCTCTGTCCTTTATGCGCAATGCTTGTCCTATATGTGCAATATCTGACCTCCATGTGCAATGTGTGACCTCTATATGCAATGTGTGACCTCTATTACAATATAAGACCTCTTGTGCAATGTGGGACCTTTATGTGCAACATCTGACCCTTATAAGCAATTTTTTACCTCTACATACAGTGTGTGACCTCTATGTACACTATCTTACCCCTAACTGCAATGTGTGACCTCAGTCTACAATATCTGACCTCTATGCACAAAGTATGACCTCTACAAGCAATGTGTGACCTCTACGTACAATATCTTACCTCTATGTGAGATGTTTGACCTCTATGCACACTGTGTGATCTTAATTTGCAATGTGTGACCTCTATGCACAATGTGTGACCCCTATGTACAATGTCTGGCCGCTACGTACAATACCTGACCTCTATGTAAAATGTGTGACCCCTGTGTAAATGTTTGACTTCTACATACAATATCTGACCTCTATGTGCAATGTCTGACCTCTATGTGCAATGTCTGACCTATATGCATACTGTGTGACCTCAATGTGAAATGTGCGACCGTTGTGGTTGTGCAATGTATGCCATGCTGTAAAGATATATGGTCTTTCGGTCGTGATAGACAAGCTTGGAATCATATCAATATCTCGGGCGATGGAGTTGGGGACTATTGTTATGTAATAGCGACGCAATGTGTGTCCACTCACTGTGTGACATATAAATAACTATGTGCAAATGTTATGACACTTGGTGACTGGGATTGCGGTATGATGTCCGGATATTAAGATACGGTTATTAATTATAGAAATGTTCCCTCCATGCAGCAGGAAGAGTGCAAATGGAGGAGGAGCATATATTAAAGTTTATTGTAACTGTATGACGACTACTTGTTACCACAGGACCGCTGGGTATGAATTTGAATCGTCCGTCATCAAAACCATCGGAATATCCAACTTTAATACATTTGACCAGACGGGATGGCCGAATGAGTTAGAGCGTCCGTCTCCCGTGTTGGTACATCGTGGGATCGTGTGTGCAAACCCTGATCGAGTCAAACCAATGACTTAAACATTGATACTTGTAGCTTCTTAGCCAGGCGCTCGGCATTATTAGGATCGGGCAACGAGCAGTGGAATGAGGAAGACCAATCGTCTGCGATTGAAATTTCCCCTGCTTAATCAACTAATGTACCCCCCCATCAAAAAAATGTTTGCGCTTAATCTCAGCGGTTGATCGATATTAAACAGTTTAAATTTTTTTAAATTTATTTGTTTATCCAGGCGTGACCTGTGTCAGTAAGACACTATCGGTGAAGCCTACCTATGGCAGCAAGGCGGGAGGCCTTTATCTCACGATTACTGGAAAGGGTAAGTAAGGGTTAACCGACAACTAAAAGACATATTTGTGTCTCAGGCGCATTTTGTCCGAATTTAGGGTGATTAGGTAGTTGGTTGGAATTAAAAAAGAACAAATTGTTGGATAGTGATAAACCCTTTATCGCGTGTAATAATGCCTGTAGTGTCCTCCCCCCCCCCTCCCCCCCCCTATCCGGGCGGGGGAGGGGGGGGGGTACTAGCATGCACCGCTTCACCTCCTGCGTGGGGCCGATTCAGACAGAGGAAGCTCGAGACAGGTGTGGGAGAAGGAGGGTTTATTTGAGGCAAGTAAACAGTGGTACAAGGTTAAATTCTTTCAGGATAATGATAAATGTCTGGGTGAGTTCAGTCCACTTGGTCGATGTCAGCCGATGGTAGAGGGAGGACCTGGGAGCCTACGGAGGTAGGCCCAGGAGCCGACCCCCTCGAAGTGGCATTAAATAGAGGGTGGGTGGGTGTGGTAGAATAAAGCAGTTTGAAGGTTGGAGCCCGAATCCGGGTCAAGCGGGGGTGAGGGGAGGAGGAGGAGGGCGCACATGTGCCACTTGGTGATGTGAGTGTCTTGGGCTTCCCCCGCTGGATCAACCACAATTCTAAATTATGGGCCAATCCTCCACCCGCTCGGAAGAATTATTTAAGTTACTCCCAACTCATATCTTTCTCTATTATACTTAGCTCTCTTTCTCTATTATACTTAGCTCTATTGCTTATACCTGTACTCTAAAGATAATGTCAGAATTATTTGTTTTTAAATTGGCCCTGTGGTATTTAGTCAATTTAATTTTCATTTCGGCCAGATAAATTTGGATATACCGAGATTTGATTGTACATAATATATTTCATTTGATAGTATAAAAATATTTCCCACACAGCGGCTGAAACAGGACTAACATAGGTGGTGTGTGGGGATGGGGGGTGGGAGGTGGCCACATGGTGCCACCACCGGTTCAGATTGGTAAGGTGGCAGAACAGGTAAGACGGTATAGATGGTAGGCCCCCTTCTACAAATTTATAAATTTATACTCGCATCATTGCTACGCAGGGAACTGAGAAGTCAGAAGCAGAAGGTGGGAATAACACAACTTTATTTTCATGACAGGCAGGGTAACCGGCTGACTAGTGCAGCTCTACTCACTGCAGCTGTGAGTGATCGGTAACAAGGCCCGACATGCACGTGAAGTTATCGTAATTAATAATAGTGAGATGAGAAATACAAACATTTTAATCACAATCACAGGACATTTCAATCATCATAAACAAAGCATTTTTATCATCAGTCACAATCATTAATCAATCATCAAATAATCATCAAATCTACATCAATGCAGACATTTCAATATTATGAGTTTCAATTTATTATGAGGTAAATTCTTTAGTTTTTTAAAGTTTTTTCGTTCATTTCGTTTTTTGCTTGGGTTTATTTTTAAAGATTGAGTTAAGCGCATTGGTTGTGGGTGGGTGGGTGGGTGGGTTAAGAAGACGTGTTGCTGCTACGGTGGGCCGTGTGCGAGTGGCTATTCCGAGGCTCGCAGGGGCGAGTCTGGGGTGGGGTTTTGAGGTTGAAGTTGATTGGTCGAGGGGTGTTTTGGGGTTGTCCAATGGGATGGCTTGTTGGTGTGAGTGGCAGGTGGGAGGGGCTGCTTACCTGTTCTCTGGAACCCCAGCAATGACAGTAAATTGAGCGCCACCCGCTCATTTACCCCAATATGCTATGCATCATATATATACACGAATGTATATATAGATAGATATATATCTTATACTGTGGGAAGACAAAACTTTGCCTATAGACCGCTCCTATTGTTCTTTCTCGGTAATTAATATACAATAGATACAGTAGGCTAGTCTAGTAATAAGAGTAGAAAAAATAAATACATACATACCAAGAAAATCCAAAAAAACTAACATAGGCTATTAACCATACCAACCAATTATCTATCTGCTGCTGAAATTCAGGCAATCAAATACCTTATCAGCAGCAACTGTGTGGTAAGATAACACCAACACTACAACTGGCCAGCATTGAAAACAAGCCTGGGCACCCGGGCTGATATGCTATGGACAGTATAAATACAACCTCAATACAAAAAAACAAAAAAAAGTAAAACCTCTCTAAATTTACCTACCATGGGACCGACTTTAAGTGGTCCTTTCAGGGAGGTGGTCGGTTTAAGGAGTTAGAATATCCTTACAATGGTATTGTTGGGACCCAAATAAAGCGATCGATATAGGGGAGTGGTCGATATGTGGAGGTGGTTGGTTAGAGAGGTTTTACTGTATGTGATATATAACAAATTATGTTAATATAAATGGTCGGAAGTTGCTATATAAGGTCATAATAGAAATAGACCGTTGATGCATATTTTAACAGTATTTCCTTTTTAATTTAATTATTTTTATTTTGTAGCGTTAAATGATGCAAGTTTCAGTCTGCAAAACAACGACCCGAACGTTGGAAACACGGTAACGCTCAAGTGCAAATATCAGGACTACAATTGTCCCATCTTCACGGATAAAACAAACCCACTACAAATCGTCTGCACAACCCCGTAAGTGTACTGTCCACTTACAGCCGAACTCGTTGTCGGGTGTTGATTAAAAAAAAATAATTGCCTTTTTATTAAACTTTGTATTTTGTTATTCATTTAAACGCATATTTTGTGAGTGCCGAGGCACTGGTCTTCCAGCCGTTGAAGCGATCACATTTGGTTTGTACATGATGATGGGGAAGTGGAATGTGCTGCATTGTGTGCAGCGCACACCATTCTGAACATTGAAAGCGGGGGAGCAGCCTATGCTGCGGAGTTTACAGCGTAAGTGCTCAATATAGTGCAGGGATGAGTCTCAGTGACTCACATTCCCTGTGTGTTGAGTCATTGACTCACATTCCCTGTGTGTTGAGTCATTGACTCACTGTCCCTGTGTGTGGTGAGTCAGTGAATGAAGGGGAAATGCCACTTGCTTATTCACATCCTTTACCCTCGCCGTTCCTCACCCTCTCCCCTCGGCCCTCTTAACCCTCTCTGCCCGCCCCTCACCACTCTATTATCCAGATGTTCGTCTACATACAGTACAATCCTGTTAAACCAAGCTCGGTTAAACCAAACGATCGGTTAATCCAAACTTTTTTTGGCGGCCCGGCAAAATACTACCATTTATCATATAAAAAAGTTGGTTAAACCAAAGTCGGTTAATCCAAATTATCGGTTAATCCAAACAACATTGTCCGCCCCATGCCACTTCCGGTATGGTTAAACCAAACTTTGATGTGGTTATAAGGTCATCTGAGACCCCACAGACTTTTTTTTTATATGATAAATGGTAGTATTTTGGTGGGCCGCCGAAAAAAAGTTTTGATTAACCGATTGTTTGGTTTAACTGAGCTTGGTTTAACGGGGTTATACTGTATACACATAAAAAACAATAATCAAAGTCTCCACATACATTGTATATTACATGTGCAATACACGCTTATTCAAAGTCAAAGTCAAAGCCAAAGCTTGGTTAAACCAATGATCCGTTAATCCAAACAAATTCCTAGGGTCCTTTCAAGTTTGGTTTAGCGAGGTTATACTGTATTTAACTTAGGTACCGTTGCACTTATTAAACACTTGTCGCCACATAGAAGGGAATATACTGAGGCACTTTAATAGTGCCCCTTACTGCAGAAGTATATGGTGTCAGAGTTTTGGCATGCTTTCCGAAATTAATTTAGCACATTTTCACTTCAAATATCTCAAAAGTTTGTCATTTAAAACAGAAGTTACTTCAAACTAAAAGTAAGGTAGGTCATAATGATCAACTTAATATCTCAGAAAATGACAGAAACTGTAATGGTTAGCACACTGGCCCGGAATGCATAGAGAGGTGGGTTTGAGTCCCGTTGTAGGCGCAATATTTCCCATTTTCATCACCCCCACGACACAGGTTGCGGTGATCATGATCCTGTACAAGCTACACGCTGTATAGTTGTTGAACCTACCCTGTCTATGTGTCAGTGCACTGCCTGTATATATGTAATTGTAAGCATTAAAAGACTTACAATTCCAGGGGGACGAGTGTAGTGGTCTGCACTGACCTCTCAGGCAAGGAGCCGCATAGACGGGTATGCGTGGTTAGTATGGTTATATCAGGGAGCCTAGGTGGTGTAATGCTTAGCACACTGGCCCAGAATGCAAAGAGATGTGGGTTCGAGTCCCACTCTAGGCTCAATATTTCCCATTTTCATCACCCCCCCAGCACTACTTTAAACATGCCGGGGACATAGCTCAATCAGTAGAGTGTCCCCCTGTAAGGTGTGGGACATCTGATCGATCCTGCTCAGTGGACACATTTGCAATTTGGCCTATTTTCCATTCCGACCAGTGGTCCACAACTGGTTCATCAAAGGCTGAGGTATGTGCTGTCCTGTCTGTGGGAAAGTGCATATATACGAGACCCTTTTACAGCTTATCAGAAAGAGTAGCCTATGTAGCGGCAGTAGGTTTCCTCCAAAGAAATGTCAGAATGACCCTATTGTAAAGTCCATGGCTGGAATCTGTGTCTGTGTAAGCAGGCTATAGTGAAATCAATACAGGCAAAAAGAGAAGGGAAGAGTATAAAGAGTGAAAGTAGAGAGGGAGCCAAGCCCTCAGGTTTATTATTTATAGTGGTACATGGATCTAGTATGATATGTCACCTGACCATATTCTCCAATGAGAATCAAGCATCTACAGCTCCACCAATGAACATCAAGCATTCCTGTGTCACCATGGCTACAGTGATCTGCCCACCACCATGCGGTGTGGTTCCCCTGGCCACCACCTGCCCTGAGCTGAGTGTGTGGTGATCCATGACTGCAGAGGTGGGAGGGTGTAGTCGGTAGAGCTCCAAGTGCCCCTTGCACAGTATCTGACTAACACAAAATGACTATTGACCAATGAATCAAGCATCACCAGCAACTACATAAACATTTATGCACCTGGCCCTATATACCTTTTTCACCAATAGACCATTTGCATTTCCCCACCAGTGCCTCATTATCGGAATATTTTACAATATGTTTGACGTCCAATAGCTGATGATAAAAATCAATGTGCTCTAGAGGCATCATTAAATAAAACAAGCTTGGTTTTACTGACTTTAACTCTGACGTCATCCATCACGTGACCTTTCAGCCCCAAAGAACCCGCTGATTACCCGTGCACATCGTTTGTCACCATTAACGGGAAGCCCATCGATCCTGCTTGCCAGACAACGGCGCGGTTCAACGTAAGTACCCAAGTGTCAGGATAATGTTGCCTAGCGCCATGTCAGCAGCAAAAGCCATATTCACAGCGAGAAGTGTTCACCTTCTATTCTGTCACATTCTTAATTATTCAACCATTGCTTTTGCGCATATTTAATTCTGATTAACTTTTTACTTCACTTTCTTTTCCCTTATGCCATGAATACGGTACGCTAATTTGTCAGCATTCATAAACTGTCACATTGAGTTTGATTATAGATTATTAAGAATTATACTTGTACGGGTGCCAAAGTTCAGCTTTCCTGGGGCGCCAGCAACCCTAGGCCCATTCCTGCAGGGGCGGAGGCAGTTTTCCCGTACCCCACATATTACGTGGCCCGGTGTAAAGATTTCAAATTCCCCCCATATTCAAGTTATCCCCCGGGAACTTGAAAACGTTTTCAAATTCCTCCCAGGGGAATTTGAAAACGTTTTCAAATTCCCTCCCTCATTTGAACTTTCCCTCCCCCCCATTTTTGCGGAATTTTCTTTATTTTTGTTATTTTTTGTTATTTTTTGTTATTTTTCATAATATACAGAGAATAGCATAATGGAAATTATTACTAGTACAATAAAACATATTTAACCACAAATGACACAAAAAGTCTCCAAGATGGTTAAGAAAAAAATATTATAGGTCTGAAATTTAAAACGTTTTTTAAAGTTTTTTAAACAATTTTAAATTCCCGGAGGGGGGAATTTGAAAATAGGGGGAGGAATCTGAAAACTGATTTTAAGTTCCCCCCCAGGAATCTGAAAACGTTTTTAATTTCCCCGGAGGGAAGTTAAAAACGTTTTCAGATTCCCGGGGGGGGGGAACTTGGGAAGGGGGGAAGTTGAAATCGTTACACCGGTGCTACGGCTTCCGGTATTAACTATCGCTGTTTTCTTTTATAGAGTAACGATGACAGAACCCCCACCATCACCAGCATAAGTCCACACAACTACGTCACTGGTATGTAGTCAAGGCCGTAACTAATCAGGGAAGAAGGGGGAGAGGAGTTACGCCCCCCCCCCCTCCCTCCCCCCCCAAAAAATACCCACAAAAAAACAGCCCAATGAGAACCATCCCTGGGATTTCATAGCCTCTAGATTCAACATTTTTTTTCCTGTGGCTTCATCCATTTGTTTTTAGGCATAGCTCACCAAGTGCATAATACATATGTTGAACTGGAATTGCATGCAGTTACTATTACGACAAATAGTCAATTTATATTATGCTTCTATTATCGAACAGGTTTTTCATGTGGTTATTATTGCAACTGATGTTGTCATTTATGTACCAACAAATTGTAATGAACGGCCGGAAGACCAGTGCTCTGGCGCTGACAAAAGACATTATTCGCTGAATAAAATACATTTAGTAAAAAAAAAATAAAAAAAATAGCAGCTTAGCACAGAAGCATCAAACTGCAATCCATATTTAATGAGTGCCCTCGTATCAAAGTTGGACAACTAGGATCAAATTTTTGTAATGGGTCATTTGCTCATGGACACAGCTGACTTAAGCTGTGTTTACACAGGCGAGTGTAAAACGATTTAAGACAAATCGATTTATATGAATCGTTGTAGTGGCGCGTTTACCCGGAACTAGTTTGAAGGCGGAAATCGATATCTGCGCATGAGCAAGTCCAGACTAACGAGCACCAGTTTGGGTTCGTCGACGTCACCACGAGAGAGTGTCGGTTCGACCTAGATCTGTATGGACTGAATCGTATTGGTTTGGAACGGTCAAAACTTCTGCTGGGCAGTGAAACCCTAAAAATAAATGATGAAAAAAATATCTGTGCACAGCTAGCGGTTTCATAGACTAAATTCTATAATATGCGCTTTTGATCAACCGGAAAGTCAACAAACTAAGGTCTCGACTGCGCATGCGTGTGACGCGCTTAAGCTAGATCGATTCATATAAACGACCTCGCTAAGTGGTTTATATAAAGCGAATAATATGAATCGATTCATCCCTAAAACGCCACAGCGTCGCGTTTACACGGCAAATGTAAATCGATCTAGACAAGTGGTTTTATATGAAGGGTTTTAACTCACCCGTGTAAACACAGCTTAAGAGTAAGAGGCAAAGATGGGTTAATCAAGCCTTTTATTCGGGCAGCGCCCGCCCGGTGGCATGTACATGGATTTTGCAGTGTTTGGCAAGAAGCGAATGAGCGAAGGCCCTGATATAAGTGGTGAAATGAAATGTTATGAGGGCATATTTCTTTTTATAAATAATTTTTTGTGACAAGTTTTTTTATTCTGCCCATAACGTATAAGCTCCTGTGAGGGTGCTTGTTTTCAACACTGGGCAGCTGTGATACTGGATTGGTCTGGTCTCACACTCAGGAGTGTTTACCTGATCTTTCCCGGGCCAACCTTTTGCGGTTTTGGGTGTTAGTAGTTTCTATATTAGGTTTTTTGAATTTTCAAAGTTTTTTCCTAACCTGTATATGATAACTTAGCCTATGATGTACATCTACACAGATGACATAAAGGCCTGCGGGAGAGGATCACATCCCATTGTGGTTTGTTACAGCATCCTTTCACCCATGCCCTGTCCTTAGATAGTACACCAGTGTGCCAGAACACCCCTGGACCCTTCAGGACTGCAACTAGGTGGGATGGTTGTGTTGTATGGTTAGCCATTTTGTATTTCAGGGTGAATCGGATGCATGATCGTGGCCTGCCTGGTTCTGCTTTGGTTTGTGCCAGTACACATATGAGACATGTGAGCGAGGTAACAAGTAAATAAAATGTGCAATATGAACAAGAGTTAATTAGTTAACATATGAGATAATTGTAAATGATGAAAATTAACAAATGTAAAATATTGAATAGAACCTGTTACTGCAGAAGCCTATGGGGTCAGAGTTTTGGCGTGCTTGCCAAAATTAATTTTGCATGGTTCCACTTCAAATATCTCAAAAGTTAGCCATATAAAATAAAAGTTACTTGAAGCTAAAGTAAGGTAGATTGTAACGATCAACCTAATGTATTTATCTCAGAAAATTTCAGAAACTCAAAACCATCAGATTATGCAACTTTAAGGCTCAGTCACACCTTACTGGACTGGGAAAACGGATAGAAAACAGACACTGTCCGGTGAAATAGGCAATATACGGTTTATATACGGTATGCATCCGGTGTGTCCATTCTCTCTCCTGTGGTGTTTGGTGTGTACGGTGTGAAGTTTTGAACATACACAAAACCTTGTACCGGTCACTGCCGGACTGACATGTATGGTTGGTATCCGGTTTAAGTCCGTTTAGTCCGTTTCATGTCTGGTACCCATCCGTTACGTCTCCGGTTTGCTTCCTGCAGAGTCCATTGGCGGTGTTGTGGGAATTTGGTCAGTATATGTTTTCGGCGCGTTCGTGAACAGTCCGGTACGTGTCTGTTTGATGTTCGGTCCGTCCATTAGACATTCGGTTGTCATCCGGTTATCATCCGGTGGCTATTCGTTAACATACATTCCTTGTCCGTTTAGCATCCATTTCATCCAAATCCCTTTGCAACATTTCGACACATTTCGGTACATTTTGATACCGAACACCAACGACTAGACAATTCTTTGTCTGGTTGTGTCCGTTGATCAATCCGGTAAGGTGTGACAGGCACTTAATATACATGTGTTTCCCATCTGCAGGCTCCAAAACTCCGATAACTTGGCGTGGACGGATATTCACAGATGCATTTACAAGCACAGCGGTGTCCACAAACAATAAGGATGCACGCATCACAAAGTAAGCCGGGTTAAGATACAGTCAGCTCTGGTTAATCCAACACATTCTGTCACACACCAAATAATGTTGGATAGCAAATTGTGGGAATAACCAATTTAGATGATTTTGTGGTTGTTTGTGTTATTTTTATAAACCTATTTAGGCCTATATGTGCCTGAATCATGCATGCAATTGTTCATTAAGATAACAATAATGTCTAAGTAACATATCTACATTTATTACAGATAAACATACTTATCAATCATTCACACTAACATTATTTGGTATTTAAAAACTTCAACAAACTGGTTAATGCTAATTTATGTTTGATGGATCTCAAGTGTCGGATTAATCAGAGCTATACGCATGTTTGTTACAAAAAAAGCGGTGTCAGTGTCGGAAAGCGAGTGTCTGATTAACCAGAGTAATTAGCGTTCATTAACATTGGGGAAATCCGTTACACCTGAAATCGTGACAGAAAGGAAAATTGTCAGATTAACCAGTGTCAGATTAACAAGAGCTGACTGTAGCTCTAATGGTGTGTCTACACGGCACAACCAGTTGCACAATTTGTTGGGCATAATATTGCCGCGACAAATCATTCAAATTACAACGTAGAAAGTTTGTTCAGTGCAACTTGCAACAAAATAGGATTTGTTCTATTTTGTTGAGCTGCTGTTGAGATGTTGAGTGCAAAGACCAATGAAAATGCACCTCCCTGATCAATTGATACACAATGTAAAATGCCGAAATGGTTCAATGTGTCTATTGACCAATTTCATATGACGTCAGCACATGTATTTAGGTCAGTGCGCGTGCTGCTTGGCTGCAATACAACATCCAGGTCACACTGCAAACTCAATGGCTATGTTCAATCTCCATAGAAAAAAGGTGAAATATCTCTAAAACCACAACACCTAGAAACAAACTGATTGGAATACACATAGAAAACATGTTTACCAAAAAGATTATATTAAATTGATACGGTTAGGGTTCTGGATTTCTATTAATTTTGAATAAAATTGATGTTTTGTACTGCACGTACCGGCAAACTCAATGCATTGTCAATGGCAGTGAGCAATCTTCATACCGAAAAAATGTAATATCTCTAAAACCACAACACCTAGAAACAAACTGATTGGAATACACATAGAAAACATGTTTACCAAAAATATTATATTAAATTGATACGGTTAGGGTTCTGGATTTCTATTAATTTTTAATAAAACTGACGTTTTGTACTGCGTGTACTGCGAACACAATGCATTGTCAATGGCAGTGAGCAATCTTCACACAGAAAAAGTTAAATATCTCTAAAACCACGCCACCTAGAAACAAACTGATTGGAATACACATAGAAAACATGTTTACCAAAAAGATTATATTAAATTGATACGGTTAGGCTTCTGGATTTCTATTAATTTTGAATAAAACTGACGTTTTGGACTACGCGCACGGCAAACTCAATGCATTGTCAATGGCGGTGAGCAATCTCCATACAGAAAAAGTGAAATATCTCTAAAACCACACCACCTAGAAACAAACTAATTGGAATACACATAGAAAACATGTTTACCAACAACATTATATTAAATTGATACGATTAGGGTTCTGGATTTCTATTAATTTTGAATAAAACTGAGGTTTTACACTGCGCGTACTGGCAAATTCAGTGGCAGTGTGCATTCGTTCTGCAGCCAAGATGCACGCGCATACACGATGCTTACAAACATTGAAAGGGGTCTATAGCATAGTAGTTATTGTTCCCTGGCTCTTTTCATAGATGGCACCACTAGAGTGGTAGTCACACCTACGTGACACCTAGTTGTGTTCAACAGGTTGCAATGAATTCAATGGATTCAATTAATTAAGATGACTTAATGTGACTTAAGGTGACTTAAGATAACTTAAGGTGAATTAATGTGAATTAATGTGAATTAACGTGAATTAACATTAATTGCAACAAGTTGCAATGAATTAACGTGAATTAACATGAATTAACGTGAATTAAAGTGAATTAAGGTGAATTAACGATAATTAACGTCAATTACAAGAGCTAAATGAATTAAATTAAGTAAATAAGGTCAATGAAATAATTAAATAAAGGAAGTAAATGAAGTAAATTGAAGTAAATGAAGTAAATGAAGTAAATGAAGTAAATGAAGTAAATGAAGTACATGAAGTAAAATGAAGTCAATGAAGTAAAATGAAGTCAATGAAATAAATAAAATAAATAAAATAAATAAAATAAATAAATAAAGTAAATATTGTAGATGAAGTCAAATGAAGTAAACAAAGTAAATTAAAGTCAGTGTACACTGTAGATAGTAACGATAGAGCAGTTTGCACAACACTATTTCTGGTAGAACTAGATTTTGTTTGTTTGTTGTAGTTTTACGTCCTAGCAACATCTAAGGTCATATTAGGACGGGTACCGACTTGTGATAGTATACACACTCATGGCGACTTCACTAGAAGTCAATATTCAATCTTTGAATGAAGTCTCTTTTATTTTCAGAGCGTTCCTGGCCACGGACGTCGTCCTCATGTAAGTGCAATTAAATTGTCAGCAAACTCTATTTTGTAATTCACGAAGGCGTAGGAGGCAAAGCGTGGGTTTGTGGAGGACTCGAGGTTTAGTCAAAGGAATAAAAACACTTGAACACAAAAAAAAGGTCAATTGTCGTTCTCGGGTTGTCGAATCGTCGCTCGCCAGTCCAGCTACTCCCGGCATCTCCGGTGGTGTTTTTAGGCCTGACTCGAACCCACCACCCTACAGGAGGACCCTAACCCAGAGGTTCGGGTGGGTGAAGAATGTGGCAGGGTATGGCAGGGTACTGTGGCAGGGTATTGTGGCAGGGTACTGTCATGATGGCGGTGCGGTGGTTGTGAGGCCGTTGGAAAACTTTGAGAGTTAGGTCACGTGGTTAGTTTTGGCGGGAAGGACTAGAGGCGCCCCCTGGAGTCCACCATGGCAGTTCGGGTTGATGTTTGTTTGTTTGTTGTTGTTTTACGTCCTAGCAACATCTAAGGTCATATCAGGACGGGTACCGACTTGTGACAGTGCGCACTCATGGCGACTTTATAGTGCTGCCCCACTGGAAACCAGGCTGCCAGCACCATGACCTGATTGTCACATTATCCTGACACTGAGCTAACCAGTGCTTGCCCTATCCTAATAATGCCGAGCGCCAGGCTAGGAAGCAACAAGTATCAATTTTTAAGTCATCGGTTTGACTCGACCAGGGTTCGAACCCCACGAACACACGATCTACCGACACGGGAGTTCAGGGTGAAGTTGCATAGTCCGAAGACATTTGAAATGTTGACCTTATTAATTTTTTTAGATAAATATACCAGGTTGACGATTGTAGCCTACTATTGATTAATCTGAAGTAACTTTGATTTTTTTTTAAATTGCTAATTTTGGAGTTATTTTGGAGCTGAAAGAACCCAACATAATTTCGGCAAGTTTGGCAAAAATCCTGTAGTTATGAACCAGATTGTCATCTCGTAATGATCACATGGCATAGTAGTATACCATTAGTGATTATACTGGAAAATTATTAATCATTCCCCCTCAGAGCTCTTAGCGGAAACAATGAACTTAGGTGACCTTAGCATTGATTATTGCTGACCGTAGTATTGTTCTTGGTGACCTTTGTATTGTATTCCCAGATATAATTGGTTATGTGTGAGTTGAATAATAACTCATTATATACTACTGGTAGTCTGGTAGAGGTGTGTCTTTAATGGGGTTAAATGAGCGAGTGGCGCTCATTTGCTGTCATTGCTGGGGGTGCAGAGAATAGGTAAGCAGCCCCTCCCACCTGCCGCTCACACCAACAAGCCACCGCACTGGCCAACCCCACAAACCCCCTCGACCAATCAACTTCAACCTCAAAAACCCCTCCCCCAGACTCGCCCCTCCGAGCCTCAGAATATCCACTGACACACACGGCCCACCGTAGCAGCAACACGTCTTCTTAACCGCCCCACCCACAACCAAAGCATTTAACTCGATCTGACCCTGCCTGTCATGAAAATAAAGTTGTGTTATTCCCACCTCCTGGTTCCTACTTCTCAGTTGCCCGGGGTAGCAATGATGTCATGTTTTGACATTGTTATTGTGTTGTGGTGTTATTGTGTTGTGGTGTTATTGTGTTGTGGTGTTCTCTGTGGCAGAGTGGTTAGAGTGTCTGACTTTTTTCAAGGTTGGACTCCTAATCTGAAGGTCAGTGGTTCGATTCCCCATGCCCCCACCTCTGCCACTTTGGATTTCCACCGCTGTGTATAACTTACAGCGTCATCAAAGGCCGGTTGCTCTTATACCATGTCTATGTGGTGTGGGAGGTTAAAAATCCCTTGGGTCGGTAAAAGTGTAGGCTCGGGCTTTCTATCGACAAACTGTCTAATGGTGAAAACAAGTCTATTCAGACTTATCCATGATATGCAGTATAAATCTTCAATCAATCATTGTAGTAGTCTACACTACTGAACCCCTCAGACAAGGAGCCACATAGACAGGTAGGGCTGGATAGGGTGACTGTAACAGGGAACCCAGGTAGTGTAATGGTTAGCATCCTAGCCACGGTATGGCATTCAGTGTGGCTTCAAATCATGCTCTCGGCACAATATTTCCCATTTTCATTACCAGCATGACATTGATTGCCGTGACCTAGATCCTGTACACGTAATGGTGCTGTCACATTACAACGCTTCTCGCCAACGTGCGTCGACGTATGTGATTTTTTGGCGCTATGTTGGGATACGTCAGTTTACGTTACGCGTGTGTTAGGCGCGTGTTGGTATACGTTGATCTACGGCAACGGTCAGCGGCACGCGTCAGTTGGTCAGCGAAGTTTTGTGCTGGCACAAAACTTTCGACGACCGACAACGCGCGACAACGCGTGGGTGCCAACATTGTGGCGACATTAGGAGCATGTCAAGATCACTGGAATAACATTATGCGAACGATAGGCACACGCCGCGCGTGCATGAGGGTCATTCCCACACATTGCGCCAAACTGTTGCTTTTTGTTGTTTTACATCCTAGTAATATCTAAGGTCATATCAGGACGGCGCGCCAAATTTTTACCACAATGTCGGCCGCACGCTACCAATATGTTGCGCTGATGCCTAAAAGTTTGACGTTTCTCGACGATTAAAAGTGATTTTGCACATTGGCGCCGCGCCAGCGAGATACGTCATAATGTGACAGCACCATTAGACGTTGTATGGTTGTTGAACCTACCCTGTGTATGGACGTGTAAGTGCATTGCCTGTATGTACATAAACAGAAGTGTTAAATAACTTATAGACGGAAACCATCTAAATGACTTACATTTCCAAGGGTACAAGTGTAGTAATCTGCATTGACCTCTAAGGCAAGGACCCACATAGACAGGTGCGCGTGGATAGGGTAATTGCATCAGGGAGCCTTGGTAGGGTAATGGTTAGCATGCTAGACCCTGAATTGCAAGAGGCGTGGGTTCGAAATGCTGCTCTAGGCGCAACATTTCCCATTTTCATCGCCCCGACGACATTATAATAGCAGTCTGACACATGAGCCCCAATATCGCGCAGTCGAAGGTTCCGCCACCCAGCCTCATGTCGTTCGAGAAGGACTGGCAGGTGGCAGCATGCGCGACTTCTCCTGCTGATGGCACAATAAACCAGGGGCACCCCTCAGATTGAAGTAGATTCATTATACGTCACCCTTTTGTCCTTAGAAGAATTAGCGCCCCATCACATTGTCATTTTCATTTTCAGATCCAATGCGACATTGGATAGTCCAAGTAGCGATTATGGAACCATTGTTGTGACTGACATTGCTGAGGTTGGCTTTGGTAAGTACGCTCTCCCTTGTTATTTCCCTTTGTGTTACTCTAAGTGACAATAAGGAATCTGTTGACAATTTTAGGAAGAATTCTATCACTTTATGGAAGAGGTTGTCAGAGCAGGCAGTATATAATATATCATTTAATTGATTGGTTGTTGGAGTTTTGCGTCCTGGCAACATCTATGGTCATATCAGGACTGAAGATATCATTTGAAGCATATAACCTACTTAAAATGGCATCGTCCGATGGTTTTGAGTTTCTGACATTTTCTGAGATAAATATAATTATTAAGTTGATCGTTATTTTGTAGTTTCAGTTCTCCTTTTGGCGAACTGAAAGGTAACACGTACCACAAAACAGCTCCGTGCAGCTGAATGGGGCTAGTGTTACTGTCGTTGCCGAACTGCTTTGCAGAGATTGGCGTTATTCACACATAGCTATATATTGGTTTATAGTTGCTGAAATATGGTATGCTGGTATTGCAGGTATTGCTGGTATAGCAATACCTCAGGGAGTTTGATGGCCCTGCCTTGCAGAATTGAAAACCACTGCCTTGTGGTACAGGTTCTTAACAGAACCGAAGGCTAAGGGAGCAAACCCTAAACAGAAAACCATGTCACTGTGGCAGCATTAAGGGCAGTTGATGTATGGAATTCCGCACATCTCCCGACCAGCCACTGTAGGGACAAATAGTTTTGCGCCTGTCTTGACATGTTCTTGCCGGTGTGAAACCTCTATTAGCTCCCCGAGAGAGTGCCGCTGGTAACTTGCAAAAGCCAGCAGCACTTCAACACTTTTGCAGGCAGCTTTCATGAAATGTACAACCGCACAAAACACCATACCGGCTCGGTCGCCGCCCGGGTTACCAAGGACCGCGCTGCTCAAGCTCATCTTCCGTCGACAGCGGAAAATCAGCTAGGAGGAACACAACCCAACACAGAAATGGAGAGTGGCAGTCAAGTAATGAAAGCAGTCTTTGTCGCATCGCGACCGACAGCATGCTGATGATGATGATGATATTTTGTACCTTATTTTAAGTTTGAAGCAACTCTACATTAAGACAACTAAATTATGTGATATTTGAAGTGTAAAGATACAACATTAATTTCGGTATGCTTTTAAAAGAAATCATTATTGGAGTTAAATATCTTAGGTCGATCGTTATAATCTACCTTACTTTATCCGTCATGATATGACCATTTGTAAAGTCGACGGGTGGCGGTTTGAGTGGTGTAGATAGGCTAATAAGAAATCACTACAGACAAGGAAGGAACGTAGATAAAGAGTGAAAGGTAGGAGAGTGAGACTCTCTGATTTATTGTATTTATAGTTTCAAGAACAAGATGCTGGTGATCACATGATCCAATATTCCAATCCCTAACAAGTATTCCTCTATCCACCAATGAGGGTTCAATATCCCTGTTGCCAAGGCATGGTTAGATCTGGCTACAGTGCCCTGTTGTATCTGGTGCAGTGATCCATAAATAACTCTTGGAGGGGAGGGGGTATGTGAGGCACCTTCCCAAAGACTGTCCCACATGTCAAGAAGTGACTCTCTTTCAGGTCAGGAAGTGACCCTCTCTATACTATTGTAATGGCCCACGGCCCTCCGACTCCCACTCTCACGGTCACTCACTGAAGAACACCAAGATTCAATTAGAGTACGCTTCAACTTGGTTTATTGAACCATCTGCTCTCCGCGGCGTCAGTAGTTGTCTGACCCGCCCCCTGACTCGCCAGATCCCACATCGACTCTATAGGTGTGTGTGGGGGGGGGGGGGGGGTCAGCCACCCGCAGTAGAGGGCAGCCCAGTTGGGGTCTGTCTGGTGGCTACCCGTGCCGCCACCTGGCGCAGTATAGTGGTACTGCGCTGGTGCACGGCATAGTCTCCGCTGCTACTGCGTGGTAGTAGAGCTCATGTACAGACTACTACACTATATTAATACACAATTTCTATCCTCAATTAGTAATAGAGCACCAACTCCACATATACATTATATGCCTTTTGGTTTTACATACTATTTACCATTTTATAGACAAGTTGCAATTTATTATAGCAGAGTTCTCCATATCCCATATCTCGGAACATTTTACACATCGATGCTGCTAGGAGGTAAAACTCCAACAACCAATCAACCATACTTTACTTTGAAGTAACTTTGCTTTAAAATGACAAACTTAGGACAAATTGTGTGAAGTGCACAGATTCCAAGTTAATTTTGACGTGTAGAAAGAACAGAGGGTGGGTGGCTGTGGTAAAGTTGTCCTGCTACTGTCTCTGAGCTACTAAGCCGAATGCTGTGCGTATCGGGGACGGGCGCCAGGTGAAGATTAATGCCAAGTACACACCTACCATATACGATTCACGCACTAAAACTCGCGACTCGACCCGACCCGCTTAAAACTGAAAATGGGCCGATTCATTTTTCGAATCGCGAATAGCAATCATAATCGGCCCGTTTTAGCCCTAAAACTGAGTTTTTAGTCGCGAATCGCAATCGCTAGGTATGCGCGGGGAGCGCACACCTAGCGATTTTTGTGCGTGAAACGGGCAGTTTTAGATCGTATACGGTAGGTGGGTGCGGATAAACTGTAGGTGTGTACCTGGCATTAGTTCTGGACACGTCCACCAGGAGGCGTGGTGCCTCCTCCCCCCCCCACCAAATCAACCACATTTGAAGTTATGTGAACATTTTACATGTCTTCCACTCAGTTCCAGCTATAATAATTCCAAGTTTGTTTTTTTCCTCTTTTTTTTTTGGTTTTGGGTCTTTCTTCCAAGCATTTAAATATTAGCATGACATAATAAAATTACTGTCAACAATTCCAGGTTCCTTGGATTACATAGTAATTAGATTGCTTATAAATCAAATAACAATAATTCCAAGTTTGTTTTTTTCCTCTTTTTTTTTGGTAACACATTAATTGAGAAAGCCCCTTCCTGATATGACCTTAACTTTTGCCAGGACGTAAAACTCCAGCAACCAACCAACCATTGAGAAAGGAGATGAAATTTCAATCACGACAAATTGATCTTCCTGATTTTTATGTAATTGATTTGACTCAGCAAGGGTTTGAATCCCGTAATCTGTGTTTGATTTCAGGCAACAACTTGGCCTCCTATCTGGTAGAGTATGGTGAATATGGAAGGTAAGTTGGATGTGAACAAAGATAACATACAATACATTATATATAATATATAATATATCATATATATTAAAGTCGCTACACTCGGCTGTCATGGAGAGAATACAGGAGGAAAGATAGAAAACAGACAGAAACTGGTTTAAATAAATTTAATAGAAAACAAATCGGCCCTTGGCAGGTGGAACAACATGTAACAGGTGGTGTCATAGCCAGAAATCATACACTGACTGGAGTGCGTAACCAGGAGATCAGTCCCAGGCGGGTTGTAGTGGATTCAGGTAGGTTCATTTCGAGGATCAGCGCTCACCCCCTGAGAAAGAGGGTGCGTGGGTGGGGAAACGATGTGTACAGTAGGAGTGTCAAGCGGAGACTGAGTGAAAAACAGAAAGGCGATTCAGCAGGAAAGGTAGACACCAGCAGCCTCGTGAGCAAATTACCCATGTTAGCCTCGGGCCAACATGCACAATGATATATGATATATAATAAAGGATATATCACATATATAATATGTAATACATGATATATAATGTATTATACATGATATATAATATGATATACAATATATGATAAAGAATATATAATATGTGATATATAATATATAATATATGATATATTATATATAATATGATATACAATATATGATAAAGAATATATAATATGTGATATATAATATATAATGTATAATAAATAATATATAGTATATAATATATCATATATAATATATTACATATTATTACATATTATATTACATAGGGCATATTACTACATATTATAATTTATATATTACATAATATGTCTTACGTAATTTATATTACATATAATATAATAATAATGCATGGGTCATTGAGCATGTTGGTGAGGCTAACATGCGTAATTTGCGAACGAGGCTGTCTGTTATTGTTTTCCTCGCTCTTCCTTTCACTTTCTCAAGTCAGTCCACCTCGGTGACTCTTGCTGTTCACTTCGCTTCCCCACGCTCTCACCCTCTTCCTGGGGGGGGGGGGTGAGTGCTGAATGTCTTCTCACCGCAGAAATCCGATTACATGATGTCCTGATACAGAACATGAACTTCGCCCATGTCAGCACTCGAATTGACGGGTCCTGGTCACCCACCTGCATAGCCTGTCCTCAGGCCGAATTGATTTCTTGATTAAAACCTTTCAAAGTTTCGTCTCTTTCACTGTTTTCTCCTTTGCCGAGTGAAGCGAATTAAACAAACAAACAAAACAAAGTAGTTTGCTTTTTCTAGTAACATTGATGCATTGCAAAAGCATACATTTGACATTTATACGGTCACGGTTTTCATGATATTAACATTTTAAAAAGAAATGCGAAATTAAAACTGCCACTCACCCCATTCGTTCTTGCTACACCCACCAGGGGGTAGGTTAGAGGTGGAACTTATCTATAACTTATAAGACCTTTTCCACAGAGTACGCAACAAGATAAGCTGCTACCTAGTTGGCTTCCAGTACCCATGGTTTCCGCTAGGTACCGTCTGTGTGCATCCAAATGGGTCCTGCATATGGGTTCTGCACCTAGTGGCAACTTGCTGAACTAATGATTTTGTAAACAGTCATGTTCAAAAGGTTTCAAAAACAACATTTTTAGGACTTTCTATCCCGTCTGCACACACATATTTTGAAATTAGGGGTAACAGTAGATGAGCATTTATAATTATCATCTTATATTATATATTTATGATATTGGATGGGAAAATAATATGGATATATCAACCCACCTTCCCAACACTTGTTCTACTGGGTTGCTTAGGAACCTGCCCTGTAGACAGTGTTGTGGGAGTAACAACATAAGCCACTGCAGTTATGCCGATGAGAAATACCCCTAATATCACTCATTGTTATGAATTTGCTAAAACTAACATAACTCATTTCCTACAATATGTCCTCCAACGTCAATAAGAAAATAAGATCTCAACATGTTAGTGTAAATAATGTGTATGATTTGTAATACAAGATGACACTGTATGCGAAGTGGAGTGGATTTCTTCCAAGATTCAAATTATACAATTTGGACTCAGATCATCCCATTAAATATCACTTTCACAATATATTCTGAATGAAATCAGAATCCAGAATAATTCATTGACATATTTGCAACATAGTCAAGTAACATATATTGCATTATAGATTACTTTCTCTGTGCATACAATGCTTAAAGAGGGCACTGAAATGTGAAATTTGCTAATGACATTGTTTTGATTGGCGCCAAAAAAGTGGGTGATAATAGCAGAAAACTCAGGCACCTCTGTTCCTGGCCTTTGAAACGAGCACTGTGGTGACCTCTGTTGAAACAAAGGCCAGGGGACCAGGCTAGCTGCTACTGGATAGAGTACTTCTTGATATTCCCCTCAGAAGGCGGGTTAGCGCTGGAACTGATCTATTGAGCCACCTCTAACTTCTAAGCGAATCAATTGCTATGAATTCATACAAGAAACTTGTTAATGTTTCATCGCAATAGCCAATAAAGAAGCCTGCTGTTTTGAACAGATCGATGTCGACAACAAGTCGGATTACTGTAGAAGGGGAGGTGTATGACCAACAGAGCCATCCGGGTAAGTACAGTAGTAGATGTGGTGTTCTCTGTGGCAGAGTGTTCAGAGTGTCTGACCCTTTTCTAGGTCAGACTCCTAATCTGAAGATCGGTGGTTCGATTCCTTGTGCCCCCACCTCTGCCAATTTAAATTTCCACTGCTGTTTAAATCTTACAGCATCATCAAAGGCACTTTGCTCTCATACTATGTCTATGTGGTGTGGGAGGTGCAAAATACCTTGGGTCGGTAAAGTGTGGGCTCGGGCTTTCTATCGACAAAGTGTCCAATGGTGAAAACAAGTCTATTCTGACTTATCCATGATAGGCAGTATAAATCTTCAAGAAAAAACGATGGGAAGCATAGGGATAGGGAGAGGGATAATGGATAAGGGTAGGGATAGTGATAATGACAGGGGCAGTGCAGCTTTAGTGGTAGCGATAGTGCTAGAGATAGTGTAGTGGTAGAGATAGTGTAGTGGTAGTGGTAGTGCACCTGTAGTGATAGTGATAGTGGTAGAGGTAGTGCAATTGTAGCGGTAGAGATAGTGCAATGGTAGTGATAATGTAACTGTAGTGGTAATGATAGTTGTAGAGATAGTGCAATGGTAGTGGGAGAGATAGTGCAATGGTAGTGGTAGTGATAATGCAGCTGTAGTGGAAGTGATAGTGGTAGAGATAGTGCAATGGTAGTGGTAGTGATACTGCAATGGTAGTGGTAGTGATAGTGCAGCAGTAGTGGTAGTGATAGTGTATATATTTTAAATGTCTCAAAACTCAAACCTATTAGATTTATTTAAAAAAAGAAAAAAATTGTTGATGCTGTGTTTATACTGTCCATAGCATGTAAGCTCGAGTGCTCAGGCTCGAGTGCTGGGGCTTGTTTTCAATGCTGGCCAGTTGTAGTAGTAGTTTAATCTTATCACACAGTAGGAGGTGATAAGATGTTTTTGTTTCTCACACAGTAGCAGGTACATGGTGATTATTTAGCATCTGTAGATGATTTAGCTTATTCAATGGATTGGATAAAGGGTCCACATTACTTAGGAAGCACAACGTGTAAGAAAGGATTGGTATCGTTGAAGATTCACAATGTGCAGTAGAGAGTTAGCATTGTCATAAATGTACAATGCACAATAAATGGTTGGTATTGGTAAAGATGCACAATGTGCAGTAGCGGGTTAGTATTGCTGTAGATGCACAATGTGTGGAAAAGGGTTAGTATTGTTGTAGCTGCACAATGTGCAATAAAGGGTTAGTATTGGTGTAAATGCACAATGTGCAGTAGCGGGTTAGTATTGCTGTAGATGCACAATGTGCAGTAGCGGCTTAGTATTGGTGTAGATGCAAAATGTGCAGTAAAGGGATAGTATTGCTGTAGATGCACAATGTGCAGTAGCGGCTTAGTATTGCTGTAGATGCTCAATGTGTGGAAAAGGGTTAGTATTGTTATAGCTGCAAAATGTGCAATAAAGGGTTAGTATTGGTGTAAATGCACAATGTGCAGTAGCGGGTTAGTATTGCTGTAGATGCACAATGTGCAGTAAAGGGTTAGTATTGCTGTAGATGCACAATGTGCAGTAAAGGGTTAGTATTGCTGTAAATGCACAATGTGCAGTAAGGGGTTAGTATTGCTGTAAATGCACAATGTGCAGTAAAGGGTTTGTATTGCTGTAAATGCACAATGTGCAGTAAAGGGTTAGTATTGCTGTAGATGCACAAAGTGCAGTAAAGGGATAGTATTGCTGTAGATGCACAATGTGCAGTAAAGGGTTAGTATTGCTGTAGATGCACAATGTGCAGAAAAGGGTTAGTATTGCTGTAGATGCACAATGTGCAGTAAAGGGTTAGTATTGCTGTAGATGCACAATGTGCAGTAGCGGCTTAGTATTGCTGTAGATGCTCAATGTGTGGAAAAGGGTTAGTATTGTTGTAGCTGCACAAAGTGCAATAAAGGGTTAGTATTGGTGTAAATGCACAATGTGCAGTAAAGGGTTAGTATTGCTGTAAATGCACAATGTGCAGTAAAGGGTTAGTATTGCTGTAAATGCACAATGTGCAGTAAAGGGTTAGTATTGCTGTAAATGCACAATGTGCAGTAAAGGGTTAGTATTGCTGTAAATGCACAATGTGCAGTAAAGGGTTTGTATTGCTGTGAATGCACAATGTGCAGTAAAGGGTTAGTATTGCTGTAGATGCACAATGTGCAGTAAAGGGTTAGTATTGCTGTAGATGCACAATGTGCAGTAAAGGGTTAGTATTGCTGTAGATGCACAATGTGCAGTAAAGGGTTAGTATTGCTGTAGATGCACAATGTGCAGTAAAGGGTTAGTATTGCTGTAGATGCACAATGTGCAATAAAGGGTTAGTATTGCTGTAGATGCACAATGTGCAGTAAAGGGTTAGTATTGCTGTAAATGCACAATGTGCAGTAAGGGGTTAGTATTGCTGTAAATGCACAATGTGCAGTAAAGGGTTTGTATTGCTGTAAATGCACAATGTGCAGTAAAGGGTTAGTATTGCTGTAGATGCACAATGTGCAGTAAAGGGATAGTATTGCTGTAGATGCACAATGTGCAGTAAAGGGTTAGTATTGCTGTAGATGCACAATGTGCAGAAAAGGGTTAGTATTGCTGTAGATGCACAATGTGCAGTAAAGGGTTAGTATTGCTGTAGATGCACAATGTGCAGTAAGGGGTTAGTATTGCTGTAGATGCACAATGTGTGGATAAAGGGTTAGTATTGCTGTAGATGCACAATGTGCAATAAAGGGTTAGTATTGGTGTAAATGCACAATGTGCAGTAAAGGGTTAGTATTGCTGTAGAATGCACAATGTGCAGTAAAGGGTTAGTATTGCTGTAAATGCACAATGTGCAGTAAAAGGGTTAGTATTGCTGTAGATGCACAATGTGCAGTAAAGGGTTAGTATTGCTGTAGATGCACAATGTGCAGTAAAGGGTTAGTATTGCTGTAGAATGCACAATGTGCAGTAAAGGGTTAGTATTGCTGTAGATGCACAATGTGCAGTAAAGGGTTAGTATTGCTGTAGATGCACAATGTGCAGTAAAGGGTTAGTATTGCTGTAGATGCACAATGTGCAGTAAAGGGTTAGTATTGCTGTAGATGCACAATGTGCAGTAAAGGGTTAGTATTGCTGTAGATGCACAATGTGCAGTAAAGGGTTAGTATTGCTGTAGATGCACAATGTGCAGTAAAGGGTTAGTATTGCTGTAGATGCACAATGTGCAGTAAAGGGTTAGTATTGCTGTAGATGCACAATGTGCAGTAAAGGGTTAGTATTGCTGTAGATGCACAATGTGCAGTAAAGGGTTAGTATTGCTGTAGATGCACAATGTGCAGTAAAGGGTTAGTATTGCTGTAGATGCACAATGTGCAGTAAAGGGTTAGTATTGCTGTAAATGCACAATGTGCAGTAAAGGGTTAGTATTGCTGTAAATGCACAATGTGCAGTAAAGGGTTAGTATTGCTGTAGATGCACAAAGTGCAGTAAAGGGTTAGTATTGCTGTAGATGCACAATGTGCAGTAAAGGGATAGTATTGCTGTAGATGCACAAAGTGCAGTAAAGGGATAGTATTGCTGTAGATGCACAATGTGCAGTAAAGGGTTAGTATTGCTGTAAATGCACAATGTGCAGTAAAGGGTTAGTATTGCTGTAGATGCACAATGTGCAGTAAAGGGTTAGTATTGCTGTAGATGCACAATGTGCAGTAAAGGGATAGTATTGCTGTAGATGCACAATGTGCAGTAAAGGGTTAGTATTGCTGTAAATGCACAATGTGCAGTAAAGGGATAGTATTGCTGTAGATGCACAATGTGCAGTAAAGGGATAGTATTGCTGTAGATGCACAATGTGCAGTAAAGGGTTAGTATTGCTGTAAATGCACAATGTGCAGTAAAGGGTTAGTATTGCTGTAGATGCACAATGTGCAGTAAAGGGTTAGTATTGCTGTAGATGCACAATGTGCAGTAAAGGGTTAGTATTGCTGTAGATGCACAATGTGCAGTAAAGGGTTAGTATTGCTGTAAATGCACAATGTGCAGTAAAGGGTTAGTATTGCTGTAAATGCACAATGTGCAGTAAAGGGTTAGTATTGCTGTAGATACACAATGTGCAGTAAAGGGTTAGTATTGCTGTAGATGCACAATGTGCAGTAAAGGGTTAGTATTGCTGTAGATGCACAATGTGCAGTAAAGGGATAGTATTGCTGTAGATGCACAATGTGCAGTAAAGGGTTAGTATTGCTGTAGATGCACAATGTGCAGTAAAGGGTTAGTATTGCTGTAGATGCACAATGTGCAGTAAAGGGATAGTATTGCTGTAGATGCACAATGTGCAGTAAAGGGTTAGTATTGCTGTAGATGCACAATGTGCAGTAAAGGGATAGTATTGCTGTAGATGCACAATGTGCAGTAAAGGGATAGTATTGCTGTAGATGCACAAAGTGCAGTAAAGGGTTAGTATTACTGTAGATGCACAAAGTGCAGTAAAGGTTTAGTATTGCTGTAGATGCACAAAGTGCAGTAAAGGGTTAGTATTGCTGTAGATGCACAATGTGCAGTAAAGGGTTAGTATTGCTGTAAATGCACAATGTGCAATAAAGGGATAGTATTGCTGTAGATGCACAATGTGCAGTAAAGGGTTAGTATTGCTGTAGATGCACAATGTGCAGTAAAGGGTTAGTATTGCTGTAAATGCACAAAGTGCAGTAGTGGGTTAGTATTGCTGTAAATGCACAAAGTGCAGTAGCGGGTTAGTATTGCTGTAAATGCACAATGTGCAGTAAAGGGTTAGTATTACTGTAGATGCACAATATGCAGTAAAGGGTTAGTATTGCTGTAGATGCACAAAGTGCAGTAAAGGTTTAGTATTGCTGTAGATGCACAATGTGCAGTAAAGGGTTAGTATTGCTGTAAATGCACAATGTGCAGTAAAGTGTTAGTATTGCTGTAGATGCACAAAGTGCAGTAAAGGGATAGTATTGCTGTAGATGCACAATGTGCAGTAAAGGGTTAGTATTGCTGTAGATGCACAATGTGCAGTAAAGGGTTAGTATTGCTGTAAATGCACAAAGTGCAGTAGTGGGTTAGTATTGCTGTAAATGCACAAAGTGCAGTAGCGGGTTAGTATTGCTGTAAATGCACAATGTGCAGTAAAGGGTTAGTATTACTGTAGATGCACAATATGCAGTAAAGGGTTAGTATTACTGTAGCTTGCCTCCTTCTGATAAAGCCAAATCTGACATGCAAATTGGTGTAAATTAGAAATAACAAATAAAAACAATTTCTCTCAGGGATTGATAAGATCGAACCCGCCAAAGGAAGTCTCGCCGGTGGAACGCTGGTCACCATCTTTGGTAATGGATTCATCCCGAAACTAAAGGACGACTTGAAGGTTTTCATTGGAAGTAAGTGTGCCATGTGGTCTATTTACAGGATACATGTTTAGTTGTTGTTGTTTGTTGGAGTTGTACGTCCTGCCAACATCTAAGGTCATATCAGGACGGGTGCCGACTTGTGACAGTGCACACTCATGGTGGTTTTATAGTGCTGTCCCACTGGGAGACGAGCAGGCCGCCGGCACTATGAACTGATATCCCACTCAGTCACATTATCCTGATACTGAGCTAACCAATCCTTGCCCTATCGTAGTAATGCTTGAGCTCCAGACAAAATAGCGATACGTATCAATTGTGTATGTCATTGCTTTCACTCTATTGGGAATCGAACTCCCGACCTTTCGCACGGGAAGCCTGCGTTCTATCAGGGTTCAATAGTTGTTGTATACAATGCTGGAGCGGTGTGCAGATCTAGTATTCACCCCCAGTAGCGGTGTTCTAACCTGACGGAAAGCCGCTTTGGTTTCATCCGAATTTGTGTAAAATAGCATATCTTGGCTATCCCCAGGGCTGGCTGAAGGTACCGGCAACTCAGGAAGTTACCCAGGGCGCCACTCGCCAGGGGGCGCCACATATATTTTAATTGTCTAAAATTGATTCTCCTTAAATTGGTACTAAACTTATACTAAATTCTTAATTCACTTGTTCTTTTGGACCACAAACACGGTACCTGTATGTCAATTTGTCAGCATTCATAAACCGTCACATTGAGTTTGACTATCGATTATAAAAAAAAGAATTATACCGGTAAGTGCACCCAAGTTCAGCTTTCCCGGGGTGCCACCAACCTTAGGGCCGTTTGTGCCGATATTGAAACTTGCAGGTTCATTCTGTTATCAGCGCGGCCAAGCTGTGCTTGTGACTAAGCCCCTGCATGATGCAATGCCACTGACTCTTTGTCGGGCTTTGCTCACTGCGCGTCATGTTGTTGTCTCAACATGCAAAGTGCCCACCTGTGAAACTGTCGGTCATTGGATCGATCCTTCTCAGTGGTTCCATTTGAAGATTAGGCTATTTTCCGTTCCAACCAGTGGTGCATAACTGGTTCATCAAAGGGTGGGATATGTGCTGTCCTCTCTGTGGGAAAGTGCATATTAAAAGACCCCTTAATTACTGCTTATCGGAAAGACTAGCCTATGTGGCAGCAGTGGGTTCCCACTAAAGAAATATGTCAGAATGAAAACATGTTTGACATCCAATAGTCAATGATGAAAATCAATGTGCTTGCTCTAGAGGCGTCGTTAAATAAAACAAGCTTTGCTTTTTGTCTCCGCACACAGCCAGTCCCGCCCCAGTGGTGGCTGTGGCTCGACTCACGAACGCCGGCCCGTACCACGTGGTCGTCAGGGCGCCACCCAAGAACCTTTCGGACGTGTCTCGCACCTTCTGGCCCGGTGAGTCACCGCAGCCACATGACCTGCTCACTGACATAGTTACTGACCTGCTCACGGACATACTTACTGATCTGCAGTACTGACCTACTTATTGACCGACTCACTGACATACTTACTGATCTGCTCACTGAGATACTTATTGACCGACTCACTGACATACTTACTACTGACCTGCTCACTAAAATACTTATTGACCTACTCACTGACATACTTACTGACCTACTCACTGACCTGCTCAGTGACATACTTACTGACCTACTAACTGACCTACTCACTGACCTGCTCATTGACATACTTATTGACCTGCTCACTGATCTATTCACTGACCTGCTCACTGACATACTTACTTACCTGCTCATTGAAATACTCTCCTGCTTACCGACGTGCTCAGTGACATACTTATTGACTGACTCCTTCACTTACTTACTGACCTGCTCACTGACATACTTACTAACCTGCTCACTGACCAACTTACTGACCTGCCCAATGACCTACTTATTGACCTGCTCACTGACATACTTATTGACTGACTCACTGAAATACTTATTGACCTGCTCACTGACATACTTATTGACCTGCTCACTGACATACTTAGTGACCTGCTCACTGACATAGATACTGATCTGCTCACTGCCCGACTTATTGACTGACTCACCGACCTGCTCACTGACAGACTTACTGACCTGCTCACTGACATAGTTACTGACCTGCTCACTGACAGACTTACTGACCTGCTCACTGAATACTTACTGAGCTGCTCACTGACCTACTTACTAACCTGCTCACAGACCTACTTATTGACCTTCTCACTGAGATACATACTGATCTTCTCACTGACCTAATTATTGAGTAACTCACTGACCTGCTCACTGACATACTTATTGACCTGCTCACTGACATACTTATTGACTGACTCACTGACATGCTCACTGACATACTTACCGACCTGTTCACTGACCTACTTATTGACCTGCTCACTGACATACTTACTCTGCTCACTGACCTACTTATTGACTGACTCACTGACCTGCTCAGTGACCTGCTCACTGCCCCACTTATTGACCTGGTCACTGAAATATTTATTGACCTGCTCACTGATCTACTTACTGACCTACTCACTGACATACATACTGATCTGCTCACTGACCTACTTATTGACTGACTCACTGACCTGCTCAGTGACATACTTACTGACCACTAACTGACCTCCTCACTGAACAAATTATTGACCTGCTCACTGACATACTTATTGACCTGCTCACTGACACAAACATACTTACTGACCTTCTCACGGACATACTTATTGACCTGCTCACTGACATACTTATTGATTGACTCACTGACCTGCTCACTGACCTGCACAGCGACGTACTTACTGACCTGCTCATTGACCTACTTATTGACTGACTCACTGAGCTGCTCACTGACATACTTATTGACTAACTCCCTGACCTAGTTACTGACCTGCTCACTGACCTACTTAGTGACCTTTTCACTGACATACTTAGTGACCTGCTCACTGACATACTTACTGACCTGCTCACTGACATACCTATTGACCTGCTCTCTGACCTACTTAGTGACTGACTCACTGACCTGCTCACTGACATGCTTACTGACCTGCTCACTGACATACTTATTGACCTGCTCACTGACCTAGTTATTGACTGCCTCACTGACCTGCTCAGTGACATACTTACTCACCTGCTCATTTACCTACTTACTGACTGACTCACTGACCTGCTCACGTACATACTTATTGTCTGACTCCCTGGCCTACTTACTTCCCTGCTCACTGACCTGCTCACTGACCTCCTTACTGTCCTGCTCACTGCATACTTACTGAATTCTTACAAACCTGCTCACTGAAATTCTTACAAACCTGCTCACTGACCTACTTACTGACCTGCTCACTGAATACTTACTGAACTGCTCACTAAGATACTTACTGACCTGCTCACTGACATACTTATTGACATGCTCACTGACATACTTACTGACCTACTCACTGACCTGCTCAGTGACATACTTACTGACCTGCTCACTGACCTACTCAGTGACCTGCTCATTGACATACTTATTGACCTGCTAACTGATCTACTCACTGACCTGCTCACTGACATACTTACTTACCTGCTCATTGAAATATTCTCCTGCTTACCGACGTGTTCAGTGACATACTTATTGATTGACTCCTTCACTTACTAACTGACCTGCTCACTGACATACTTACTAACCTGCTCACTGACCAACTTACTGACCTGCCCAATGACCTACTTATTGACCTGCTCATTGACATACTTATTGACCTGCTCCCTGACATAGATACTGATCTGCTCACTGACCTACTTATTGAATGACTCACTGACCTGCTCACTTACAGACTTACTGACCTGCTCATTGACATAGTTAGTGACCTGCTCACTGACAGACTTACATACCTGCTCACTGAATACTTACTGACTTGCTCACTGACCTACTCACTAACCTGCTCACAGACCTACTTCTTGACCTGCTCACTGACATACATACTGATCTGCTCACTGACCTAATTATTGACTGACTCACTGACCTGCTCAGTAACATACTTATTGACCTGCTCACTGACATACTTATTGACTGACTCACTGACATGCTCACTGACATACTTACTGACCTGCTCACTGACCTACTTATTGACCTGCTCACTGACGTACTTACTTACATAGTTATTGACTGACTCCCTGAACTACTTATTGACCTGCTCACTGACCTACTTATTGACCTGCTCACTGACCTACTTACTGACCTGCTCACTGACCTACTTACTGACCTGCTCACTGACATACTTACTGATCTGCTCACTGACCTACTTATTGACTGACTCACTGACCTGCTCACTGACATACTTACTGACCTGCTCACTGACATACTTATTGACCTGCTCACTGACCTTCTCACTGACCTTCTCACTGACATACTTACTGACCTGCTCACTGACCCACTTATTGCCCTGCTCACTGATATAATTACTGGTCTGCTCACTGACCTACTCATTGACCTGCTCACTGACATACTTACTGACCTGCTCACTATCATACTTACTGATCTGCTCACTGACCTACTTATGGACTGACTCACTGTCCTGCTCACTGACATACTTATTGACCTGCTCACTGACCTACTTATTGACTGGCTCACTGACCTGCTCACTGACCTGCTCACTGACCTGCTCACTGACATACTTACTGACCTGCTCATTGAAATACTTACTCTCCTGCTTACTGATCTGCTCACTGACCTACTTATTGACTGACCCACTGACCTGCTCACTGACCTACTTACTGACCTGCTCACTGACGTACTCATTGACATGCTCACTGACATACTTACTGTCCTGCTCACTATCATACTTACCGAGCGGCCCACTGCCAAACTTACTCTGCTCACTGAACTACTTATTGACCTGCTCACTGACCTACTCACTGACCTGCTCATTGAAATACTTACTCTCCTGCTTACCAACCTGCTCACTGACATACTTATTGACTGACTCCATGAACTACTTACTGACGTGCTTACTGACATACTTACTGACCTGCTCACTGACCTACTTCCTGACCTGCTTATTGAAATACTTACTCACCTGCTTACCGACCTGCTCACTCATATACTTATTCACTGAAATACCTACTAACCTACTCACTGACCTACTTATTGACTGACTCACTGACCTGCTCACTTACATACTTACTGACCTGCTCACTGACCTACTTATTGACCTGCTCACTGAGATACTTACTCTGATCACTGACCTACTTATTGACTGACTCACTGACCTACTTATTGACCTGCTCACTGACATACTTACTGATCGGCTCACTGACTGACTTATTGACTTGCTCACTGACATACTTATTGACTCCCTGACCTACTTACTGACCTGCTCACTGACCTACTTATTGACTGACTCACTGACCAGCTCACTGACCTACTTACTGACCTGCTCACTGACCTACTTATTGAGCTGCTCACTGAAATACTGAATTGACCTGCTCACTGACATACATACTGATCTGCTCACTGACATACGCACTGATCTGCTCATGGACCTACTTATTGACTGACTTACTGACCTGCTCTCTTACATACTTACTGACCTCCTCACTGACCTACTTATTGACCTGCTCACTGACATACTTACTGATCTGCTCACTGACCAACTTATTGACTGACTCACTGACCTGTTCACTGACATACTTATTGACTCCCTGGCATACTTACTGACCTGCTTACTGACCTACCTATTGAACTGCTCACTGCCCTTCTTATTGACTGACTCCCTGACCTGCTCACTGACGTAATTACTGACCTGCTCACTGACATACTTGTTGACAACTCACTAGCCTACTTATTGGCTGACTCACTGACCTGCTCACTGGCCTGCTTACTGACCTTCTCACTGACCTGCTCAGTGACATACTTACTGACCTGCTCATTGAAATACTTACTCTCCTGCTTACCGACCTGCTCAGTGACATACTTATTGACTGACTCGCTGATCTACTTACTGACCTGCTCCCTGATCTACGTAATGAGCTGCTCACTGACCTACTTATTGACTGACTCACTGACCTTCTCACTGACATACTTTATGCCCTGCTCACTGACATACATATTGACTGACTCACTGACCTGCTCACTGACCTACTTACTGACCTGCTCACTGACCTTGTTACCGACCTGCTCACAGACCTACTTACCGACCTGCTCACTTACCTATTTCTTGACCTGCTCACAGACCTACTCAGCGACCTGACCTACTTACTGAACTGCCCACTGACCTACGTACTGAGCTAATTACTGACCTACTCACAAACCTACTTACTGAACTACTTACTTGCCTTCTTACTGAGTTACTAACTGAGCTATTTGCGTACCTACTTAATAACATACTTACTCAATACTGACCTACATACTGAATTACGCGCTGACATACTTACTGACACAATTATCGAACTCGTATCGTTTGTTGGAGCTTTGTCTAAACATCATATATGAGCCCGTCTCAAAAGGTGATACATCTTCTTTTGTTTGTCCATTGTAACGATTGACATAAAACAACACAGAAAAGGTTACACTGAAAACACAAGGATATTTGCTTCAAATCAGTATGTATTCTATTGGGATTATGAAACACCGTGTAAAAAACAAATCAGTTTATCCTGAGCAAATGCAGAAGAAGATAGTATGTTGATCGTTACAGTGGACAAAGTTTTGTCCCATATTGCTTAACACCTTTTGAGACAGTCTCATATATATATATATATATATATATATATATTATATATATATATATATATATAATTTTTGAGTGAGTGGTACAGGCGTGAGGCAGAGCCAGGACAGCTGAATACACCAGGTGGCAGCACCAGGCGAGGCAGGAGGCGTGAGCAGTCACTTGAGTAGTTGAGTGTCATTAGTTCTGTTGTGTCATTTTGGTGTTAACTCAAGACACAGTTCATGGGTAATCAGTTTACGGCTAATTATACTCATACAATTGCTTATACAGCACATATATATATATATATATATATGTTGTATAGGCCATGACACCTAGTTAGTCATACGTGTCATTATACAGACTGCCGGCGTACTGCTATAGTCAAATTTCCATATGTAGTCTTCAAACAGAATGTAGTTAAATGAAAACATGCACGACTAGCCTGACACCGATTTTGGTTTTCCTGTTGGCTGCCTGTCTCTTCACTTTAGCCGCTGGCGAATAGGTAAATCCTCGTTAGTCTAAGTCTTAAAATGGCGCTCGTGTAACCCTGACACGCTCTGGCTGGCATCTGGCTAAGTGGTGGTGGCGCCAGGATAGTGCAGCGGGTTCCGGCCCGCAGCAAATAGCACAATAAATATAGACCATTATTAATAAATAGCGAATTAAATGCAAGGATCCTAATCCAATATAGGATAGAAGCTCCGCCCCTTTATATTCATAGTAATAAATTATATATCACATATATATATATGTATATAGCGGCGGAAGTATTGTTCGGAGGTGGTGGAGCCACTGGTGCCCGTATGAGTAGGAAGCAAATAGATGCAGAGAGCCAGTTGGCCAATAATATAATATCGGAATAACATAATACAGTGTAATAAGAACATAGAAATTCCCTTACGTGGCTTTATACTCGCATAATGCTTATACATCACATATATATGTAACAGCGCATCTAAAATAATGAGAGGTCTTCCTCAATAGCAGCCTAATTATTCATCAAATGGAACCAAATGATTTAACGACTGAACAAGGAAGACTGAACAAGGAAGTGCAGGTAAGGAACAAAGTATATTGCAAAAGAGAATGGAGAGAATAATTGTTCAGGCCTGCCCTATAGATACAAGTTTGTAGAATTCTCGATGTCGGACATCCGGGCACTTTTGGGGTTCACGACGCCCGAAGGGTAAAACAAATGCCAGTCTCATAGAAACAACATTATAACTACCCTAACTATCACAGTGATTCGTGCTTTTTGGTGCTTTGAAAGCAAATTTCTCTTGTTTCTATTAAATAGTTCAGATCTTTCTCTATAATTTCACATTCAGCTTTTTTTTTATCAGCCAATTGGAAGTTCTTGAATTTATTTGGTGAAAATAGTTTTTGAGGCAATGATCTGGTAAGGCTAACACTGGCACTGACACTCAGAATATCCCAACTTTCACTATTATCTCTGTTTTTAATACTTTCGGAGAAAATTGCTCTTAGGTTAAATTAAATACCTCAGATCTTGCTCTTCAATCGCGCATTAAGATATTTTTAATCGATCCGATGAAAGTTAAAAAATTTATTTGGCAAAAATAAATGCTCCGCATAGACATAGCATTGCTGCGGCACAGATCGCTGCGATGTTTTACCCTTCGCGGGCTAGTTTCCGGGGTTGTGACGTCACGCCGACATCGAGAATGGGTGTGTGGAAACAAGAAGCTATTTCGGGGTGGCTGCATTGCCGGCTTGCTGAGAAGTGTAGATAACCAGCAGTTGGCTGGCTTATATATGGCAGAGCCGGGTGTGATAGCTCACCGCCATGACTCGGGGTGGATAGGAGTGGAAAAAAACAGCCATCCACCTCTGAGTCAATAAGGCACGCAAGACATGCACTCTCCTGGAATCCACAGGGGAAAAGGAAGAGAGGCAGGCCAAGAAACAGTTGGCGCCGTGACCTGGCGGCAGATGTGAAGAGGTCTGGCCATACATGGATACAGCTGGAGAAGATGGCCCAGGACCGGGATAACTGGAGAGCCCTTGTTCGTGGCCTATGCCCAAAGTTGGGCGGTAGGCGTAAGTAAGTAAGTAAGTAATGATCTGGGTGGGTGGAGGGGTGGAGGGCGGGGGGGGGGGGAGGTTTCCTTTTGAATATGGTACAATGGCAACATTGCAACCAATTGAGGAGCATTGAAATACTTGTAATATAAAAAAACAAAACCAACAACAAGCAACAAAAACTTGCAGGGAATCGTGGCTTCCGGTTTCAAATGTTCAACCACTCGACGGACCAGAACGAGTCGCTGAAGCTGCGGGATGCTTGGCCGGAAGAGATGGAGTTGACCGACAATGACTACTTCAAGAACCTCGACTCAGTAAACAGCTACATTGAGGGCTGCTTCGCACCACCTGACTCACAGAAATATGAGTAAGTCTTTCTTGTTTTTCTTTTTTTGGTGTTAAATGTTTTATTTTGCCCAATAGGTTCTTTTGTCAGCGCCGGTGTCGCAGTTTCAGCGCCCGGTCAGTTTCAGCTGCCTGTCAGTTTCATGCGCATGCGTCAAAATCTAACATCATTGTCACTAACCTTATAAATTTAATATAATGTTTTTGGTAAAGATGTCTTCTACATGTGTACAAAGCGATTTGTTTCTAGGTGGTGTGGTTTTAGAGATATATCACTTTTCCTGTATTTTCTGTATGAAGATTGCTAGCGACCATTGACAATGCCTTGAGTTTGACGGTACGCGCAGTGCAAAACCTTAGTTTTATTCAAAATTAATACAAATCAAGAACCCTACCCTTATAAATGTAATACAATCTTTTTGGTAAAGATGTTTTCTATATGTGTACCAAGCGATTTGTTAATAGGTGGTGTAGTTTTAGAGATATTTCACTTTTGCTGTATTTTCTGTATGAAGATTGCTCACGACCATTGACAATGCCTTGAGTTTGAGTCTATACGGGCGGTGGAAACTGACCGGGCGCTGAAACTGCGACACCGGAGCACTGGTCTTCCAGCCAGTTTTTGAAGTTTGTTGTTGTTGTATGTTAGTTGATTAAGCAGTGGAAATTTCAATCGTGGATAATTTGTCTTCCGCATTCCACTTGTAATATAACTGGAATGCCCAGCCGTCTGAGCCCCAGATATACCACTTACTCTCCCCATTGTGCGTTCTGACAACTGTCTGTCAGTTCACACCTGATCCAGTTGGAGAGCTTACCTCGTTTTAGCTACGATGGTCATTTGGCCACCGAGTTCATTTCCAAGGTCGAATTTTATATAAGATTAGTGTGCAGGTTCACAAATATGGTTGTGGCACATTGAGTTTTGGGAAGTTTTCATATTGGAATATATCACTAGAAAGCAATTCTTTTTATCTAATTTCTTGAATATATCTAGGCCATTTTGTTACTGAATTATTTCCTAATATTCACTGTTAATTTACTCAATCCGGTCCCAACTAAATGTCCTAGGAATATCTAGGAAATTAGATATAATTGTTGGCTTTCTGGTGATGTATTCCAATATGAAAATTTCCCAAAACTCAGTGTGCCATAACCATATTTTTTAACCTGCTACCTAATCCTATACAAAAATCGGCCTTGGAAATTGAACCGGGGTTCGAATGAGGTATTTAAACACCATAGCCCAATCGAGATAAGCTCTCCAACCTGCTAATGCCCCTCTCCAACAAACTCATAAGCAAGAAAGGGAAGACAAGTCACGCAAGATTGACAGTGAAGAAGTTGTGCTTTATTGGCATCAACTCCTGTTCACCTACTAGCGACCTATCACCCTCACTCCTTACCTTCTGTCCCCACAGAGCCTCATTACTCTCTTTACTATGTATAGGAATCAGTGCCTACAGCCCATTGAACCGGAGTCCCATGGTTGTTGTACACAGCTCAGTTTGTATATGAAAGGTGGAGCCTCAGACAGAGTGTCTGGGTTCCTGGCCAAGAGAAGAGTGTGTTCACTTCAAGAGTCCCTCCAGAAGTGTGTTACTAGTGACTCTAGCATCATATAGATCAGAGTGTCTAGAATAATCAATATCAAAATGAGGCTTGTGTGGTCAGGTGGGGCAGAGGGGTGCAGGTGACTGGGCCTCCCACAGCCAGCCAATCAGACACCCTCCACAGCCTGGGAGGGGGGGGGGGGGGGCGACGCCCTAATATGGGCAGCTGTCACTCAACCCCAGCTGGAGGTGGTGTCCATAATGTATGCAGAGTGGCTGGCTGTGCTTGCCCATCGGCCCTGTGGTAACAGGTAGTTGCAGACAGTTACAATAAACAAATATTTTTTTGCAGCATACCACACCATGGATTTCTGACGCCTCTTTTGCATACAAAATATTTTTGAGAATTTTATTCCACTATTGCTTTTTAATTTTGGTATATCTAGATGTATCTTCGTGCATCCACGTTGTTAATGGTTTATTGTACGTCAATGATTCCTGCACGTACCCTCTGCAAAATTAATGGTTCGAATTTGAAATACATGGAAGCTAAAAGGATGCCAAGATGTTCCAATACAGGCAAAAATTTAAAAAAACTCAGAAATTCCACTTCAAAATTCATACTTCAGAAGGAAATTGTATTGTTCGTTGATATAAAATAACGGATTTTCACTGGTATATAATACATTTTTTAACTTTATACTTTGGGACATTGAAGTTGATTCGTTAACCCTTTATGACATGTAGACTTGGGGGGGGGGGAGATAATGCACAAACACAACTAGAATTCAAGAATCTGGTAAGAATTCACCAAGCCAATCAGGCCCTTCTACATGTCTGGTGATGAGGTCGCCATGTTTAATTATCTATCTATTATAAGCAACTATGTCCACCCCCTCCCCCACCACACCGGATTCCCTTACCTGCTGCCAACAAACCAAGTTATCCACCTTACAAATTATTTGCCCAACAACTTCAGAAAATGCATATCTGTCTGGTAGTATTGCTATTAACATAGACACTAATAAAGACTGTACTAGACTACTAAATGACTGAAATGTACAATCCTCCAGGTATAGTTTACCCCATCATTACTAACAACCGACTTACTCAAACTACTTCATGTAGTCACCCCCCCCCCCCAGGTATTAACCTTTTTAAGCATAACCCTACAAGCTAACCACACTCCATCTAACAGAATAAAAAACCATTCTACTACCACTCAATCTCAAAATCCCATCTCCAACAACATGATAATTATGCAATTCACCACACAGTAGACATACAAACCTGTGAAGGGAAACTATGCACCGAACCACTCCGTAATGTAATGGTCTGAACACATGTATACACATGTATATATCTAAGTATGTATGTATACAACATAATATTATAACTACTATCTTATACATTATAGGTGAATTGTCAAACTATACCATATGTAAGTCTTGGAATGATTGATATTGTTATTTCAGCTGATTTGAGCTAGCTGCTGATGACAATATCAGACTACATATACATATATTGTAAATAACTGTATTGTCACATGGCTGGAAGACCAGTGCCACAGTGCTTGCAAAAAACTTTATTCAATGAATAAACTATATTTACAACAACAAACAATTCTTCTTTTTGGCCCACTCACCCACTTGTAGGTTTGAATCCTGTTACAAAATTGATACTTGTAGCTATTTAGCTTGACACTCAGCATTACTAGGATAGAGCAAGGACTGGTTAACTCAGTATCAGGATTATGTGAACGATAGGGAATCAAATCAGATCATTGTGCTGGCGACCTGATCTCCCAGTGGGGCAGCACTATAAAGTCGCCATACCTGCGCCCTCTCATAAGTCTGTGTCAGTCCTGATATGGCCTTAGCTGTTACCAGGATGTCAAACTCCAACAAACAAAAAAACAAAAGAAGAGTGTCGTACGTAAGACCCCACCAAACAAAATAGGAGTGTCTTTCAGAGATATGTCCCCTTCCTGATATGACCTTACATGTTGCCAGGACGTAAAACTCCAACAACAAACTACAGAGATGGAAGTAATGTAGAATACCTCATAACACCCTACTTTGTTCTTGTTACAGTTTCTACCTGAAGAATGACGATTACGCCAAGTTGACAATGAACTTCCAACCCGGAAATAGCACTCCCGTAAGTAGACACTTTGGCCGTATTCGATTACCACGATCAGGAGGAGTGGGGTCACCCGAGGAGGTAGAATTTTAAATCAAACACCGCGAGTGGAGTTGACAAATACACCTGGGCCCGTATGCATGGAGCGGTGTTAGCAAGGCAACCCGCGGTTAGGGCGGGATTTCTGGTTTAGCGCCGAAAAGTCGGTATGCATGGAGCAGTGTTAGGCCTAACACCACAAGCTTAAAGTCGGAGATTCTAACCCCAGCCCATAGCAGGTTTACAGCGGTGTTGTTGTTAGGTTAGTGTCAGGATGGAGTCCAAATCTATTTAATGCGATCATATTTGACAGAATTACATACTCTAAACGTGATATTTGATCAAATTAAGCCTAAAAGCGAACTGATATTAACGCCGCTGCCACATTGGTGGCATTATTCATATTGTCGAATCGACGAATGTAAAGTAAACAAATCACCACTGCCGCCGCCACCGCCGCACCGACGTCGATATCCATACTGTCGAACGTCAACTAAACATCGCCGCCACCACATCGGCGGCAATATATTAGACCCAAATCTATTCAATGCGATCATATTTGACAGATATACATACGCAATAAGTGAAATTTTATCAATTTAACCCTAAATTCAAATTGATATTAACGCCGCCACCGCATTGCCAGCGTTATTCATATTGTCGAATCGAGGGATTTCCCAAATCTATAAATACATTCATGTTTTGCTAACACTCACCGTTTAGGCCACCATGCATACGGCGTGACATAGTTCTTGATGCCCCGGATAAACGGTGTTAGCTACCCTGTGTTATATGGTTAACACCACTTGCTGCTAACACTGCTCCATGCATATGGGCCTTGCCGTGTGCAAAAAGTCCCGACCCCAGTAACCCACGTCTTGGCCGGGGGTGGCTAGGAACGATGATGTCACATTTGTGCTGGTACCATCCTGTAGGATAACAGCTACCAGTAACGGTCCTAGCCCAGCTAACAAAAAAATGTCACACTGACGTCAGTATAACGTTATTGAATGTTACAATAACCTTATAAAAAAAACGTCATATAAACGTTATTTTGTATGGAGTAAATAATGTTATATAACGTTATTTTTTAACGTTATCATTTAAAGTTTTTTTAATGTCAATAGGACGTTTTTTTTATAACATTCGAGAACTCTTTTAACCACCTTTGAGTGATTTGATGAAGATTTTGTACAGATATCAATACCTAATTTGTAGCTAGAGAGCACTCCTTTTGAAGAACTGAAAGGTAACATCTACCACAAAGCGTGACACTGGAGGAGTAAACTTCCATTTAAAAAAAACAGTTTAATACCATAGAGATGCATGCACCTCATATCAGATATTAAGAAGACACTACTCTTACCTAAAAGCAGAGAGCGTGTATATAAACAGATGAGAGAGACAACTCCCGCGAAAATTGGTAACACAGGCTACAGTGGCGTTCCTGGCGGTTAGTGTTGAACAAGCTTTGAGTTTGCCATACGTGTAGTGCAAAACATTTGTTTTTATTCAAAATTAATAGAAATGCAGAAGCCTAACCTTATCGATTTAATATAATCCTTTTGGTAAACATGTTTTCTATATGTGTACTAAGCGGCTTGTTTCTATTTGGTGTAGTTTTAGAGATATTTCACTTTTTCTGGAGGAAGATTGCACACGACCATTGACAATGCCTTGAGTTTGCCGTACGCGTAGTGAAAAACGTCAGTTTTATTCCAAATTAATAGAAATCCAGAACCCTAACCATATCAATTTAATATAATCTTGTTGGTAAACATGTTTTCTATGTGTATTCCAATCAGTTTGTTTCTAGGTGGTGTAGTTTTAGAGATATTTCACTTTTTCTGTAGGAAGATTGCACACGACCATTGACAATGCCTTGAGTTTGCCATACGCGTAGTGAAAAACGTCAGTTTTATTCCAAATTAATAGAAATTCAGAACCCTAACCATATCAATTTAATATAATCTTGTTGATAAACATGTTTTCTATGTGTATTCCAATCAGTTTGTTTCTAGGTGGTGTAGTTTTAGAGATATTTCACTTTTTCTGGATGAAGATTGCTCACTGCCATTGAAAATGCCTTGAGGTTTGCCCATATGCTTAAGCTGTTCAACAACCACCACTTGGAGCGCCACAGTCGGCAGATGTTACATGCTCTAGTATGGGAGTTGTCCCTCTCATCTGTTTATATACACGCTCTCTGCTAAAAGGTCAAGCTAAGAGATAATGCCTGCTGTACAAAACCCAGCACTCCTCACTAAAACACTTTTGCAATGAAAATGGTGTTTCATGAGCACTGGCAGGCATTTGTAACTTCTGACTCTCTGCTGACCTGTTCCGAAAGCAACCGTATTTCACCTCCCCTATGTTTGTTAGTTAGGCACATTTTAACATCCTTCTCAACCATATCTCGGGTGGCCTGCTGCTGGTTGTCACTGCCCCGCATCGGGCCACCACCCATAAATCCTGACGTTGGCCAGACGTTGGGCACCAACGTTTGGCACCGACGGTGTAACATTTCTTCTTTAAAAAAATATTTCTTTAACAATTTTTAATTTCTTCTTTTAATCCTAACTCGGTAATTTGGTTGCTTTCGAAGCAGGTCGGAGGAGAGTCACAAGTTATAAATGCCCGCCAGTGTTCATTAAACACCATTTTCATTGTAAAATCCTTTTGGTTAAGATTAAATAAATAAATAAATTTGTAAAGAATAGATTTTACACCGCCAGTGGCCTAACGGTGGAAAATGTGTGGTGACTGTCCGACCAATACGTCAGTATAACGTTACTGTGATGTTATAACATTACAATACATGGTATAATGTCAGTTTAATGTTATTGTGACGTTATAATGTACCATAACCAAATAATAACGTTAGCCTGGCATTACTTAACGTTATGTGTTAGCTGGGACTTTACATGGGATTATTTGGTAATAAGCCTGATTAATGAAATGGAAATATAGCTAACTATGCAATCAAAAAATAATTTAAATCCCATTTTGCTGTAGTTATATCGGTTATTTAAAAAAAAAGAACAAGTTTTGGATTAAGCCACCATTTTTTCCACCCCAAGCATGGAGAATGTTATTCGATTATTCAACCCGATTCTGTAGTATGTGCGCATACGCCAAAAAGTCGCTGGGGTGACCCGAGTTGATTAATCGAATACGCCCTGAATGGTCCATAACTGGTTCATCAAAGGCTGTGGTATGTGCTATCCTGTCTGTGGGAAAGTGTATATAAAAGACCCCTGGCTGCTTATCAGAAAGAGTAGCCTATGTGGTGTCAGCGGGTTTCCACCAAAGAAATATGTCAGAATGACCATATGTTTGACGTCCAATAGCCGATGATAAAGTCAATGTGCTCTAGAGTGTCGTTAAATAAGACAAGCTTTATTTCCAGGATATGCGCATTGTGTTCAGACACAGCGAATATTCATTTGAGGGATACATGTAAATTTGTAGAATTCAGGCGAGCAGGGCTTTAACGGCTTTCCCTTGTTGTTTTTTCCCCCGGATACGCTTCTCCGAAGACTACTTTCATGAACCACCCAGCGTACACTAAGAACTTCAGAGTAGTTCGAACCCCAGAGGTGCTACAGAAAGGCGAATGGTAAGTACAGTTTTAAATTTGGCCTAATAGTCACAACTTTACCACAGCGACCCTCCGCTTTGATTAAGCCCTAAATAACTCCCAAAGAATAGATTGATTAAAAAAAGTCCCGGCCAGGAACATATTGGTAGCAATCGGCTGGCAAATAGAGGGTGGCAAATCAAATTGCAGGTGGCAAATGTCCTAGAACCATTGTTGTGTGCTCTCTTGCAGCTACCACACAACATTGACGCATAGGGAGTATGCAGGCGGTGCCATGATTCATTTGGCCCTAGGACTCCCCACCACCAAGCTTATGAAGAATAAACTCAACAAAGGATTTGTGCGACACTCTGAGCAGTATGTGAAGCTCTGCTCCAAATACAACGAAGAAATCCAGGTACTGCTATTGTCACTCCACAGGGTCTGCTGGCATTGACTATAATCCTAGGTGAGCGGGACGTAACTCAGCCGGTAGCGTGTCCACCTGTAAAGGTGTCGGTCATCCTATCGAGCCTGCTCAGTGGATCCATTTGCAGTTTGGGCTATTTTCCGTTCCAAGAAGTAGTCCATGACTGGTTCATCAAAGGATGTGGTATGTGCTGTCCAGTCTGTGGGAAAGTGCAAATAACGGACCCCTTGTTGCTCATCGGAAAGATTAACCTTTGTGACGGCAGTGGGTTTCCTCTAAAGAAATATGTCAGAATGACCATATGTTTAACGTCCAATAGCCGATTATATAAAAATCAATGCGCTCTAGAGGCGTCGTTAAGTAAAACAAACTTTACTTTTACTTTTGACCATCATCCTAAGACTTTTGTTTAATAAGGTTGTTACTGGACGAGGGTCTTTAGACACAAGTATCCCGATGTTTGTCTGATGAATCTGGAGAGCTGTCATTGTTATAGTGGTGTGAGTGACGTGAGATCAGAGCCGCTTCTTAATTGTTTACAATATTTTGATCCCTGCAGTATTTAATTGGTCAATATTCTTTGCCCCTGTGAGGTCTGCGCAGCCTACTACGCTCTGGATACAGAATATTTTCAAATTAAATAAAAATGGTTCTGTGACCTTCAGGAATTCACCTTGCCTGAGTCTGGCCAGGTGACCTTCAAGTATGGCGACAGAACCTCTCAATACAGCATGACGAAAGGAGCGAAGCCCAATGATGTGGGCAAAGCGGTAAGTGTCCTCATATGAGCAATCTTTGATCTGAAAACAAAGCCTTTTTTAAAGCTGCATAGTCCGATGAAATATCAAATTTTCAAAAGCAAACCAATTATCTAGATTTGATTTTACATATCTAACTTAGATACTGATGCACTTATTAAGCATTTATTGTTGTGTAGAAGGCAATAAATACTGAGTCAATTTAACAGAACTTGTTACTGCAGAAGTCTATGGTGTCAGAGTTTTGGCAAGCTTGCCAAAACTAATTTTCCATGTTTGCACTCAAAATATCGCAAAGGTTTACCATTTAAAATAAAAGTAACTTTGAACTAATGTAAAGTAGCTACTAGTGATCGATCTAATATATTTATCTCAGAAAAAATACCGAAATTCAAAACCATCGGACTATGCAACTTTAAACAATTATTTGAACAATTTTTGTGAGTTATTTTAGGGAAGAGTAAATAAAGCTGCATAGTTCGATATGAGCATCAAATCCTCGAAACCAAACCACTTATCTAAATTTGATGATACATATCCAAATTAAAGCTGCATAGTGTGATAAAAACATCAAATTGTCCAAACCAAAGCAATTATCTAGATTTTTTTGGGGTCCATTAGTTGTTTAAGCAGGGGAAATTTCAGTCATAAACGACTGGTCTTCCTCATTCCACTGCTGGTCGATAGAAAGCCCGAGCTTACACTTTTACCGACCCAAGGGATTTTTAACCTCCCACACCACATAGACATGGGATGAGAGCAACCGGCCTTCGCTGACGCTGTAAGTTATACACAGCGGTGAAAATCCAAATTGGCAGAGCTGGGGGCACGGGGAATCGAACCGCCGACCCTCAGATTAGGAGTCTGACCTAGAAAAAAGTCAGACACTCTAACCACTCCGCCACAGAGAACGCCACTTGATTCTACATATCTAACTTAGATCTATACTGGTGCACTTATTAAACATTTGCCACCACAAAGAAGGGAATACTGAGGCAATTTAATAGAACCTCTTCCTGCAGAAGCTCTGGTGGCAGCATTTTGGCATGCTTGCCAAATTTTATGTTGCATATTTACACTTCAAATATCTCAAAAGTTAGCCATTTAAAATAATAGCTACTTCAAACTAACGGAAGGTAGATTATTGTGATCAAACTACTATATTGATCTCAGAAAATGACAGAAACTCAAAACTATTGGACAATACAACTTTAAATGACTGATTGCTGGTAATGTTTAAATTGCGGCTGATTCTCGGCGGAGGAAGAGCCCTCCCCCCCCCCCCCCCCACCTCTCCCTTTTCCTGCCGCCAACGTTGACCTGGGACCTCTCCTTTCCCTTATAATGCTGCATGCCACCGACTCCAGCCACACACTTGCTGTCCGGACTCCACCTCGTCCACACCTCTTCTATTGCCTGTCCGCTGCACCACACTCCTCCTTGATAGATGTCTAAAAAGAGTTCCTGCAGGGGGAGCCGCCAGCACTTCACTTTCTACCTCTTACTCCGCTGCGTCTCCGGCTCGCCGACTGGTCACCACAGGGCAAGGAGGCATGGCCCTTTGACTCAACTCTCCCCCTTTCTCTTTCCACTATATACTACCCTTTCTTTATTTTCTCCTGGGCTTACTCCTCCCCCTGATCAAGGGAGTTGTTTGCTTGGGTGGGGCCCTTTTCCTTTTTCACTGTTTCACTTTCTTCTTGTGGCAGATCCCACCTTTCCCCCTCCCTTCCTCCTAATCCATCATTGACTGCACACTGAGTGCACAGCTACAATTGGACCGGAGTGAACCAGTACTGCTCCACTGACTTGTTGTTATTGTTGTAAAGAACCGCTCTCACTTCTACAATCATCCCCACTGAAGTTAACTCTTCATCCTATAAAACGGACCGATTTATCATGGCCGTTTTTGATTGCTGCAGTCATGCAGCCTGTAATCGTCATGGTTATGAACCGCCCACAAAGTTAAGGCTCCAGCCTTGACGGCCTCCAGCTGCCTCCTGCTACACTCCTCTTCCTTTGTCGTGTATCAAAGGTTTACTACTGCCCAGAAGGAATACGAAGCAAATCTAATAAAACCTCTTATTGATGAATCCTGTGATGTCCACTATTTTAACGTGAAAGTCAAAGGGTCATTCTCTGAAGCTGGGAACTCAAGTGTGACATGGAAACAAAAACATGAAAACCTTCCAGATAATAGCAGAATGCCTTGCAAATAATAACAGAATCAATGGTTGTATGAAGATTTACATAATTGCACATATGTAAGAGTTGAAAAAAAACATGATTTTACTTTTGGATTTCGATCTTATTCGAATTGAGCAATATGTTAATATCACTTGTGCAACACAGAAATCAAACACACACCCAGAACATTATTTTACCATGCACAACAAATTCAAACAAGTTTGATTGATTACATTTAAGCAAAGAAGATTCTGTCTTACGAGAAAAACGTTGAGAATGAGTTGTAAAATGCATGGTGTCAAAATGTAAATTTTCACACTTTCACTTTCACACAAAATCATACAAGCATGCATTTGATACATTTTGTGGGATAGATTACATACATGTAGTATTGTTAACATACTTTGAACACAAAGGCAAACATACATATTTGACTTACTACCAAGAAAAAAGGAAGACTTAATTGTCACCATCATTGCATGAAAACAAAATATATTAATCAGAGTTTCAGAGAATGACCCCAAAATCAATGTTGCATGTTTTCCCTTACAATATCCCCTTTGAAATAAAGTTAATTCAGACTGATTGCTCATGGACACAGCTGACTCAGAGGCATGAGTGGGTTAAACAAGGCTTTTATTCGGGCGCTGCCCGCCCGGTGGCATGTACATTGACTGTGTATCATTGGGCAAGAAGCGACCGAGCGAAGGCCCCGATATATTGGGAAAATGAATTGTGATGAGGGCATATGAGTCATGTGAACGATTTAACAAACGAGTAATCAATTATGTTAAAGTACAATAGCAATAGTTAATGATAAAAATATGAGATAACAGTAGAGGGTAAATTATCAGAAATGTGACATTTAAGTAGGTGTGATCTGTCAACTGTGTGGGTGTCAGTCGCTCATTAGATGGTATTCTTTATTTTTTAGTTTAAATGCTTGATTGGTTTTTGGTTTTGTTGATTTTCTAAGGAATTAATTGGTTTATATTGGAGGTGGGAAGTGGTCAGTGCGGGCGTTTGGAGAAGACTGACCAGCTTCGGTGGCTCCGGAAGACCCCAGGATAGTGCCTGGCCGTGGTGGCTGGCAGGAGTTGTTATATAGGCTCGAGGGGGGGAGATGGCTGCCCCCTCTCCCCCCTCCCCCGCATCACTCACCCCCCCCCCCCCCCCCCCGACCACCACGACAGTAGGTAGTGGCAGGGGGGGGGGCTTCGGCCTTGAGCCTGCCATGTCCAGCAATGACACCAAATGAGCGACCTCGCTCATACCTAATATATTTATTTCATAATAAATAATAACTCAAAATCTTACAATAGATTAGAATTAGAAACCTAATAGATTTATTTAATAGTATATGTAATTAATAACTCAAAATCATTGGACTATGCACTTTTTTTTTTTTTAAAGATTTATACTGCCTATCATGGATAATTCTAAATAGACTTGTTTTCATCATTAGACAGTTTGTCAATATAAAGCCCAAGCCTACACTTTTACCAACCCAAGGTATTTTTAACCTCCCACATCACATAGACATGGTATGAGAGCAATTGGCCTTTGATGATGCTGTAAGTTATACACAGTGGTGGAAATCCAAATTGGCAGAGGTGGGGGCATGGGGAATCAAACCACAGACCTTCAGATTAGGAGTCTGACCTAGAAAAATGTCAGACACTCTAACCACTCCGTCACCTGTTCATAGTAACAGCCAGGACCGCGTAGTGGAAGTAAGAGTGAATATAATGCACATTACTTATCAACCCACAAACTAGGTAATATGTCAAAACACCAATGTTGGTGGGGTCTGTCAAAGAACTAGTGCAGTTTAATATCAATATGTTGTAAGTCTTGGTTCTAGGGGAAAGACAACATTAAATATTCTTTTGACCACCTTAGTATTAGGTCCTACTTTGTTTCATGAATGTGTTTACTTCTTTTGAGTTAATTATTTTTATTTAAATTTCCAGTAACTATTATTTTCTCTCCATTTCTAAAATGAATTGACTCAGAAGCCACTTCTTACACAGAAAATCCGCTGGAATTTGAGGATGAAATTAAAAAATAATATTAATTTTGATATATAGGCCTATACTAAGTTCTTACCATTGTTATCTACTTTTGGTAGTTCTACTTTTTATTTACAAGCAGAATGCAAAGTTCAATCTGTAAATGTGTTAGTTGTAGTCTAAGAGTTACTTTGATCATTGATGATCAATGTCTCTTATTTTATTTAGGTTGCTTTTTGGGGGTACATTAGTTGTTTAAGCAGGGGAAATTTCAGTCGCAGACGACTGGTCTTCCTTATTCCACTGCTCATTGCCCCATCCTAATAATGCCGAGCATCTGGCTAGAAAGCGACAAGTATCAATTTTTATGTCATTGTATAATATTTCTGGATGCCCCGGCCGTCAGAGCCCCAGATAATACCACAAACTCTTCGCAGATGCGTTCTGACAACTGTCTGTCAGTTCACACATGATGCCCCTCTCAAAGAAACTCATAAGGAAGAAAGGGAAGACAAGTCATGCAAGATTGACAGTGAAGAAGTTGTGCTTTATTGGCATCAACTCCTGTTCACCTACTAGTGACCTATCACCCTGACCCCTTACCTTCTGTCCACACAGAGTCTCATTACCTCTTTCGTATGTCTATGAATCAGTGCCTAAAGCCCATTGAACCAGAGTCCCATGGTTGTTGCACACAGCTCAGTTTGTATATATGAAAGGTGGAGCATCAGGCAGAGTGTCTGGGCCCCTATCCAAGAGAGAGTGTGTCTCACTCAAGAGTCAGGAGTAGAGTGTTGCTACCCAGTGTGTCTGGAGCAGTGTCTAGAATAATCAATATCAAAGTGAGGCTAGTGTGGTCATGTGTGGCAAAGGGGCACAGGTGACTGGGCATCCCACAGCGAGCCAATCAGGCACCCTCCACAGCCCGGGAGGCGACGCCCCCCTATGGGCAGTGGTCACCCAACCCAGCTGTAGGTGGTGTACATAATGCATGCAGTATGGCTGGTGTGCTGGCCCATTGGCCCTGTGGTAACAGGTAGTTGCAGAAGGTTACAATAACTATATATATTAAAAATGTCCTTTTCCTCCACTTGCACCCTTACTGGTGCATAGAGGGAACATTTCACCAAATAATTAACTGTCTCTTATATAGGAAAATCTCATCACAACCTCGGTCACTATGTATTAACATATATTTCCCATAGCTTAATATGTCACACAGCGAGTGGGGCACCCATTGCTTTTCTATTACATAACCTTGGTCCTCACTCCATCGCACAAGGATAGTAATGCTCTCTGCCAATATATAATTCCGAACCGAAAATCCGTATATTTTTACAACTGGTTTGACTCGACCAGAATTCGAACACACGATCCCATGATCTACCAACATGGGAGACAGACACTCTAACCCATCCCGTCATTATTGTTTATCAGTTGTAGCAAGTATGGACAATGTGTCAGAAAAATAAAGATGTCTACCAAAACAACATATTGGCCTACTCTAGCTGCAATAATTCCCTTTGTTTGAAAATCGTACCCCTCCCATCCTTCTACAGCACTCTTTTCTTTCGAGTGATGTATCCATGGAATAATTTTCCAGACCGATGCTAGAAGAATTTGAGAAAATTAACCAGATGGTTTGGCCGAATGAGTTAGAGTGTCCGTCTCCCGTGTTGGTACACCGTGGGGTCATGGGTTCAAGCCCGGGTCGAGTGAAACCAATGACTTAAAAATTGAGACTTGTCGCTTCCTAGCCAGGTGCTCGGCATTATTAGGATAGGGCAAGGAGCAATTGAATGAGGAAGACCAATTGTCCGTGATTGAAATTTCCCCTGTGCTGAAAAAGGCGTCGACAGCAAAACAAAAGTGTATGGCCAGTGAGTTTGCCGATATGCGCAATGAAAAACTTTGATTTTATTCTAAAATAGTAGAAATACAGAATAATTTGGCATAAGCATGGATGCACGAATGCTATGTAATAATATAATGAATATATTTAAGACACAACTTTCTATAATTGAGCATTTTGACCTAATAAACATAAAATTCCTCACAAAACAATCAGTCACTTTACAGGCTGATGTTTAATCACCATGTTTAATTCTTGTTCTAAATATTAAAATGTCAAATGTGTCAACAGAAACTTGTTTCAAAGAAATATAAAACCAATTATAATATTACTGAATGCCCGGCCACGTTTGGGACACCAGATAATACTACAGAAACTCTCCCCTTCATATCACTTATCTATCAACTCATTATTAACCAATGCTAAGGAAGAATGAAGCCAAGTCACACAGATAAACAGTGGAGAAGTTGTGCTTTAATAACACCAACTCCTGTCTACCTACAAGTGACCTAGCATCCACACCCCTTACCTTCTAGCCACACACAACCTCATTACCATTTTAGCCTGAATAGCAAGCAGTGCCTACAGCCCATGGGACAGGAGTCCTATGGCTGTGGACACTCTCAATTGGAATAGATGAATTTTGATGGCATCAGACAAAGTGTCTGGGGTTCCTGCTCAAGAGTAGGTGTGTCTCACTCAAGAGCCAGGAGTAGAGTGATGTCTCTTCAGTGTGTCAGACCAGACGGGATGGCCGAATGAGTTAGAGCATCCGTCTCCCGTGCTGGTAGATCGTGGGGTCGTGGGTTCGAGTCCTGGTCGAGTCAAACCAATGACTTTAAAATTGATACTTGTCGCTTCCTAGCCAGGTGCTCGGTATTATTAGGATAGGGCAAGGACTGGTGTGCTCAGTGTCAGGATAATGTGACTGAGTGGGATACCAGGTCATGGTGCTGGCGGCCTGGTTTCCCAGTGGGACAGCACTATAAAGTTGCCATGAGTGCGCACTGTCACAAGTCGGTACCCATCCTGATATGACCTTAGATGTTGCTAGGACGTAAAACAACAACAAACAAACAAACTCTTCAGTGTGTCTGAAGCAGAATCTAGAATAATGATCTCAGGTTTGAGGCTAGTGTGGCCAGAGGGCCAATGGGATGCAGGTGACTGGGCAGTCCACCGCCAGCCAATCAGGCACCTCCACAGTCAGGGTGGGTGGCACCCCCCCCCCCCCAGTAGGGGTGGCTGTCACTCAACCCAGCTGCAGTTGGTGCCCTGTGTGTATATGCAAATTAGGCTGGTGTGCACACCCAGTGGTCATGTAGGGACAGATAGCAGCATACAGTTACAATAGATCTCTGTTAAAATGGTCTTTTCTCCAATTGCACTCTTTATGGATGCATAGAGAAACATTTCAACAATCAGGTACTGCCTCTTATATAGGAACATCTCTTCATTAATCTCAGGCATAATATATGAACATATATTGCACACAGCTTATATCATGTCATAATGGGAGTGGGATATTATTACTTTTAGTTTATATAACATCGTCCCCACTCCCTCGCCTAAGAATAATAATGCTCTCTGCCAATATCTAATTCTTAACCGAAAATCCGTATATTTGTACACAATGTCTGATTAACCAGCCTACTCATTTCCTAGCTCTACATATGTCTAGATCTAAATGAAGATGGTACCCAGATAGCGCACAGTCGTCGGCCCGACGGCGGCCCGACGGCGGCCACTCCGGCGGCCCGACGGTGGAAAACGCCGTCGGGCCGACGTTGTTTTGTCCAACCTCCCGCCGTCGGGGCGACGGCGCCAAACGCCGTCGGCCCGACGGTGGCAGCCGCCATCACCCCGACGCCGTCGGGGCGATGGCGGCTGCCGCCGTCGGGGCGACGGCGCCAAACGCCGTCGGGCCGACGTTGTTTTGTCCAAACATCCACCGTCGACTCGACGGCGGCTGCCGCCGGCGGCCCGACGGCGACAAACGCCGTCGGGCCGACGTTGTTTTGTCCAACCATCTACCGTCGACTCGACGGCGGCTGCCGCCGTCGACCCGACGAGCCGAGAAGACACTGTCACTGTAGTGTCAGTACGTACAGCCTACAGGTGCAAAAATATTAGTCTTATTCAAAATTTATAGAAATCGAGAACCCATACTTAATAAATTTAATATAGTCTGTACGTATTGACACTATAGTGACAGTGTCTTCTCGGAAAAACCAAGATGGCGGTCCTTCGTCAACATTCCGTACCGTTCAAATCGTATTAACACGAACAATTCCATTAATACATCGTAATAAATTACAAAACTTTTACAAAATAATCTAAACATATTAATAAACAAACCTGTGAAATAATTCCTCAAAATTCCTGGTATTTCTGGAGTTACTGGCAGAAAAAGAACACTGATCAACAATCGCACGTGTTGTGCTGGCAACTCGAGCCGGTGACTCGAGTCAGGTGGCGATTCGAAGTAAACAAACCGTATCGGATGATTCGAATCATATTAACACAAATAATTCCACTAATACTTCGTAATAAATTACAAAACTTTTACAAAATAATCTAAACATATTAATAAACATACCTGTTAAATAATTCCTTAAAATTCCGGTTATTTCTGGAGTTACTGGTAGAAAAAGAACACTGATCAACAATCGCACGTGTTCCGCGGGCGACTCGAGCCGGAATCCAAATTTAAGGAACTGCGCAAGCGCGGCCCACCACGTCGGCTCGACGGTGGCTCGACGGTGGAACAGACGTGGAAAATGAATGCAAACCTGCGGCGGCCCACCACCGTCGAGCCGACGATGGCCCGACGGTGAATCAAAAGTGGAAAGGGATTGAACCCTAACGTCGGAACACAACCGGCAGCCCGACGGTGGCCCGACGGTGGCTCAAAAGTGGAAAAGGTTTAAAACCTAAGGTCGGGACACCACCGTCGGGGCGACGGTGGCCCGACGGTGTACGAGACGTGGAAAATGAATGCAAACCTGCGGCGGCCCACCACCGTCGGGCCGACGAAGGCCCGACGGTGAATCAAAAGTGGAAAGGGATTGATCCCTAACGTCGGAACACAACCGGCGGCCCGACGGTGGCCCGACGGCTCAAAAGTGGAAGTTTTGATTGAACCCTAACGTCGGAACACCGCCGTCGGGCCGACGAAGGCCCGACGGTGACTCAAAAGTGGAAAGGGATTGATTCCCAACGTCGGAACACTACCGGCGGCCCGACGGTGGCCCGACGGTGGCTCAAAAGTGGAATGGGATTGAACCCTAACGTCGGAAATCCACCGGTGGCCCGACGGCGGCCCGACGGTGGAAAGTCGATTGCGACGGTGCGACCAATAGCCGACGTCGGCCCGACGGCTATGTGCTATCTGGGTATAGGCCTAAGACGTTCTGATTAGATTGGTGTAAATGCAATGCTAGATAAAAGATTCACATCTTAATTTATTATATATATATATTTTAGTTAGTATTCTATGTTTCAAACAAGAGCTGAGATGACTGAAAATAGCACATTTCATAGCAGCAGCCAGTGTTTTAGCATTAGCCATGTGCTTTGTGTGGGTTTGTTTTGCTGCCACGCATCCCACAATGCACCACGCAGCTGGGATTATGAACTAGTCTATAATATGACTTCAGGGCCCAGTCCACCCCTATACGTGTCCAAAACAAAATAATAATTTTTTTGCCATAACGAGCTGGCATTAGAGGCCCAATACAGCCTAGATCACCCAGAAGAGGATCTGTGAGTTAATCTGTAAGTTAATCTGTAACTTACAGATTAACTTACAGATTAACTCACAGATGATGTTGTGGATAGTTGGGTGAAGTTTCAAGGATATTTATTGGTTGTGTATTTCTTTAAATATAAGCATTTATGTACCTCATACCTCTTAATTTCTCATATTGACAAGTGGCAATTTGTGTTTTTTGCCATTTTGAATGGCCAATATCTTGAGAAATAATTATGCCATTACTCTGGAAAAAAATACACTTGATATATGCATATAGATAACACAGAATCCTGAAAGACAAGTTCATCTGGCCATTATATTTTGAATTATTGATGTCTGAAATGTGGGTTTCATGCGAATTGCCAAAATAGCTGTTTTTTGCATCATTTTTGTCCATATTAAAAAGCCTACAACTTTTTAAGTAATCATCTGATCTTAATGAACTTTGTGTCATTTTACTTCTCCTGGTAAGAGCTATGGAACTATATCAAAATATGGTACTTTCTATTGAGTTGCAAAAATGAGTTAGGATACCTACTGTAAGTTAATCTGTAAGTTAATCTGTAAGCTAAACAGTGTCTCTTCCTCACCCCCCCCCCCCCCATGTCTGTAACTACCGTATATGTCCCAATAGACGCACACTGCGCGAGTGCAGACGCGTGTATGCACGTCTATTCAAAGTTTAAGCATTTCATGGATTTGTTTTTGTCGTGCCTCTGAAATAAAATGGGATTGTCTTATTTTATGTGCATTCAGTCTGAATATGATAGGGAATTTTGATTTGTTTTTGTCGTGCCTTTGAAATAAAGTGAGATTATCATATGTTATGTGCATTCAGTCTGAATGTGATGGTAAATTTGTACGTGCTTTCAATCTTGAAATGGGGGTGGGGGGTGGGGGGGGGGGGTGCTTCTATTGGGTAGCGTGCTTTTATTGGGACATATACGGTATATGATGTGTGTGCTTGTGTCATTTCAGATTGGATCCCAACTATGGGAGGAACTGTTCAAGTGCAAGTGCAAATTGACTGGTGGTGGGGTAGTGATGTTCTCCAGCGACTGGGAGAGGCTGAAGGAGGACCGCTGCTGTGTAAGTAAAGAAATATTAAATAGTTATAGCAGGTAGGCCTATAACCCAGCTAACAAAACAACGTCATACTGACGTCAGTATGACATTATAAAATGCTACAATAACATTATAAAAAAAATCATTTAAAAGTTACTTTGTATGGAGAAACAAACATTATATAGCATTATTTTATAACGTTCTAAAGACGTTTTTAATGTCATTGTGATGTTATCATATAACATTCCATGTTAAACGATAATGGAAGATTCAATGCCATGTTGCCCTAAGTACCAGGTATACAATGCTACACAATGTTTTTAATGGGTACTTGCTGTGATCCTTGATGTTGGTTGCCCTGCAGTGGCCCTTCGTTATGTGTAAGTTGGTTCACTTACTTTTCTTGAATGTCACTTAATTTAATGCAGGTTAGTTTCCCAATAAATAGTCATAAGATGGTTGCCCAGATCATCCTGCCCTCATTGCCAAATTTGTAGTGAAGATCGCACCAATATCAACTAGATTAAGTTGGATTAAGTTTGGGTATACTTTATATCTCAGATATCTTTACAGTCTCTTCCAAGATGGCTGGTTACCCTCTGTCTCAGTCACAATAGACCCCAAAACATTACAATACATGTTATAACGCCAGTATAACATTACTATGACGTTATAACATTACAATACATAGTATAACGTAAGAATAATGTTACTGTGACATTATAATGTACCATAACCAAATAATAACATTAGCCTGACGTTACTTGACGTTATATGTTAGCTAGGAAGCAATATAGGGGAGAGCGGGGATGGTTCGGACAGTTGTTATGAAAGTCATCCTAATTCTTGTAATTAGTGACAGCAACAAAACACAAAAAGCTGATCAACTTGACAGAGACATTATATATGAGTCTCTTTAGTTTTCTATAATAGCAACAATAATAACACTATGTTAAATCTTGTGTTTGGTGACTGATAAAAACAAACTGATCAACTTATTAAATATTATTAAATATGGGCCCCATTGCTTTTCTGCCTGTCCATCTTATAGGGCCAGAGGAAGGGACAACACGAATACTTGCCAATCACATGGTGGAGGCATGAGACGAGGTATCCCCCACTGTGCGGGTTGGTCTCCATAAAGAACTCCAAATACCTCTACAAACATCGCTATGCTGTGCCGAGTGGGGGCTCATTGGTCTCCCTCAACGACAACCCATGGGTAAGTGGTGGTCTGACTAAGTACCTCAGACGAAGTACCTGTTGTTGAACTGTGTCTGCAGTCTGAGTCATTAAATAAATACATTTTGTTGAAGTGAGTTAAAAGTCTGAGTCATTAATTAAATACACTTTGTTGAATTGTGTCAGAGGTCTGAGTCATTATCTAACTACCTTTTGTGAACTGCATTAGAAGTCTGAGTCATTAAATAAATACATTTTGTTTAACTGTATTAGAAGTCTGACTCTGAGTCATTAATTAAATACATTTTGTTGAACTGCATTAAAAGTCTGAGTCATTAATTAAATACATTTTGTTGAATTGTATCAAAAGTCTGAGTCATTAAATAGGTACATTTTATTCAACTGCATTAGAAGTCAGAGCCATTAAATAAATCCATTTTGTTGAGTTGTGTCAGAAGTCAGACTTATGAGGTAGGGTATATTAAACTTATTAAGTGGATGGTGTTGAACTGTGTCAGAAATCTCTGGAGACCTATTCGACTAAGCATGACCTGCCACACAAAGGATACAATCATCGTATGATTTAAGTCTGGACCAGAATAATATGGACATACATAGGCCTACATGTAATAATAGGGGCATACATAGGCCTACATGTAATACTATGGGCATATATAGGCCTACATGTAATAATATGGACATATGTAGGCCTACATGTAATAATATGGACATATGTAGGCCTACATGTAATAATATGGACATATGTAGGCCTACATGTAATAATATGGACATGTGTATGCCTACATGTAATAATATGGACATACATAGGCCTGCATGTAATAATATGGACATACATAGGCCTACATGTAATATTATGGGCATACATAGACCTACATGTAATAATATGGACATATGTAGGCCTACATGTAATAATATGGACATACATAGGCCTACATGTAATAATATGGGCAAACATAGGCCTACATGTAATAATATGGACATATGTAGGCCTACATGTAATAATATGGACATGTGTATGCCTACATGTAATTATATGGACATACATAGGCCTGCATGTAATAATATGGACAACAACATGAAGAAAATTAATTTGGAAAACAAAAGGTGCATAATAACAGGGGACCTAAACATTGATGGACTAAAAATAAAACAGAATAACCATGTCAATAACTTCTTTAGAACAGTACTTGAGCAAAACTTCATCCCCACCATCACATTACCAACCAGAATAGTAGACTACCAAATTTCACTTATTGATCATATACTAATAAATGCCAATGTAATAAAAAGTAATCAGAATATATCCACAGGAAATATTTACTGCGATATCACTGACCATCTACCCAACTTTATAACAATTCAATCTCACAACCCCATTAAAAAACAGGACAGACCCATCATTAGAATATTTGGGGAGAAAAACATGGCTAAATTCAAAGACCTTATTGAAACCTCAGACTGGAAAGAATACTACAAAGCAACTGAAGTAAACAAAGCCTTAACCATCTTCTACCAGATTTATAACACAGCATTTAATGCAGCTTTCCCACTAACAAAACTATCAAGACAAAGAGCAAAAGATAAAAGATGGATCACATCAAGCCTTAAAACTTGTATAGCAGTAAAAGATAGATACTTCAAAACATACAAACTCAACCCAACAGCTGAAAACCGAATAAAACACACAAAATATAAGAATATACTAATCACTTGTCTACGATCAGCAGAGGAAGGCTACTATAAAGAACTAGTCAGTAACGAGAAGCAAAACCTTTATACCCTCTGGAAAATCTTTGGAGACATCATCAACCCACATAAAGCAAAAATGAAAAATCAAATTGACAAGCTAATCTATAACAATAAAACAATGACAAACAATGAAGATATCGCCAGCACATTAAATGAACACTTCTGTTCAATTGGTGAAAAACTTGCAGCAAAACACACCAGTAATAGCATAGCACACAAGCAATATCTTAAACACCCAAATTCACATAGTTTTTTTCTTAGTCCCACCAATGAACAAGAAACCCTAGAAGAAATAAAGAAACTAAATCCTAATAAGTCAAGCGGACATGACAATATCTCGCCAAAAATAATCAAAGAGTGTGACACTCTACTCGCACCATCTATCTCCCACATAATAAACCTATCATTTGCAAATGCTACTGTTCCTGAAAATCTCAAAGTTGCAAAAGTAATACCCATCCATAAGAAAAATGAGAAATACCTAGTTGATAACTACAGGCCAATCAGCCTACTCAGTACCCTAAACAAATTAATGGAAAAACTAATGTACAAAAGAGTTTACCAATTTCTTAACAAATACAAAATATTATACAAATACCAATTTGGATTTAGAGAGAATCACTCAGCAATAATGGCTCTGACTGAAATCTTAGACAACATACTACAAGACCTTGAAAATGGGAAACATGTTGCAGGAGTCTACTTAGACCTGAGCAAAGCATTTGATACCGTAGACCATGACATCCTACTCTCAAAACTTAGGCACAACGGAATTCGAGGCCAGGGACTTAAATGGTTTGAGAGTTACCTAAGCAATAGAAAGCAATTTACATACATAAACGGTAAACGATCCAAGCTAAACTCAATCAGCAATGGTGTCCCCCAAGGTTCTGTCCTGGGACCTCTCCTATTTTTGATCTACACAAATGATATAGTCAACTGTACAAAACAAGATGTCAAAACAAGGTTATTTGCAGATGATACCAACGGCTTCATAACCTCAAATTCACCCAAACAACTAAAACATTCAATTAAAACATTCCTTTCAGACATATTTACATGGTGCAATGATAACAAATTAACAGTAAACCTGAACAAAACATGCTACACAATATTTAAAAGCAGAAGTACAACCATTCCTGATTACCTAAACAACATAAAGATAAACAATAACACAATAAAGAGAGTCCCTTCTGTGAAATACCTAGGTATAATTCTAGATGAGAACCTCAACTGGGATGAACATATTGATGACTTAAATAATTCAATAATTAAAACGGCTAACTCATTTAAAATAATCAGACGACGGGTACATGAGGAAAATAAAAAATTACTATGCTATGCATACGTTTACTCCAAAATCCAGTATGGTATAGAGGTGTATGGGAGAGCCAAATCATCAACCCTAAAAAAGATACAGACACAACAAAACAGAGCCTTGAAAATACTGTATAGCAAAGACTATCTCACCCCAACTAAATCACTTCATAAAGACCTGGACTTACTTATGGTAACTGACATTTATAAAATATACATTGCAAAATTTGTTTACAAGCAAAAGAATGGCCTCCTCCCTGAAATATTTGATAATCTCTTCAAAGAAAACAATCAGGTCCATTCCCATAACACACGACAGATAAATAACATACATCACAAACACACTAGAAACAAATATGGCAAAATAACAACTGAAAACCAAGGAACCAATATCTGGAACTCAATACCAGTAGAGATTAGAAACCTTCAAACTTTGAAAAACTTCTGTAAAAAAATAAAGATAAGCTATCTCAATGCATACTAAATCGATTACCAGTAAAGAATATATATAATACCCCTATTAACATACATGCAAAATAACTACTGATACTGCATGTAAGTACATGAATCCATGACACAATATCCATATAATATTCCTATCATTACTTTGTTTCTTACTAACTGTAAAGAGACGCATCAGTAGCTCATCATAATCATTAGTTAAAAATGTAGCTTAGGTTTAATAATTTGTTATTGTCATCACTTATTCATTCACATCATGGAGACCAGCTAGATAAGCATCGCTTTTCTGGGATCCTTTCTGTCTGTAAGGAATTTGTATGCATTTATTGTATCACCTCAATTTATTGTAAACATACCTTGCAGAGAGTTAAAATAAAAGAATTGAATTGAATTGATACATAGGCCTACATGTAATATTATGGGCATACATAGACCTACATGTAATAATATGGACATATGTAGGCCTACATATAATGATATGGAAATACAGAGGCCTACATGTAATAATATGGACATATGTAGGCCTACATGTAATAATATGGACATATGTTGGCCTACATGTAATGATATGGACATGTGTATGCCTACATGTAATGATATGGACATACATAGGCCTGCATGTAATAATATGGACATCCATATGCCTACATGTAATAATATGGACATACATAGGCCTGCATGTAATAATATGGACATACATAGGCCTACATTTAATACTATGGGCATACATAGGCCTACATCTAATAATATGGACATATGTAGGCCTACATGTAATGATATGGACATACATAGGCCTACATGTCATAATATGGACATACATAGGCCTACATGTAATACTATGGGCATACATATGCCTACATGTAATAGTATGGACATATGTAGGCCTACATGTAATAATATGGACATATGTAGGCCTACATGTAATGATATGGACATACATAGGCCTACATGTAATAATTTGGACATACATAGGCCTCCATATAATACTATGGGCATACATAGGCCTACATGTAATAATATGAACATATGTAGGCCTACATGTAATAATATGGACATATGTAGGCCTACATGTAATGATATGGACATACATATGCCTACATGTAATAATATGGACATACATAGGCCTACATGTAATACTATGGGGATACATAGGCCTACATGTAATAATATGGACATATGTAGGCCTACATGTCATGATATGGACATACATAGGCCTGCATGTAATAATATGGACATACATAGGCCTACATGTAATACTATGGGCATACATAGGCCTACATGTAATAATATGGACATATTTAGGCCTACATGTAATAATATGGACATATGTAGGCCTACATGTAATGATATGGACATACATAGGCCTACATGTAATGATATAGACATACGTAAGCCTACATGTAATAATATGGACATACATAGGCCTACATGTAATGATATAGGCATATGTAGGCCTACATGTAATAATATGGACATACTTAGGGCTACATGTAATAAAATCGACATACATAGGCCTACATGTAATACTATGGACATACATAGACCTACATGTAATAATAGGGGCATACATAGGCCTACATGTAATAATATGAACATACATAGGCCTATATATAATAATATGGGCATACATAGGCCTACATGTAATAATATGGTATACATAGGCCCACATGTAATAATATGGTATACCTATGCCTACATGTAATACTATGAACGTACATATGCCTACATGTAATAATATGAACATACGTAGGCCTACATGTTATAATATGGTATATGTAGGCCTACATGTAATATATGGTATATGTAGGCCTACATGTAATAATATGGTATACCTATGCCTATATGTAATAATATGAACATATGTTGACCTACATGTAATAATATGAACATACATAGGCCTACATGTAATAATATGAACATACGTAGGCTTACATGTAATAATATGAACATATGTAGGCCTACATGTAATAATATGGTATACCTATGCCTACATGTAATAATATGAACGTACGTAGGCCTACATGTAATAATATGAACATATGTAGGCCTACATGTAATAATATGGTATATGTAGGCCTACATCTAATAATATCTGACTGGAAGATCTGAGAATTTGCGATGACTGTTTGAGGGGCAGGACATTGCGCTGATATTCAACTATTTTACCATTTCCATTATGGCAGGTTTATGGGATTTGAACCCCAAGTTCAAGCGCTGCCCGAGTCAAACCAAAGACATTAAAATTTACACTTGTCGTCTCCTACCCTGGCACTTGGTATTACAGTATAACCCCGTTAAACCAAACTTGAAGGGACCATAGAAATTTGTTTGGATTAACCGATCATTGGTTTAACCAAGCTTTGGCTTCGACTCTGACTTGTCTTTGGCAAAAACGCAGGTGCATTATGAATGTAATATACAATGTATGTGGATACTTTGATAAGTGATTATCCTGTCCATACAGTATAACCCAGTTAAACCAAGCTTGGTTATACCAAACGATCGGTTAATCCAAACTTTTTTCGGCGGCCCGGCAAAATACCACCATTTATCATATCAAAAAGTTGGTGGGATCTCAGATGACCTTATAACCCTATGAAAGTTTGGTTTAACCATACCGGAAGTGGCCTGGGGTCCGACAAATTTGTTTGGGTTAACCGATAATTTGGATTAACCGATTTTGGTTTAACCAACTTTTTTATATGATAAATGGTAGTATTTTGCCGGGCCGCCAAAAAAAGTTTGGATTAACCGATCATTTGGTTTAACTGAGCTTGGTTTAACGGGATTATACTGTAGTAGGATAAGGCAAGGAGGAGTCAAATGAGGAAGATCAATCGTCTACGATTGAATTATCCCTGCTTAAAGTTGCATAGTCTGAAAGATTTTAATTTCTACAATTCTTATTGAGATAAATACATTACATTGACCATTATAAGCTACTTTACCTTAGGTTGAAGTAACTTTTAGTTTAAGTGGCTAAGGTTGGAGATCTTTGAAGTGACAACATGCCAAATTAATTTTGGCAAGCACGCCAAAACTCTGAAACCATAGGATTATGCAATAATGTGTTCTATTAAATTGACTCAATATGCCTTTTTATGTGGCAACAAATGCTTAATAAGTGCATCAGTAACTAGTTAAATATGTAGAACCAAATCTAACTAATTGTTTTGGTTTTGAAAATTTGATGCTTGATACTTATCGCTTCTTATCGCTTGGCATTAATAGTATCGGGCAAGGGCTGGTTGGCTCAGTGTCAGGATAATGTGACTGAGTGGGATATCAGGTCATGGTGCTGGTGGTCTGGTCTACCAGTGGGGCAGCACGATAAAGTCTGCCAATTTGGATTTCCACCGCTGTGGATAACTTACATCGTCATCAAAGGCCAGTTGCTCTCATACCATGTCTATGTGGTGTGGGAGGTTAAACATCCCTTGGGTCGGTAAAAGTGTAGGCTCGAGCTTTCTATCACCAAACTGTCTAATGGTGAAAGCAAGTTTATTCAGACTTTTCTATGATCGGCAGTATAAATCTTCAAGAAAAAAAAAGGAAAAAAATCAACTAATGTAACACAGCATTTATTCATATTTCTCCATCGCAGATCTGTTTTGGTGCAAGAGGAAGCTACAGCAGGCTTCTGCTGTACGTGAATGCTGATGGCTGGCATTCCGACCAGGTCATTAAGGCAGACCTCAAACTGGATTATTACAAGTAAGTTCACTCATTGAAATCAACACATGAATGATATAAGTGCGGAGGCGCTCATTCACTGTCATTGCTGGGGGTGCGGAGAACAGACATAGCTCACCTTAACCTGTCATCGGGTGGGAGCCAATCACTGCCCTCCGTACACCCAACTCTACCTGCCGGAACCCTCCTCTCGCCAGCCTATCACAGGCCACCTCTCACACCAACTCTTCCTCTTAAGCCTACACACTACCTTGAGTCAATCTGCCTTGCGTCAACCTAATAATAATTGTAATGGTCTGCACTGACCTCTCAGGCAAGTAACCACATAGACAGGTAGGCGTGGGTAGTGTGGTGATGTCAGGGAGCCTAGGTGGTGTAAAGGTTAGCACATGCAAAGAGATGTGGGTTCGAGCCCCACTCTAGGTGCAATATTTCCCATTTTCATCACCCCCATGACACTGGTTGCCGTGACCATGTTCCTGTACAAGCTATGCGATGTATGGTTGTTGAACCTACCCTGTGTATTTACGCGTTAGTGCATTGCCTGTAGGTATGTAATTGTAAGTATTAAAAGACTTACAATTCCAGGGGGACGAGTGTAGTAGTCTGCACTGACCTCTCAGGCAAGTAATCACATAGACAGATAGGCGTGGGTAGTGTGGTTATTTCAGGGAGCCTAGGTGGTGTAATGGTTAGCACACTGGCCCGGAATGCAAAGAGATGTTGGTTTGAGTCCTGCTCTAGGTGCAATATTTCCCATTTTTATCACCCCCATGACATAATAATAATAATCAAATATTTATTTCGACCTAATTATACTTGGGTTTCCCATAAATGCAGATCTTAATCTTCACATTGACAAATACATCATGTCGATGTGGCAGGGTGAATGAACCGATGAGGTAGTGAAAAAATTGTCCCTATGCTGGTCCCCACCCGCCGATATAATGCTTCACAGACACAATGCTTCGGGGACCGTGTGTGAGAATTTACGAAGACGGAGGTGGATAGTTCCATACATTAAAATAAAATTGTCATCAAGAACAACAAGGTTAAGGTACAATGGTCTGACTTCTTTCCCCCTCTCGGTCAATGTTTATGGTCCTGGTGAGCGCTGGATTCAAATCCTCAACCCTACCCGTGAGTCTGTCATCTGCGGTGTGGGTGGGTCGGTGAAGAAAAGGTGGTGGAGGTCCTTGCTGTATGGCTGCGGCAGGAGGAGTGGGACTGTGGTGGTGTTTGAAAGTTTGAATTTCATATCGCATGTCATTTTGGCGGGAAAGGTGCGGGGGATCCAGAGTCTGGATAACATTGTTAGGGTTTGAACTGTTAGGTGGCTCCACCTGCTCAGCAGGGTGGGGCTAGTTCGTCGGTTAGCCGATATGTGGCAACACCATTGCCGGATAACTCAATGGGGGGGTTCCACGCCTCCGCCTGTGAATTACCCATGTTACGAATAACATGCACAATGCTAAAACTATTGGAGATAGTATATAGACTACATCACGGTTCCAGTGGCGCGGTGCATTGTGGGATGTGTCAGAGCAAAACATACCAGCGAGAAGCACATGGCTAATGCTAATACACTGGGTGCAGCTATGAAAAGTGCTAGTTTCAGCTCATCTCAGCTCTTGTTTGAAACATAGGACACTAACTAAAAAAATATATATAATAAATTAATATATTAATCTTTTATCCAGCATTGCATTTACATCATTATAATCAGCACATCTTATGGCATGTGCATTTAGATTTAGACAAATCTAGGCACTCAGACTAGTGTTAGAGCCACGGCCAGTCAGTTTCATATATTTTATTCATGTTTTTATTTATATCCTATGGTTAATGACATATGTAGAAATAGAAAATGAGTAGGGTTAATCAGATATTGGTTATATATTTCTTTGATACAAGTTTTTGTTGACACATTTGACATTTTAATATTTAGAACAAGAATTACTTCTGGCTAATCAATGGTGATGTAAACATCAGCCTGTAAAATGACTGAAATTGTATGTTTCTTAGCTCAAAATGCTTAATTATGGAGAGTTATGTCTTAAACATATTCATTATATTATTATATTGCATTCTTCCGTCCATATTTGTGCCAAATTGTTATGTATTTCTATTTATTTTGAATAAAATCGAAGTTTTGCCCTATGCGTATCAGCAAACTCAATGGCCGTATGCATTTGCTTTGCTCCCAACGCCGTTTCCAGCGCATGCGCAGTCGGAACCGTGATGTAGTCTATTCTAGATGCCTTTGCTATATTTGCTTTACTTGCTTTTGTAGACCATATTTACTTGTTTGCTTTGCATCCTCTCGGATGGTGGTAATGTAATGCGGGTAATCCAAAAGAGGAGGTTGTGGGTGCGAAAAAAAAATGTTAGACCGGGCACAGCGGCCTAATCGGTAGAGCGTGGGCCTCGCGCGTGGAAGGTAGGGAGTTCTGTTCCCGGTCGAGTCAAAGCAATGACTTTAAAACTGATACTTGTCGCTTCCTAGGATAGGGCAAGGAGTGGTTGGTGCAGTGTCAGGCTAATGTGACTGAGTGGGATATCGGGTCATGGTGTCGGTGGCCTGATTTCCCAGTGAGGCAGCACTATAAAGTCGCCATGAGTGTGTACTGTCAGAAGTCGGTCTCCGTCCTGATATGACCTTAGATGTTGCCAGGAAGTAAATCTCCAACAAACAAACATTTTTTGCGGGGAAAAAAGTGATGCAAAATGGAGCATTCTGGTGCATTTTGACAACAACAAAATATGCGTAGATTAAAAAAAAATTTTTTTAAAGAAGCTATAATGATTCTTTGACAGGAGATTACAAATTAAAATTGGGAAAACGAGATATTGGAGTTATTTGGCTATATTTTAGGGAGATCTCTCCTCAAACAGGGAGGAAACTTTGCACCCCTGCTGAGTGCACATGATAGTATAACCCCATTAAACCAAGCTTGGTTAAACCAAACTATTGGTTAATCCAAACTTTTTTCGGCGGCCCGGAAAAATACTACCATTTATCATATAAAAAAGTTGGTTAAGCCATAGTTAGTTAAGCCAAATTATCGGTTAATCCAAACAAAATTGTCGGACCCCAGGCAACTCCAGTATGGTTAAACCAATCTTTCATGTGGGTGGTTATAAGGTTACCTGAGACCCCACTTACTTTTTTATATGATAAATGGTAGTATTTTGCTGGGCCGCCGAAAAAAGTTTGGATTAACCGATCGTTTGGTTTAACTGAGCTCGGTTTAACAGGGTTATACTGTATATACATAAAAAAAACAATAATCAAGGTGTCCACATACATTGTATATTACATGTGCAATACACGCTTACTCAAAGTCAAAGTCGAAGCCAAAGCTCCGTTAAACCAATGATCGGTTAATCCAAACAAATTTCTAGGGTCCCTTCAAGTTTGGTTTAACGGGGTAACTATCTATGCGTTTATTATTCCTTTGGCCACATATAAAAATCCTTGTTTAGTGTCCACCCATTAAAATTTTTCCAGGTCGGGCGGGAGATTTTTATTGATATTTGTTATTTTGTATGTAGAAAAGCAGTGTACAGGAAGAAGAAAACTGACCGTGGTATTCATGGCCAGAAGACATGATAGCAAGGTAGAGAAGACCATAGACACTTTCTAGCTCGAAATTGAACATGGAAACATTAAAATTACTATAAAATCTGTATTCAACTGAAAGCTAAACTACATGTACTTAAGGTGACAACACATTTAAAATGTGTAATCAGAACAGAACTTGTTTTTATTGTTTTTGAAAGTTTTATTTACAGATAACAAATAGAAAATATTTGGAGGTCGGGGGCATTTCTCAGGTCGGGCATTGACGCTAAGCAAGTTTCTTTTATCTGGCCTTAAGCTAAGATTCCTTATACGCAGTATGCGGCATATGGCATGCGAATGTGGCATGTGGAATGTGGCATGTGGCATGCGGCATGTGGCATGCGAATGTTCATATGCCAACCCCCAACATTTGTTGGGGTTTTTCCTCCAAATTTGTGAAGGAACAGTATTGTTTTTTATGGCAAACGCAACAGTATTCACATTCGCATGCTGTACTGATCGGTGCATGGGTCGATCCATTTGCCACATTCACATTCGCATTTGGACGTATGGAAGCACCACTATTCTTTTTCATGCTTTTCGATTGTTATTCGCATTCGCATGCCGCATACCATGTATAAGGAATCTTAGCTTTCTTCCTAATTGTTTTTGTGGGTTTTTTTTTGCAGATGGAAACACGTCTGCATAAATGCCATTGACGAAATGGTTAAGGATACCGGAACTAGCTTCTACAAGGATTCGAGCAAATCTAAACTAAAGAGTATCGGTCTGGTATCCATCATAATGGAAAGGAGTGTCATCCCCTGGCAAAACTTCTGGTTTGACATGGTAACCGTCAGCTCTGTTAAGAGGACAATCAGTAAGTATCCCTGTAGAGTCGTAGGCTGGCAGATGTAATTGTGTAGGCAGGCTAATATGAAATCACTACTGGCAAGGAGAAGTAAAGCAGAGTATAGAGTGAAAGGTAGAGAGAGCTTGCACACTCAGGTTTATTATTATATAGTGGTTGTAGAATCCAAGATGGCCTGTCACATGACCAGATCCTCCAATCAACAGTAAGCATTTATATATTCACCAATCAAAAGTATGCATTCTAGTATCCATGCCTTGGTTGTTTTGGCTCACCTGCCCTGTTGTGTCTGGGTGTGCAGTGATCCGTATCTAACAGTTAGCGGGGAGGGGGTTGTGAGCAGAGCTTCTAAGGCCCTATCACACTAACAGTAGTGCCCCTCTCACACTATCTATAGTATACATAATGTCTATTTAATCTCAGTAAAGGATCACCAGCACTACACAATACCACATGCATCTGGTCACATTACATCATTTACCTTTATATATAACATTTGTAATCTCTTATAGACTAGTTCACATCACCCACCAATGTGCTTTTAATCGGAATATTTTACATCCCGATTCGAACTCGCGGGTTCGAACCCAGGTCGAGTCAAACCAATGACTTACAAATGTATATTTGTCACTTCCTAGCCTGGCACTCGGCATTATTAGGATAGGACAAGGACTGGTTGGCTCAGTGTCAGGATAATGTGAATGTATGGGATATCAGGTCATGGTGCTGGTGGCCTGGTTTTCCAGTGGGGCAGCACTATAAAGTCACTATGAGCGTACACTCTCACAAGTCGGTACCTGTCCTGATATGAGGATGTAAAACAATGATAAAGAAAGAGAAAACAAATATTGTAGCTCTAGGATCTGTAAAATCCGATGAAAGTATCAATTTGTCCAAACTTTTTAGAATATTAAGCTGTATTTGATCCTGCATATCGAATGTTTGATGGTGCAAGCCTTGTTTCCAGTTTGGCCACATTTCATTGCTATGCTGGAAAACAGATAAAGAAAGCCTACGTCTAACATTTAAAGGAACACGCTAACGTTAATTTTGCATATACAGGTATTTTACTTCAAATAGCTCCAAAGTTTAAAGTTGCGTAGTCCGATGGTTTTGAATTTCTGCATTCTTTTCTGAGATAAATATATTAGATCGATCACAAGTATCTACTTTACATTAGTTCAAAGTTACTTTTATTTTAAATGGTAAACTTTTGAGATATTTTGAGTGCAAACATGGAAAATTAGTTTTGGCATGCTTGCCAAAACTCTGACAACATGGACTTCTGCAGTAACCAGGTTCCGTTAAATTGACTCAATATTGCATTTTACGCAGAAACAAATGCTTAATAAGTGCATCAGTATCTAAGTTAGATATGTCAAATCAAATCTGGATAATTGGTTTGGTTTTGAAAATTTGATATTTCATCGGACTATGCAGCTCTAACCTTTGATATAAAATCACTTCAAACTATGGTAAATCACGTTTTTTAAATCAATTTATCTCTAAAATATATCGGAGAAATTCAAAGCCATCGGATTATGCAATTTTAATTATATTGTTAGGTCTTCGTGGATTTGCTTTTAAATCCTGCCATATCACCAACAAATTTAATTATTTGCCATTTCAAACGGTTAAGAAATATATATATATGTATTTGAAAATATGTATATATATATATATATATATATATATATTCTTTAGAAAAAAAGGAAGAAGGAAAATTGAAGAAAATTCTAGAACCATGCAATACCATATAATGCCTATTCTCTGAATGCATGAAACTTTTATCAAACTAGAATTATATGCAGTTACTAAACTACTACAGGTGATATTTCATTTATAATATGTATAATACTTTTAGTATCAAACAGGATTTTCATTCAGTTACTATTACAACTGATAATTTCATTTATCTATCAAGGAATTGTACTGTATGGTGGGAAGACCAGTGCTGTGGCACTGACAAGACATATTATTCAATCAATAAAATACATTTCAGTTCGTTTAAAAAAAACTGTAATGTTCAATGCCTGGAACATCAGTGCCTTGGTCACTGATGGTGCTGACAAAATAAGTTGACTTACTAAATAAACCTGCATCTAACTCTAACTTAAACCCACACATTTTTTTAATCATTTTCATGGATGATACATTTTTTTTTTTTTTTTTTCATTCTTAGCCTGCTTGACCTAATTCGATGTGACCTATTTCCGCCTGTGCTCCTTATAGCGAGGACATGCTCAATGCCTGGGAACGTGGGCAGCTCCATGCCCAAAAATGTGATCGTGAACCCTTCGAAAGATGACAAGGGGAAGGAAATTCCAAACAAATACCAGATGTCCATCTGGTCTGTCAACTGCAGCACCAACATCAACCTCCTCAAGGTCAATGACGTAGCGGTAAGTAGTCATTAATTCTTTCTGGTTTTATTCGGTAGTGTCGTCGGGGTGATGAAAATGGGAAATATTGTGCCTAGAGCGGGACTCGAACCCACATCTCTTTGCATTCCAGGCCAGTGTGCTAACCATTTCACCACCTAGGCTCCCTGATATCACCACACTACCCACGCCTACCTATCTATGTGGTTACTTGCCTGAGAGGTCAGTGCAGACCACTACACTCATCCCCCTGGAATTGTAAGTCTTTTAATGCTTACAATTACATACATACAGGCAATGCAATAACACATACATACGCAGGGTAGGTGAATAATGAGTAGCAGATAATATGTGGATATTGGTTGTGGATAATGGGTGTATATAATGGTTTGCATGATGGATGTGGATAATGGATGTGGATAATGGGTGAGTTTAATGGGGTGGTCAATGCATGTGGATAGTGGTTGTGGATAATTTTATATGTATAATGCATGTGGATAATGAGTGTTGATAGTGAGTATGGATAATGAGTGTGGATATTGGTTGTGGAAAAGGCTTGTGAATAATTGTTGTGGGTAATGGATGTGGATAATGGGTGTGGATAATGAGTTGAGGATACCGAGTGTGGGTATTGGTTGTGGATAATGCTTGTGGATACTGTGGATAACCCTTGTGAATAATGGTTGTGGATAATGGATGTGGATAATGAGTGCTGATAATGAGCATGGGTATTGGTTGTGGATAATGGGTTGCATGATGGTTGTGTGTAATGGATGTGGATAATGGGTGAGTATAATGATGTGGTCAATGAGTGTGGATATTGGTTGTGGATAATGGATATGGATAACTTATGTAGATAATGAGCATGGATAATGAGTGTGGATATTGGTTGTGGATAATGCTTGTGGATAATGAGTGTGGATAATTGTTGTGGATAATTGATATGGATAATGTATGTGGATAATGCATGTGTATACTGAGTGTGAATAATGAGTGTGGATATTGGTAGTAGATAATTGTTATGGATAATTGATATTGATAATGGTTGTATATAATGAGTGTGGATACTGAGTGTGTATAATGAGTAGCAGATAATGGTTGTGGATATTGGTTGTGAATAATGGATGCAGATAATGTGTGTGTATAATGGTTTGCATGATGGTTGTATATAATGGTCATGTATAATGGATGCAGACAATAGATGTGAATAATGTATATGGATAATGAGCATTGATTTTGGTTGTAGATAATTGCTATGGATAAAGGTTGTAGATAATGGGTGTGGATAATGAGTGTGAATAATGAGTAGCAGATAATGAGTGTGGATATTGGTTGTGGATAATGGTTGTGGATAATGGATGTGGATAATGAATGTAGATAACTGGTGTGGATATTGGATATGGATAGTGGTTGTAGAATATGGTTATGGATAATTGTTATTGATAATCGTTGTAGATAATGACTATGGATAATGAGTGTGAATAATGAGTAGTGAATACTGATTGAATATTGGTTGTGGATAATGGGTGTGGATAATTGTTCTGGATAATGGTTGTGGATAATGGATGTGGATAATGAGTGTGAATAATGTATGTGGATAATGGATGTGGATAATGTATGTGATAATGTATGTGGATAATGTATGTGGATAATGGATGTGGATAATGTATGTGGATAATGGATATGGATAATGATTGTGGATACTGTGTGCGAATAATGAGTGTGGATATTGATTGTGGATAATTGTTGTGGATAATGGATGTGGATAATGGATGTGGATAATAGGTGTGGATAAATAGTGTGGATAATTGTTGTGGATAGTGGATATGGATAATGGATGTGGATAATAGTTGTGGATAATGTGTGCGAGTAATGAGTGTGGATATTGGTTGAGGGTGGCACTTCTTGATAATGGCTCCGGGTAATGGATATGGATAACATTAAAAGTTGTGGTGTCTCTCTACAGGCTAAGCGGATCCAGGCTGCCTCTGGGATGGTTTCCGGGACATTCAAAATCGAATACAAGGGTGTCAACAGTTCAGGTAGGTCGGTCAAACTGAGACAGTGAGAGTGGCGAGTCATATCCCTAATCCAACATGCAGACCAACGAAAAGACTGAAGCACATGCACCCTGCACACACACAGCGCATACCATGTGACGCATGTGATACGCAATGTGTGTCACATGATATGCATGTGCGTCATGTGACATGTGGTGTGTCAGATGACATGCACTGCAACCATGTGACAAGTGGTATGTCATGTGTCATGTGACATGTGGTGTGTCATGTGACATGTGGTGTGTCATGTGACATGCAATATGCACCATGTGACAGGTGATATGCCATGTGACATGTGGTGTGTCATGTCATGCAATGTGCATCATGTAACATGTAGTGTGTGTCGTCTGACATGTAATGTGCATCATGTGACATGTGGTGTGTGTCATGTGTCATGTGTCATGTGATGCATGTTGTGACATGCAATGTGTGTCATGACATGTGATGTATCACAGGACATGCATTGTTCGTCATGTGAGATGTAGTGTCTCGATTGACATGCAATGCATATCCTGTGACATATGTTGTGTGACATATGCTGTATGTCGAAATGTGTATCACGAGACATGCAATGTGTCATGTGACATGTGATGTGTCACATGACATGTGATGTGTGTCATGCAACATGCAATGTGCATCACTAGACATGCAATATGACATGTGATGTGTCATGTGACATGTGATGTGTGTCATGTAGTGTTTGTCACTAGAATACAATCTGTCATGTGACATGTGAGGTGTCATGTGACATGCAATGTGTGTCATGTAGTGTGTGTCATGTGACATGCAATGTGTGTCACTAGAATGTGATGTGTCATGTGACATGTGATTGTCACCTGACATACGATGTGTGTCATGTAGTGTGTGTCATGTGACATGCAATGTATCTCACTCGACATGCAGTGTGACTCACTTGCTATGCAATGTGTGTCATGTGGCATGTGATGTATGTCCTGTGACATGCAACCTGAGTCATGTGACCAGGTGATGCGCAATGTGTGTTATACAACAGGAGATGTGCATCATGTGACATGTGATTTGTGTTACTTTGAAGTTCCTGATATCCAGAAAATACATTAAAATACACCAATAAAGGTGGACGATTCATTTTTATTTATTTCCAAAGCTCTTTACTTTCCTAGCAATGTTGTTTTATTAGCCGATAAATTACAAAGTTGAATCAGCAGATTGTCTATGTTTCTTGCCCCAACTCTATAGCCAGAGAGATTGCGGAGTATCCGACGAGTTGAGTTAGAGATTGCTAGAATTAAAAGTAGTTCCGGTAGAATGGCACTCATGCCGTTAGCAGGGAATGTTCGAATACCTCGTGTGGGCTCACTTCTCCTGTTGGCGTCGATGGTATTGTAATGGCCCATGGCCCTCCGACTCTCACCCTGCCACCCGCACATGGAAGAACGCCAAGATCCAATATAAGTACGCTTCACCTTGGTTTATTGAACCAATCTGCTCTCCGCGGCGTCCACAGTCATCTGACCCACCCTGTCACTCGCCAGGTCCCACCTCGACTCTATAGGTGGGGGGAGGGGGGGGGGGCTAGACACATGCAGTAGAGGTCAGCCCAGTCGGGGACTGCCCGGTGGCCAGCCTGCCACCACCTAGCGCAGTTCAGTGTAACTGGGTAGGTGTGGGGCGTAGTCTCCGCCGCTACCGCGTGGTAGTAGAGCTCATGTACAGATTACTACAGTATAATAAATTGTAACTTATTCAGTTATTGAATGTGTTTCTGTGCATTCAATGGTTAGGAATGGTGGGAACAAAGGGTAGAGCAGAATTTACAACGTGTTCTAAGGGCCCTTATGGTATGGGTCTTTGTTCCACAGAGGGCTTTATATTGCTGCTATACTTGGATTCCACGAGCGGGACGTGGCTCAGGCGGTAGAAGGTCTATCTGTGAAAGTGTCGGTCATCCTATCGATCCTGGCATACATTTTTTTTTTAAATGGGAACCCTACCAAAAAAAACCCACAGAGACTAACATAATGACTAACAGCTAAGATGACAAGGCTGCTACAACATTTAGACTATTACTGTTCAGCGATGAAAACGAGCAGCGATGCAACTTACTTGTTATGGACAGGGTAAATAAACCATGCCCCCCCCACCCCCCGCAAAAGAAATCCTGCTCAGTGGATCCATTTCCAGTTTGGGCTATTTTCTGTTCCAATCAGTGGTACACAACTGGTTCATCAAAGGGATGTGCTGTCCTGTCTGTGGGAAAGTGCATATAAAAGACACCTTGCTGCTTATATCGGAAATAGTAGCCTATGTAGTGGTAGCAGGCTTCCTCCGAAGAAACATGTCAGAATGACCATATGTTTGACGTCCAATAGCTGATGATAAAAATCAAAGTACATCATTAAATACAACGTTTAATGTTAAGGTTAGGCAAACAGATTGTAAAAATATACAGTCTTTCGGTCGTGGTAGACGAGTTGGGGGAAAACATTGATATCTCGGGAGACAGAGTTGGGGACCATTGTTATGTAATAGAAAAGCAATGGGTGCCCATTTGATGTGTGCCATAAGAAAGCTATGTGTAAATGTCGGGGTTTGTTGGTTGTTTTTTTATGGGGTGTTTATGCTGTCCATAGCATGTAAGTTCGGTTGATTGAGCTTGTTTTCAATTTTGGGCAGTTATAGTTTTGTGTGTCTTAAAGTTATATCTTGGGTTAGTGATCTATGTTAGTGTTTTGGGGGTTTTCTTGGGAAGAGTTTTCCACTTTTTTTCTACTTAATTCTGTACTAACCTACTCTATTTACATGTTATAGGCTTGTATGTAATAGATGGTTGGGTTATGTTTGTTTGGATTTGATTTGATTATATTGTTGGTGTATGTGTTATCTGGCTTTTATATTTCTGAGTTTCCTGTCATGGGCTGTCCAGCTGGTGGGCCGTGACATATCACATGCCCCCTTCTGATGCAGCTTAGTTGGGGTTTCCTGGTTTTATTTTGCACAGATATTTTGTGTATGATTTTAGATCAGGAATTTGCCTTTCCTTCACCGTTTGTGCGTTCCATACTTTGGCAGCCATTTCCAGCGTGCTTCTTTCATGAGCTTTGATTTGGCTTCTGGTCTGCCTTAGTAGTGGTGTATTGTTTGCTCTGGTGTTCCTTAGTGGTTGACATAGTTGCTTAATGTCCTGGCTATAGCCATCTGCTAATGTTTTCAGGGGGATTATTCTTCTGTTTTCTAGTAGTTTTACTTTAGTTCTTTTGTGTAAATCATAGATGGGGTGTAGTTTGTCTACTCTTAGGCAGATTTTTAGGGACCCTATTTTGCAGTATTTGCAGTTTTTTAGTAGCTCTTTTTTAGCATCCATGTAGATTACATCCCCATAGTCAAAGTAGGGGTCTACCATACCTTTGAAGATTTTTATTGACATATCTTGTGTTATATAGTTTCTTAGTTTTCCAAATAGCCACAGTTTGTGGTTTATTTTGGGGATGATTTTGTTATACACAGATTGTAGTTTAGCTGGTTGTCTAGCTCTAGGCCTAGGTATTTATAGTGAGTTACATTTTCCAAGGTTTTGTTTCCTAGATTGCAGTGTAGGTTTCTTTCTGGTACTGTTCTTTGTGAGAAAAGTACTTGTCTTGTTTTATTATATACTTCTTTTTTGCTGTCTTTACTGCTTTGAGGAAGTTGTTCCTGGCAGTATAATAGGCCCTTTTATCCTCTAGGTCTTTTGTATGTTTAGCTTTGTTGCCTAGTTTTCAGTTTGTTGAGATGTGTGTCAGTAGTTCACTCTCGACCCATGGGTCTTGATTTTTTTGTATTTTTAGTTTCTTTATGGGACACATCTCATTTAATGATTTTTTAATTTCTGTGATGATGTTGCTCCAGTAGACATCAGCATCATCTCTGTTTTCTGTGAGGTTGTTTATGGTTTCGTGTAGGTGGTCTTTTAGTGTTTCTTCTAAGTAGTTTTTTTTGGGATTTGCCCATTTTGTACTCATATTGGTTTGTGGTTTTGAGTTTTTTCCTTGTTACATATATTAGCTCATGGTCACTTATACCCCATTTTGTGGCATGGTTTGAGTTGGTTAGTATAAGATCAATTGTTGAGCTATTGTTGCTTAGTCTTGTGTTCTCTCTAATGAGCTGTTGGAGCCCTAGGATTTTTATTGTGGTTTGTAGCATTAAATTACTTTTGTCATTGCTGTCAGAGTTTATATTGAAGTCACATAGTAAAAAGATTTCTGCATTTGTTAATTTTTGCACTGTATTTATGCTATTATCTAGAGTTTCAAGGAATGTTTCTACGTCTCCCGATGGTGGCCTGTAAAGGCATGCTAATGCTATGTTAGCCTGCTTCTCATTTTTTATTAGGCACCACAGCAGCTCCATGTGCTCATTTGAAAAGTTTGCTGTTTTTAGGGCCTCAGTGTCTAGATTTTTTGAGGTTTTGCAGTAGATTGCAACACCTCCACCTTTTTTTGTTTGGTTTGCTATGTTAATTTGCTGTCTGTCATTACATACAAGCCTATATCCTTTTATGTTGAGGGTGTTGTCTTGATGTCTGTCAGCGAACCAGGTTTCTGATAGTGTTAATACATCAAGATTTTCATTTTTTAGGTGTATTTTTACTGTGTCTATTTTATTGGATGCCTTCTCGCAGTTTAGGTGACTGAAATGTATGCCCCTCCCTAGCTTGCATTCAATTTTTTCTACCATTTATTTTTTTACCTTTAGGTTTAGTGGTTGCTTGATTCCGAGTTTAATTTTGTTTTAGATTTTGGTCTTTATTTATGACTGTTTTTTAGGGCGTATGGGCTGATGCATACAGCACATACAGTCTGTTTTTGGCATATGTAGTTACATACATCACTGTAGACTGCACCTGTGTGAGTGAAGGGAAGGTACATGCTCTGGAATATATGGCAGCTATACATGATATTACTAGTGTTTTAGATTTTGGTTAGTGATATTTTATAAATAGTTTGTGATACTCATGGTTTGGAGCCCAGGTGCTGTTTCTCCCAGTTCTCCGTGATGCTATTTGTCAGCCTTGTAGCGATATATTTGGCATAATTTTCATTGAAATGTACACCATCCGACATGCCGATACCGTAACGCGCTGATTTCCTCCCATGCCTGGTTTTGTGGATGTAGTTTGCATATCTTGGTATGGCTACTCCTTTGTTTCGACTATTGTTTAGGTGGTGGATGTAGGCGTTTAGTTCTGGTATGCACTCATCTACCAGTCTCTGGTAGTCTCAGTAGTCTTGATTTTTGCTGTGTCACAGTATTGGTCCATGTCCATGCCCATGAGCTCACATATTACCGGTAGCTCTGTCAGTTGACTGAGTATATCATGTGCGAATGTGTATTCCCTTGTCATGTGTTCCATGAGTGCTGCCTTGGTCATGAAGGCTGGCTGTTATGACGCACAGTGGCCGTGATTGTGATACAGTGCCCAGATAGAAAGATACTGTTAATTGTTACAGAAATGCACTACATGTGTGATATATGCGTAATAGACGTATAGCTGTGTGGCTAATATATGTTAATGAGATGCAGAGTTTGAGACAAAGGAATATGCTAATGAGATGACGTCATGGAAAGTTTAACTGGCGGGTTGAGCGAGCCCTAGGCCGTGAATAAACCATTCAGTATCCAGAAGTCAAAATGTTCAGACGTTGTACTTTTACATGGTGTCAGATGTGGGGTATGTGAAAGTACACTGTCTGAACACTTTATATTGCCTATCATGGATAAGCCTGAATAGGCTTGTTTTCACCATTAGACAGTTTGTCGAGAGAAAGCCAGAGCCTACACTTTTACCGAACCAAGGGATGGTATGAGAGCAACTGGCCTTTGATGACGCGGTAAGTTATACACAGCGGTGGAAATCCAAAGTGGCAGAGATGGGGGCATGGGGAATCGAACCACCGACCTTCAGATTAGGAGTTCGACCTAGAAAAAAGTTAGACACTCTAACCACTCCGCCACTGAGAACAGCACGGATTTTGATATATGGAAGCAGGAACCATTTGGGTCTGTGTAGCAGGTTGTAAGTGAGTCAGGGTGGCAGGTCGTTAGTAGGTGAACAAGAGTTGCAGCCAATAAAGCTCAACCTTGTCACTGTCAATCTTGTGCGACTTGTCTTCCTTTCTTCCTTATGAGTTGCTTAGAGTACTTTGAAGGAGGGGACTACCAGACAGTTGTCAGGAACTGCCTGAGTAGCAGTGAGTAAGAAGAATAGCTGAGACGGCCATCAGCATATTTTTCCAGGTGGTGGGTTGAGATCGAATCAGAAACCAGGCGCACGACCAGACTGGAGACTCAAATTTGTCAATTTTGCTCACTTTGCATAAGATGAAAATAAAAAAATGAAAGAACATTTTTCAACTCTGACATATGCACACCATTTAAACCTTCATATGAACATGGATTTGAATGTTTTGTTATTATTCATAATCATTCATGTCGATGCTTTGCTTATTCATTTTTATTGTCTTGTAAATATCAATCCATGTTGTCGTAGATTTGACTACTGTGTACCGGTGTTGCGGATTCCGAGGGACACCAGTTTCACAGGGACACATCGCTCCTGCACATGCGTCAAACTCGAACAGCATCGTCACTAACCTTATAAATTTAATATAATGTTTTTGCTAAACATGTTTTCTATATGTGTACCAAGCGATTTGTTTGTAGCTGGTGTCATTTTAGAGATATTTCACTTTTTCTGTATTGTCTGAATGAAGACTGCTCACGGCCATTGACAATGCCTTGAGTTTGACGGTATGCACAGTGCAAAACGTTAGTTTTATTCAAAATTAATAGAATTCAAGAACCCTAACCTTATAAATTTAATATAATGTTTTTGGTAAAGATGTTTTCTATATGTGTACCAAGCGATTTATTTCTAGATGGTGTAATTTGGGAGATATTTGATTTTTTCTGTATGAAGATTTGCTCACGGCCGTTAACAATGCATTTGAATGGAAGTGTCCCTGTGAAACTGGTGTCCCTCGGAATCCGCAACACCGGCAATACAATTGCCGCAATACAATTGCCACTAGGGCTGGAAGACATGTTATTCAGAGGAATAAAAACACTTGAACACACAAATTTAAAAAAAGAATTGGAAGGTCTCACTTTTGGTTTCAGTGACACATTTCAGTGACCGGTTTCAGTTAAATGACCCACATTATTCCTGAATCACGTGACCTTGTTACATTCGTGTAGATATAAGCGCGAAGGCGAATTCGGACAATGTGAAGACGGTGCTGGAGAGAGACTTCAGTCTGAGGGAGGTGCAAGTGTCAACGGTGAACTGGAAGTGCTTCCAGCCCAGATACGACATCACATTCGTGTCCATTCCAGGAGATACAGATCTACTGAAGGTCATTTACACTGTTATATAGAACTACTGAAGGTCAAGGCCATTTACACTGTTAGATAGAACTACCGAAGGTCAAGGCCATTTAAACGGTTGGATAGAACTCCTGAAGGTCAAGCCCATTTACACTGTTAGGTAGAATTACTGAAGGTCAAAGCCATTTACACTGTTATATAGAACTACTGAAGGTCAAGACCATTTATACTGTTATATAGAACTAATGAAGGTCAAGGCCATTTACACTGTTACATAGAACGACTGACGGTCAAGACCAATTACACTGTTACATAGAACGACTGACGGTCAAGACCAATTACACTGTTATATAGAACTACTGAAGGTCAAGGCCATTGAAACTGTTATATAGAACTACTGAAGGTCAAGGCCATTTACACTGTTATATGGAACTACTGAAGGTCAAGACCATTTACAGGGTTATATAGAACTACTGAATGTCAAGGCCATTTACACTGTTATTTATTTTCTTGAAGATGTATACTGCCTATCAAGTATCATGGATAAGTCTGAATAGTCTTGTTTTCCCCATTAGACAGTTCGTCGACAGAAAGCCCAAGCTTACCCTTATTGTCTAAACTTGCCTCCCTCCACCCTGCGTGCATGACAGCAGTCATGGGGACCAGAAGGGATAGCTGAAAGAGTAGAGCGTCCGTCTCCTGTTTTGGGAGATCGGGAGATCCGAACCCATGAGTTTGGTGGTTCGAATTCTGGTCCAGTCAAGCCAATGACTTAAAAATTGATACTTGTCGCTTCCTAGCCTGGCGGTCGGCATTATTAGGATAGGGCAAGGAATGGTTGGTTCAGTGTCAGGATAATGTGACTGAGTGCGATATCAGGTCATGGTGCTGGTGGCCTGGTGTCCCAGTGGGGCAGCACTATGAAGTCGTCAAGAGTGCGCACTGTCACAAGTCGGTACCCATCCTGATATGACCTTAGATGTTGCTAGGACATAAAACAACAAACAAACAGAACTCGTGGCTATAGGTGGCACCCTTTATACGGTCAAGTTAATTCTTTCCCAGCATATCTATACATTGACATCAACCTTTTATTAGTGATAACACAAATTATATTACATTCGTTGATGAAACAAGTGAAATTTCAATCGCAGACAATTGGTCTTCCCCATTCCACTGCTCCTTGCCCTGTCCTATTAATGTCAAACGACAAGCTTGGTCGAGACAAGTATCAATTTTTAAGTCATTGGTTTGACTCGGCCAACGTCTCAATGCCACATCTATGAATCCCATGACCTGCCAGGCGGGAAGTGGACGCTCAACTCATTTGGTCATCCTGTCTGGACATATTCCCATTATCGTTCATTAAATGTACATTTAATTCCCCTGTCTCCGTTCACTTATGGATTAAATGAACTTCAATAAAGCTCCCTGTATCATATTGCTTTCCTTGTTCAGGTTCATGTGTCAGAGACGAGTTGCATTGACCCTCAGGAATCAAGTGCTGTGAAGGTGAAGCGTGGAGGGATTTACTTCGGAGAAATCCCTGAGGAATTCTTCAGAACTGTGCACCAGAAACCACAGGTCAGTGAAGGGATATAGCAAGGGGCATGTCGGAGCAGGGAGATGTCAGAATGGAGAGATGTGGAGATATAGCAAGGGGCATGTCAGGGCAGGGAGATGGCAGAATGGAGAGATGTGGAGATGTAGTAAGAGGCATGTCGGGACAGGGAGAGGGCAGAATGGAGACATGCAAAGATATAGTAAGAGGCATGTCAGGGCAGGGAGATGGCAGAATGGAGAGATGTGGAGATGTAGTAAGAGGCATGTCAGGACAGGGAGACGGCAGAATGGAGAGATGTAAAGATATAGTAAGAGGCATGTCAGGGCAGGGAGATGGCAGAATGGAGAGATGTGGAGATGTAGTAAGAGGCATGTCAGTGCAGGGAGATGGCAGAATGGAGAGTTGTAGAGATATAGTAAGAGGCAGGTCGGGGCAGGATGATGACCGAATAGAGAGCTGTAGAAATATAGTAAGAGGCATCTCGGCGCAGGAAGCCATACAGCAGTGTTATCAGACATTGGTCATGATCCTGTATGTCGCTGCAGTGGCAACCTGTCACACTGCATGCTCCTCATGGAGCCGTACAGCAGTGTTATCAGACATTAGTCATGATCCCGCATATCGCTGCAGTGCCAACCTGTCACACTGCATGCTCCTCGCAGTGTTGTGCAGCAGTGTTATCAGACATTGGTTATGATCCTGTATGTCGCTGTAGTGCCAACCTGTCACACTGCATGCTCCTCACAGTGTTGTGAAGCAGTGTTATCAGACATTAGTCATGATCCAGTATGTCGCTGCAGTGGCAACCTGTCACACTCCCAGATAGCACACAGCTGTCGGGCCGACGTCGGCTATTGGTCGCACCGCCGCCACCGACTTTCCACCGTCGGGCCACCGTCGGGCCGACGGCGGTAGCCCGCCGCTGGTTTGCATTCATTTTCCACATTCGAGCCACCGTCGGGCCACCGTCGGGCCTACGGTGGCGTTCCGATGTTAGGTTTCAATCCCTTTCCACTTTTGAGCCACCGTCAGGCCACCGTCGGGCCGACGGCAGTAGCCCGCCGTTGGTTTGGATTGATTTTTCACATTCGAGCCACCGTCGGGCCACTGTCTGCCCGACGGTGGTGGGCCGACGGCGGCCCACCACCGTCGGGCCGACGGTGTTGATCCGCGCTTGCGCAGTTCGTTAAATATGTTTTCCAGCTCGAGTCGCCATTGGCACACGTGCGATCATTGAGCAGCATTCTTTTTGCAGTGGCTGCAGTGGCAACTTTTTGTATGTCGCTGCAGTGGCAACCTGTCACACTGCATGCTCCTCATGGAGTTGTACAGCAGTGTTATCAGACATTGGTCATGATCCCGCATGTCACTGTAGTGGCAACCTGTCACACTGCATGCTCCTCATGGAGTCATACAGCATTGTTATCAGACATTGATCATGATCCCGCATGTCGCTGTAGTGGCAACCTGTCACACTGCATGCTCCTCCTGGAGCCATCCAGCAGTGTTATCAGACATTGATCATGATCCAGTATGTCGCTGCAGTGGCAACCTGTCACACTGCATGCTCCTCATGGAGCTGCACAGCAGTGTTATCAGACATTGGCCATGATCCTGTATGTCGCTGCAGTGTCAACCTGTCACACTGCATGCTCTTCATGGAGTTGTACAGCAGTGTTATCAGACAAAGTGGTTTATTATATTTTTCAAATCCAAGGTTGCGGGTACATATATTAAGATATATGTGGCGTTCTCTGTGGTGGAGTGGTTAGAGTGTCTTACTTTTTTCTAGGTTAGACTCCTAATCTGAGGGTCGGCGGTTCGTTCCCCGTGCCCCCAGCTCTGCCAATTTGGATTTCCACCGCTGTGTATAACTTACAGCGTCATCAAAGGCCGGTTGCTCTCATACCATGTCTATGTGGTGTGGGAGGTTAAAAATCCCTTGGGTCGGTAAAAGTTTAGGCTCGGGCTTTCTATCGACCAGCAATGGAGTGGGGAAGACCAGTCATCTGTGACTGGGATTTCCCCTGCTTGGGACAACTAATGTACCAAAAAAAAGAGAGACAAATAAGTGTTCACACTTCCTGTCTACCATTCGCTATATCGCTATATATTTGAAGAATATATTTTGCTTCTTAAATTAAGAATGTATCGGATCATTTCATTTACCCAGCCTTTCAATACTTTTTCTAATGGCTTGTTCTTCAACTCTACTGTATAGAACAAACAGTACTGGGTGAATCTTTTATCTTGGCCTAAGCAAAATGCGAACGATACCTTCCCAGTCGAATACGCACAATTTTTATTCTTCGGCTGAGTGGAAAGTATCGAAATAGCAGATTGGGCAATGGAAGGACTTTAAGTTAGTTCTGCCATTTCCCGCTAGGTGACGCTGATGTACAAGGACATCCCTGCGCGTTGTGATCTGAACACTGACCGCGACTGTCAGTGGGCCTATTCAAGCAGCCTCACCCCCATCATCACCGCCATCTCCCCCACTGAAGGTACGCACATTAAAGTTTCATAGTCCGATGGTTTTGAGTTATGTTATTGTCTGAGATAACTACATCAGGTTGATCGTTATAATCTACTTTACTTTAGTTTGACGTAGCTTTTATTTAAAATGGCTGACTTTTGAGATATTTGAAGTGCAAACATGCCAAATTAATTTTGGCGAGCATGCCAAAACTCTTGACACCATAGGCTTCTGAAGGAGCAGATTCTATTAAATTGCCTCAGTATTCCCTTCTATGTGGCGACAAGTGTTTAATAAGTGCAACAGTATCTAAGTTAGATATGCACAATGAAATCTAGATAATTGTTTTGGTTTCAAAATGTGCTATTTTCATCGGGCTATGCAAAAAGGACAACAACTTAAATTATTATTTTTATTTTTGTAAATTTGTCACCATCACCCCCCTTGTCAATCATCTGTGACACATGCCAGATTCTACCTGTACTTACGGTGTTCACTCGTCCATGACACATGACAGATTTACCCTGTACTTACAGTATTCAATCAGCCATGACACATGGCAGATTCATCCTGTACTTATGGTGTTCCCTCATCCATGACATATGACAGATTTACCCTGTACTTACAGTGTTCACTCATCCATTACACATGGCAGATTCAACCTGTACTTACAATGTTCACTCATCCATGACATATGCCAGATTCAACCTGTACTTACAATGTTCACTCATCCATGACACATGCCAGATTCAACCTGTACTTACAATGTTCACTCGTCCATGACACATGCCAGATTCACCGTGTACTTATGGTGTTCACTCGTCCATGACACATGACAGATTCACCGTGTACTTATGGTGTTCACTCATCCATGACACATGACAGATTCACCGTGTACTTATGGTGTTCACTCGTCCATGACATATGACAGATTTACCCTGTACTTACAGTGTTCACTCATCCATTACACATGGCAGATTCAACCTGTACTTACAATGTTCACTCATCCATGACACATGCCAGATTCAACCTGTACTTACAATGTTCACTCATCCATGACACAGGACAGCAGGGTGTACAACTGACCATCACAGGCACCGGCCTCACAGAGCAGGCCCGCCCTGGAGAGGTATCCCATGTCACCGTCTGCGGGAAACCCTGCACGCTGGCAACCAGCGGCAACAAGGACACGCAGGTCACGTGCACAGTCGGAGAGGGACTTCCGGGTTCTTTGCAGGTACGCCGTGTACAGACGCGTTGTGTGTTTAACTTACAGATTAACTTACAAATCCTCTTCTAGCTAATCTAGGCCCCATTGGACCCCTAATGCCCGCTCGTTATGGTAAACAAATAACTTCTTTTTTTTTGCACCCGTATGGAGGTGGATGGAGCCCTGAAGCTATACGATTGTGGGTGTCCTCTTTAAGTGTCGATCCAGCCTTCTCTCAAATACTTCTACCATTGATGCTTCAACCACTTTGTCTGGAAGACTATGCCAAAGATCTGTCACTTGAAGGATCAATGAGTGTTTCCGGACATCAAGTCTTGGGCCTCTTCTTGAAGATCTTATACCGGTGGCCTCTGGTGCTGCTCTCTACTCTGAGGTTAAACAAACCCGTTCTGACATCACTGTCATAGATTCAAATAATAATCTTAGTTAGAAGTCTCAATCATATCTCCCCTGAGACGATGATATGACAATGTTGGTAACTTGAGTCTCCTCAAGCGATCTTCATATGCCTGGGATCATCTTTGTCACACAACGTTGTCTATTTTCCAGAGCTACAATTAATGTGTTTAACCAGATCAGGAGCCCAAACTTGATTTCCGGTTCATGTTTACAACTCAGAATTCCTCCACATGTGCATTCAATTACATAATACAGTATAACCCCGTTAAACAAAACTTGAAGGGACCCTAGAAATGTGTTTGGATTAACCGATCATTGATTTAACCGAGCTTTGACTTTGACTTGGCTTTGGCAAAAACGGGGGTGCATTATGCATGTACAATGTATATGGACACTATGATTATTGTTTTTTATGTATATACAGTTTAACCCCATTAAACCAACTTCGGTTAAATCAAACAATAGGTTAATCCAAACTTTTTTTCGGCGACCTGGCAAAATACTACCATTTATCATATAAAAAAGTCACAGATGACCTTAAAACCACATGAAAGTTTAGTTTAACTGTACCGGAAGTGGCCTGGGGCCGACAATTTTGTTTGGATTAACCGATACTTTGGATTAACCGACTTTGGTTTAACCAATTTTGTTATATGATAAATGGTAGCATTTTGCCAGGCCGCCGAAACAAGTTTGGATTAACCGATCGTTTGGTTTAACCGAGCTTGGTTTAACGGGGTTATACTGTAATCATAATTATACTACTGCTACTCAGCCTCATCTAGTTTGATATCAAATGGAGTGTCCTGTAAGCCTAAAGGGTACATTCCTTACACACGGCATGCGGTATGCGAATGCGACAAAAAATCGAAATGCCTTGAAGCCTATGGGCTACATTCCTTACACGCAGTATGCGAATGCGAATGCGAATGCGTCAACTCGATCGGTCCCTGTAGAGATCGGTGTGGCATGCGGTATGTGGCATGCGGTGTGCGAATAGAAACATCAGTCGCACTTGTCCATTAGTTTTAGACGAGGACAGGCGACTGAGCATTACGGAAAGGTCACGCACAAGGGTGCTGAGGGGAAACATATGGTAGTGGTGGTGGTGGGGGTTCGGTTGGTAAAAATGCTACCAGAGCCACAAAAATATGAATACTTATCTATAATTTGGTAATTATAAAGGTAGGAACCCCCATGTGACGTACTAAGAGGTACATAGATATAAATGCAATATTAGGTCATATACAGTGCAGTATTGAGTATACTTGTTTATTTATATTTTTTAAATATAGCCAGTCGTGTGCCACGTGCCGCTTGCCACATGCCGCATGTAAGGAATCATGCCATTCGCATACCGCATACCGCATACCACGTGTAAGGAATGTGCGCTTAACAATGGAAAGATGTTAATCTGGGTCATTCTCTAAATCTGGGTCATTCTCTGAAACTGGGCAGTGAATAAAGTGAAACCAAAAGTGAAAACCTTCTAAATAATAGTAAAAGACCATTCCAGATAAAAGCAGGATCTGTGTTCCCATGGAGATTTGTATGTTGTGCATATGTCAGAGTTGGAAAAAAAAACCACATAGACAGGTAGACATGGGTAAGGGGGAGGGGGGGGTGACATCAGGGAGCCTAGGTGGTGTAACGGTTAACACATTGGCCCAGAATGCAAGACATGTGGGTTCGATCCCCACTGTAGGCATACTATTTCCCATTTTCATCATCGCCCATGACAGGAGGCATTGCGGCCACGGCACACAGGACAAGGAGGCACGGATGGGATATCATGTCTTTATTCCGGGCAGCCCCCGGCGGCATTACATGAATGGCTTTCTGGTTTGCGGGCGTCCATGAGCTGCAAAGAATCAGTGTCATGTGGTGATCAGAGTGGGGGATGAGAATGGCATGAATGAGGTGCGACAGGTGAGCAAGGCGAGGTGAGATGTCAACCAGCAGATAGCAGTGGTTGAGTAATGTAGAATATTATATAATAATGATTAATGGTTAATTAATTAATAATTGTCAAAATTGTGTAGTGGTCAGTCCGGATGTGTGATCCGGAGTGACCAGCTGAGGGCATGAGCATCGGTGTGCATGCTCTGTGGGCCTCCCCCCCCCCCCCCCCTCCCTCTCCCACACCCCACCACACAGCGGTGGGGGTCGAGGGGGTGGGCGCCGCGCCGCGTGCCCCGCAATGACCCAGAATGAGCACACGCTCATTCCCCACAATGCTGCATGATTGTGAAATGTTTTCTGTGATTTACTCGAGACAGGTGGCTTTGCACATAGCTGGTAAAGGTTCCGCAAAGGCTGCTGACGGTGTCAGCACAACATTCCGCTGCAAAAGTTCAGTGACTGCAATCTCTCCAACTTCAGGTGGACTAAACGGTAAAGTGAACAGTTATTATAATAACTCTTTGTTTGTTTACATGGCTTTTTCAGGATATGCTCAAAATTGATACTTGTCACTTCCTAGACCGGCCCTTGGTATTACAGTAACACCCCGTTAAACCAAACTTGAAGGGACCCGAGAAATTTGTTTGGATTAACCGATCATTGGTTTAACCAAGCTTTGGCTTTGACTTTGAGTAAGCGTGTATTGCACATCTAATATACAATGCATGTGGACACTTTGATTATCGGTTTTTATGTATATACAGTATAACCCCGCTAAACCAAGCTTGGTTAAACCAAACGATCGGTTAATCCTAACTTTTTTTCCGGTGGCCCGGCAAAATATTACTGTTTATCATATCAAAAAGTTGGTGGGGTCTCAGATGACCTTATAACCACATGAAAGTTTGGTTTAACCATACCGGAGTGGCCTGGGGTCCGACAATTGTGTTTGGATTAACCGATAATTTGGATTAACCGACTTTGGTTTAACCAATTTTTTTATATGATGAATGGTAGTATTTTGCCGGGACCGAAAACAGTTTGGATTAACCGATCGTTTGGTTTAACCGAGCTTGGTTTAACGGGGTTGTACTGTATTAGGATAGGTCAAGGAATGGTTGGCACAGTAGCATGATAATTTGACTGAGTGGGAAATCGGGACACAGTACCAGCAGCTTGGTCTCCCTGCTGGGCAGCACTCTGAAGTTGCCATGGGGTGCATACTGTCAGCAGTCGGTACCCATCTTGATATGACCTTACATGTTGCTTAGACATAAAACCCCAACAAGCAAACAATTCTCACCCTCACCCTCACCCTCACTCCTTACCAACTACCCATACAGATCCGTGTGATTCTTGCTAGTGCGTATCTCAGAATCAGTGCCTACAGCCCATTGAACCTGAGTCCAATGGTTGTTGCACACAGCTCAGTGTCTTTGGAATAGATGTTGCGGGTTTGAGTGTAGAAAGTGGAGTGTCTCTTGCTAGAGAGTCTAGCCAAGAGTGCCTAGAGCGGGTTCTGTGTGTCAGGTATAAGGAATGCAGGTGACTGGGCTCACACAGCTAGCCAATCCGACACCCCCTACAGCCTGGGTGGGTGACGCCCTAATAGGGGGCAGCTGTCACTCAACCCCAGCTGCAGGTGGTGTCCATAATGTATGCAGGATGGCTGGGTGTGCTTATCCATCAGTCCCGTGATAACAGGTAGTTGCAGACAGTTACAACAAACATATATCAATGCCTCTCTCCCTCAACGCACTCTGTCTGGTGCAGGAGGGGAACATTTCAATAATTATTAACAGTCTCTTAAGTATGAACATCACATCAAAATCTCAGTCGCTATGTGTTATCTATCACATTTCCACATAGGCGCTTATGTCTCAAAGCGAGTGGGGCACCTATTGTTTCTCTGTTACATAATCCTGGTCCCCACCCCGAATAATAATGTTCTTTGTCAATATATAAATCCGAACTGAAAATCCGTATATTTTTATAACCTGACAGCAGTACGAATCCTGCTATTGGGGTGTGGTTGTTAGTGACACCGCAGACATTGAAGCAGTGGGACTGATGTCAGTGTATTTGGTTTTAAATGTTATATTATATTTATAGCTGGACTGTCACTGTCATCGTAGTTTGGAAATAACAGAAATGGCAGAAATAACATTCATGACGAAACCGGAAGTGGATTAAATTGCTTTATTCAATCGACAATAAGGAATATTTATAATTGAGCAATACGGACACAGCACATACCGTATATGTCCCAATAGAAGCATGTTACCCAATAGAAGGACATTCGCCATTTCAAGATTGAAATCATGCACAAATTTACGATCATATACAGACTGAATGCATGTAAAATAAGACAATCCCACTTTATGTCAGAGGCACGACAAAACCAAATAAAAATTTGCGATCATATTCAGACTGAATGCACATAAAATAAGACAATCCCACTTTATTTCAGAGGCACGATAAAAACAAATCCATGAAATTCTTTCACTTTGAATAGACGCACATCCATGTGTCTGCACTCGCGCAGTGCGCATCTATTCGGACATATACTGTATGTATATTATCCATTACACAACCAACACAATACCAATGTGGTTCTCAAATCTCTGGCTGGATAAGACCAACCCTTTATTTAATACAAAATTCAGTGGCAGCAGGCATCTCACTGATGTGTGGCGCCGGCTTATAAACCCATACACAGGACCCACTAGCCCTACTTACATGAACACATAGGTGCTAACCATACAGCTCAAGCTACTTGTTCTAGAACTTTCCATGGGCTTTCTTTCATACAGATAACCTATTCCAGTTCCATTACTATGATATTTATATAAAACTCCATTATATTTTTCAAATAATTGGCATGTACTTTTGTATTTCTGATCTCCATATTGCAGTTTTCATCTTCTTTATGTATGAAGAGTTCAGGCGCAAAACGGCAATAAAAAAATTGAGCTTAAATAACAGATGTTTACCGGAAAATACTCTTTATCACAAATTCCACTTTTCATATGATCACACGGTTATGGAGCAATAATCAAAACAATAGGGATAACAAAATATAAACATTTTGAAGGTTTGATTCCAATGTTTCTCTCCATTTTTGGATTGGCATTTACGTGGTTTTGCGCCTGAACTCTTCATTTCTCCTCATTTCTCTTTCCTCTATACTACCCCTGATCAAGGGAGTTGTTTGCTTGGGTGGGTCCCTGTTCCGTTTTCACTGTTTCACTTTGTTCTTGCCTGCAGATCCCACCTTTTCCCGTCCCTTCCTCCTGAACCATCGGCTACTGGACGCAAGTGAACTGCTATAATCGGACCGGGGTGAACCATGCCGCTCCAACGACTTATTGTTATTGTTGTAAAGAACCCCCCAGCTTTTACAACCGCCCCCTCTGAAGTTAGCTCTTCATCCAAAAAACGGACCGATTTATCGGGGCCATTTTCTATTGATGCAGAGCTGCAGCCTGCAACCGTCAAGGTCACGAACCACCCAAGAGTCCAAGAGGGCTCTCCTCCTTTCGTCACTGCCGACCATTCTCCGAATTACCCATGTTAATTTGAAGTTGACCCGTCTCCACACACAGGGGGATACTTCCTGACAATAAGCGGGCTGGGATTCGGCAAGGACTCAGTAGCCACCATCAGCGGGTCAGCCTGCGTCAAGAAATCGAGCATATATGGAACCATCGTCTGCGCAGTCCCATTAGCCACGGTAAGCAGGCGCATGCGCGCTACACCAGAAATGTCATTGTTTCACTGGTTTCGTTTTCTTGTGTGGTAAACATTTTTATTCGTCTGAATACAATCTTTCTTCAATGCCAATGCACTGGGGCCATATGTATGAACCACTTGTTATCAGCTCCGGTGTTAAGAGCCGCTGCCGGGTTAGCTAACACCGGTGTTGGGAAATGGTTCACGGGAAATGTATGGGGCCAAAGCGTGGCGGCGTTAGCTAACCTATCTGTTATTTATAGATTTGGGGAACCCCCTGAGCCTGTTCCCGGCGAGCACCGCTATTTCACAATATCGCTGTCGATCCGGTGGCAGTGACGGCGTTAATATCGGTTCGATTTTTGGTTTAATTTGGCCAAATTTAACTTTTTTTGTATGTTATTCTGTTAAATAAAATTGGTCAAATTAACCCCAAAATCGAAGCGATATGAACGCCGCCACCGCATCGGCGGCCATTTGTTTTATTTACTTTCGACAATATTAATATCGCCGCCAATTTAGCGGCGGTGTTTATATCGCTTCGATTTTAGGGTTAATTTCATCAAATTTCACTTTTTGAGTATCTTATTCTGTTAAATATGATCACATTGAATAGATTTGGGCCTAATCGGTACCTAACACTGACCTTAAACTTGCTACAGCATGGTGTTAGTGTATGTGACGTTAAACTCGATGTGTTTACCTAACACCGCTCCATACATACTGACTTTTCGCCACTAACCTAGAAATCCCATCCAAAACTGGTTTAGGCTCGATAACACTGCCCCATACATATGGCCCCTCCTGGGGCCATATGCATGAATCGGTGATAGGCTTAGCCGGAGTTAGGGCGCTAGCTCCGGTTAGCTATCTCAGGGTAGCGGCGGGTTGGAGAAATAGGTCAAGTGGTATGCACAAATGTCTTAGCCGCCGCGGATAGCTAACCGTGAAGTTATTTATAGATGTGGGATCTCCCTCGAGTCGACAATATGAATAACGCCGCCAATGCGGCGGCGGCGTTAATATCGGTTTGAATTTAGGGTTAATTTGATTAAATTTCACTTATGGCGTATGTAATTACGTTAAAAATGACAACATTTAATAGATTTGGGCCAAATATATTGCCGCCGATATGGTGGCGATGGCGGCGGCCAAGTTTAGTTGATGTTGGATAGTATGGATATCGACCTCGCTGTGGCGGCGGCGATTTGTTTACTTTACATTCGTCGATTCGAAAATATTAATATCGCCGCTGATGCGGCAGCAGCGTTAATATCGCTTCGCATTTAGGGTTAAATTGATCAAATTTCACTTATGGCGTACGTAATTCTGTTAAATATGACAGCATTGAATAGATTGAGAGCCACACACGCACACTAACCGGCGTGGCTAGCAGTTAAACCTGACTTGTAATCAGGGTAGCTTAGCCTAGGCTACGGTCGGCGGCTAGCACTGGCACCGGCTCATGCATGTGGATTTTCTAACTTTAGCCGGGTGGAGCTACCCTAGCCGCGGTTAGAGCCCTAACTCCGATTCATGCATACGGCCCCAGGCCGTGCTTAGCTTTGGTAAATTATGGTAATGTATGCTAATTAATTACAGGAACTATAATTATTATTACATTCAGCTAATTTAAACCCCCATTATTACAGTATTGATGATATTGTATCTGTCATGGAGACTCTGTAGCAATCATAGTGACACAGAAATCGTAACCGTGACACTGTGACTGTCATTGTGATGACTGTCCTCGTTGCACTATATATGTCACAGTGCCATTTCTACTGTAATTGTGATTGCAATTGTCAGTGTGACATTGTATCTGCAAATATGACGTTGTAGCCAATTGTTAATATGATAATATAACTATAAATGTGGAACTGGGACTGTCGTTCTGGAACCGGAACTGTCATTGTAGAACTGGAACTCATTGTGGAACTGGGACTGTCATTGTGGAATTGGAACTGACCAAACTCATAAAGCATATTGGTCTTTTCATGGTAAATGGGGCCAATGTACTTTTCAGTATGCAATGGTCAAAAGAAATTATGGAAAGAGTAGAGGAGTTATTTTCTTTATAGAACTGGTATTTTTATACTTTGGAGAGATGCATATGAACAAATTAACGCCTAATATGACATAGTAAAAAAAGCCAACATTTTCATTCCAAAAATATTGTGCTTTAAAGGCATGAATTTGTGACATGGAGAATTTGGACTTTTCTACACCCTACTAGACCTTTATTTTGCATAGAATACTACCTGTTAGTCAATGAAATAATAAAAGAAGACTCGTACTTGAAATAAATATTTATTTTGCATGCATATATATTTTTTTATATCTAATATTCCAGGGTGATTAGACTCGTTCTGGACTTAACTGTTGTGTCGCCTGCTGGTCCCATGTTTGTTAAATTAGGAAATATGTTATTCTGGGAATACCAGACTTTCATTAAAGAAAACAGTTGCTATTGTTGGATGTGTAATGAGGCTCCACTTTCTATACACAAACTAGCAGCAGCTATTCAAAAGGCACTGAGCTGTGTGCAACAACCATGGGACTCCGGTTCAATGGGCTGTCGGCACTGATTCTTCTACACACTAACAAGAGTAATGAGGATCTGTGTGGACAGTAGGAAAGGAGTGCGGGTGATAGGTTGCTAGTAGGTGAACAGGAGTTGATGCCAATAAAGCACAACTTCTTCAATGTCAATCTTGTGTGACTTGTCCTCCCTTTCTTCCTCATGAGTTTGTTTGAGAGGGGCATCAGGTGGGAACTGACAGACAGTTGTCAGAACTCACCTGGGGAGAGTAATGGTACCTGGGGCTCTGACGGCCGAGTACCCAACATATTACATACGATCTTGACTGTCCCTACACTGGTGACCTTTGCTTATGCTGATGAATCTGCACCGACTTGTCTACAGAGCACGGGTACGGTTGCCGTGGCAGTTGTGAGGGGTGATCAGACTGCGACTTCTGCTGTCACCTTCGAGTATACCAACCTGGCGTCAAACATTGTCATCACCGGCATCTCGGCACCCAGGTAGGCTGACCCACTCCTCCTGATCCCACACTGCATCATCTCAAGTTTGTCAGTAGGCCTATGCTACGACATTAAGAGGAGCGGGACGTAGTAGTTCAGGTGGTAGAGTGTCCACCTGTGAAGGTGTCAGTCATCCTATCGATCCTTCTCAGTGGATCCATTTACAGTTTGGGCTATTTTCCATTCCAACCAGTGGTCCACAACTGGTTCATCAAAGGTTGTGGTATGTGCTGTGTTGTCTGTGGGAAAGTCCATATACAAGTCCCCTTGCTGCTTATCGGTAAGAGTAGCCTATGTGGTGGCAGTGGGTTTCTTCCAAAGAAATATGTCAGAATGACCATATGTTGGATGTCCAATAGCTGATGATAAAAATGTATATGCTCTAGAGGCGTCGTTAAATAAAACAATCTTTACTTTTTACTTTTGGCATCACATTAAAGTTGGATAGTCAGCTAAAAATATCAAATTTTCAAAAGCAAGGCACTTCTCTAAATTTGAACCTAGATATCCAACTTGGATCAATCAATCAATCAATAGTTCCGTCCTCTAGTCGAGGGTTGGATGCAATGGTTCTCCACTTGTCCCGATGGTGTGCTGTTCTGATAGACTGTGAATAATTCAAGCCTGTCCACTGTGAAATATTTGTAAACCATGATGTTCTTGGTCTCCCTCTCCCTCTGCTGCCATTCACCTTCCCTTCCAACAATGTACGGTATATTGAACTCTGACGAATGATGTGGCCAAAATAAATAAGTTTCTTTGTCTGTATAGTGGCAAACAAGCTTTTCTTATTTTTAATTTTTCTGAGAACTTCTTTGTTGGTGATCTTCTTTGTCCATGATATTTTCATCATCCTTCGATAAGTCCACATCTCAAATGCTGCTAAACGTTTGTACATTTTCTTAGAGATTGTCCATGTCTCAGCCCCATACATTAGAGTAGACCACACATAACACTGAAGAATACGCTTCCTTGTTTGTATTAATATCTTACTTGATGTTAACACTCTATACATTTTGGAGAATGTTGTTTGGGCCCAACTTGGATACTGGTGCATTTATTACGTATTTATTGCTATATAGAAGGGCATACTAAGTGAATTTAATAGAACCAGTTATTGCTGAATCCTATGGCAAGCAGGCCAACATTAATTTGACATGTTTACACTTGAAATATATATTTTAGAGCAAAGTTACTTCAAACGAAAGGAAGGTAGATTATAATTACCAACCTAATATGTCTAAATATGGGTGAAAATAGCTTTAGTATGGAGCAGGAAGTAGAATGGGTACTTATATCGGCACAGAGTTGGTGAAATGGGAGAGAATGCAAAAAGACAAGATGGCGGCATTGGAACGCCGTCGATTGCACCTTTAAATTCTATTAAACTATATGTTTTATTATATTTTTCAACTCAAAGGTAGCGGGGAAATATGAATATATATATAAAGAATAAATGTTGCTTCTTAGGTTGTGAAATTAGGCTCTCATTTCATTTCCCCGTATTTTCGACTGCTTTTATATAGGGCTGGTATTCACCCGTGTACTGCGAGTACAGGGTGAATCCTTTATCTAGGAGCCGAGGTAGTGTAATGGTTAGCATGCTATCCCCAGAAGGACAAGAGATGTGGGTCTGAATCCTGCTCTAGGTGCAACATTTCCCATTTCCATCGACCCCCCATGACACTGGTGCTGTGGCCAGGATCCTATACAAGCTATGGGCTGTATGGTTGTTGAACCTACCATGTCTACATATAAGTGCATTGCCTGTACATATCTAAGCATTAAAACAAATTATGGACGTAAGCCATTTAAAAGACGTACAATTCTAGGAGGACAAGCGTAGTAGACTGAACTGACCTCTCAGGCAAGGAGCTGCATAGAGAGGTGGGCGTGGATAGGGTGATGCCATCAGGGAGCCTAGGTGATTCAATTCAATTCAATTCTTTATTTCAGACTCAGGATTATGGTAGTTACATAATTTGGTCCATAGTAGGTAGATATAAAAATAAATGTGGATAGGATATAAGTAATAGTATGAATACTACCATTCTAACCAATATCAAAATGTTGGTCCACATACATACAGTAGTTTGTACCAATGCCTCAATATGGCAGACGTAAATCTGAGATCACTCTCTCTTATTTTCACAAGTCCCTGTATTATAGCATTTTCTGACTTGTCAAGTCTAGCAATAAATTTGAATATTAGATTCCTGATAACAGCCTGGAAGGCTGGCACATCAACATTGGCAAACAGCTGACTAGCACTGTGATACCTAGGTAGATGGAGTAATAACCTCATAATGTCATTATATGCTACACTCAGTTTTCTAATGCGTTAGCGCACAGGCCCAGAATGCAAGAGGTGTGGGTTCGAATCCTATTCTAGGTGCAATATTTCCCATTTTCATCACCCCACGACACATATGATCAAATGTAGGTTAGTATTCCTTTCATTCGAGAATGCAGCTTAAAGTTAAAGCTGCATAGTCCGATGAAAACATAACATTTTCAAAATCAAAACAATTATCCCAATTTGATTCGACATATCTAACTCAGATGCTGGTGCACTTATTAAACATTTGTCGTCACACATAAGGGGGATACTGAGTCAATTAATATAACCTGTTACTGCAGAAGCCTATGGTTATAGAGTTTGGGCAAGCACACCAACATTAATTTAGCATGTTTCAATTTCAAATATCTCAAAAGTTAGCGATTTAAAATAAAGGTTACTTCAAACTAAAGCTGAAGAAGGAAAGAGCAATAAAACCTGTCAGACAGCTATTCTTCAGTAACAGGATAGTAAATGCCTGGAACGCATTGCCTGAACATGTCATAGAAGCGCCTTCCGTCAACGCCTTCAAAGGCAGACTGGATAAGCATTGGAGGGGGCTGCAATATTGCACACATCCGGTACTCGATGCATTTAATCCTAGTAAATCAAATTTTGACATGCATCGACCTGATACAGGCTTATAAGCCTAACAAAATCAGAAGCGGATGAGTATGAGTATGAGTATAATGAATAACCTAATATGTTTATCTCAGAAAATGGGAGAAATGCAAAACAATTGGACTATGCATCTTTAAAGTGTCCCGGTATAGCTCTTGGTGACGGAAACCGTACTCCGACAAATGCTCTCCAAGCACAATCATGCTTAGTTTGTATGTTTATAGAACCAAATACGTGTGGGGAGAGTAATGGACCCACTGCACCACCAGAAGTGGGTCGGTCAGTGCTGAGGTCAGGGTGGAGGGTGGGGGGGCGGGTGGGTTCTGAGGCTGGGATTAGCTGGCAGCTGGTGTTTTGAAAATAGCTGGGTGAGTGGAGAGAAGGGAGAGTAAAACTGAGGTATTTTCAATTTTCTTTAGAGTAGTTCAAACAGGAAATATATTTGCTTCGATGTAAAATATTTGTTAGGACAATTACATTGCATAATTCAATCAGAAACACATGAGGAGTTCAGGCGAAAAACCACGTAAGCGCCAATCCAAAAATTGACGTAAACATTGGATTCAAACCCTCAAAAAGTTATTTTTTTAAATTCCTACATATTTTGTTCGTTGCTCGATAATCAAAGCATCACAAGAAAAGTGGAATTAGTGAGAATTACAATTATTTTCAGGTTAATCTTTTAATTTTAATTAGATTTTTGGATTGGCGTTTACCTGGTTTTGCACCTGAACTCTTCACATATAGACAGAAAACGTTTTTTTGTTGTAGAATGTAACAATGTTTTGGACTGTATGGGGTTTGAACCCACAACACGAAACAACTTCCGATTGTAAGTCCAATATCCTAACCACTAGATTACAGAGGCCACATTAATTCCTGAAATGTTTTCAGTGCGCAGCAATCAGAATCCAGAAGGAAACGTTCTACCCCAAGTTCGAAGCTGACCATCAGAGGTGAGTGCGTGCACGGTTTTCTACTATTTATAGAAAGTTTATTGACCTTTCCCTTCAATATAATGAAACGCACCCAATAATTTACATTCACCAATAAGTCGATGTACCTATTTATTAGCATATTTCTTTTAATTCACGGAGGCGGAGACGATAGTAGGGTAAAGTGGTTTGTTTAACGAACATCGTGAAATGACTATATGAACATGAAGTATTAATCAATTAGTACATCAGAGTTGAATGGTTCAAGGTCAAAGGTGAGGTAGGTGGGCTTCGAACCCTCAACCCTACCCGTTTCTAGTCCAATTATTAGTGTGGGTGGGTGGGGGAAGAAGGGATAGGTCCTTCCAGGTTTGGCAGTTGTGAATTGTAAACATGGCGTGGTGGTCACGTGACTGGGTTTGGCGGGAAATTTGATTTTGTGCATGGGCGGTGCTGGGGCCCTGGAGGTGGTGGCCGGGCTAGTTCTTTCAGTACCCGCCAGTCGGCGCGGGAGAGTGGGGCGCTGTGAGGTTTTCGACAGGTGGTGCCACTGTCTCATTTCTGGTTCAGTCCGCTTCCGCCCCGTGAATTATGCATGTTACATATAACATGTACAATTATATCCACTGATTTTACCAGTTTTATTTAGGCATAATATGAATATTTACTTCATTTATTGTTTACACATATATATGGAATGCCATTTCTTGTTTTATTTAGTATATAGAAATGTTTAATGATATGTCTAAATCGAATTAATGAGATCATCAAATATTTAATGATATCATTAAATATTATTAAATATTTAATGATATCATTAATTCAATTTGACCATATCATGAAATGTATTTGAACATATGCTTAAATCGGGGTACTTTTTATTCTATTTAATCATGTGATCAAATCCATTTGAACATATGATTAAATGTATTTTATCATATCATGAAATTAAATTTCCCCCTCCCCGTATGTATAAATTTTCACATTTTCACTTGAGCACAAAATCATGTAAACATACTTTTGATACACTTTGTGGGATAAATTAAATACATCTGGCTTTGCTAACATATTTAAAGCCTCCTAATCCGATGGAAACATCAAATTTTCACAATTTTCAAAACACTGATCTAGATTTGATCCTACATACCTAACTTAGATACTGGTGCACTTATCAAACAATTGTCACCACACAGAATAGAATACCAAGCCAATTTAATACAACATGTTATTGCAGAAACCTATTGTGTCAGAGTTTTGGCATGTTTGCCCAAATTAATTTTGTATGTTTGCACTTCCAGTATCTCAAAATTAGTCAGTCAAAATAAAAGTTACTTCAAACTAAAGTAAGGCAGATTATGACCATCAACCTAATATATTTATCTCAGAAAATGATAGAAACCCAAAACTATCGAACTATGCAACTTTAACACACAGAAGCAACAATAATTATTTGACTTGATACAAAAACAAAAGAAGATTAATTATCATCATCGTAACGTGGAAAGCAAATATCTGGTGCCCAATTTCAGAGAATGATCATTTACAATACAACACGATGCCGACCCATCCAAGGCAGAGGGTGTATATATACATAAACATGTGTATATACATAAACAATATCCATAGTCATAGAGGTGGTGTTCTCTGTGGCGGAGTGGTTAGAGTGTCTGACTTTTTTCTAGGTCAGACTCCTAATCTGAAGGTCAGTAGTTCGATTCCCTGTGCCCCCACCTCTGCCAATTTGGATTTCCACCGCCGTGTATAACTTACAGCGTCATCAAAGGCCAGTTGCTCTCATACCATGTCAATGTGGTGTGGGAGGTTAAAAATCCCTTGGGTTGGTAAAAGTGTAGGCTCGGGCTTTCTATCGACAAACTGTCTAATGGTGAAAACAAGCCTATTCAGGCTTATCGATGATAGGCTGTATAAATCTTCAAGAGACAGAGAGAGATGGAAAATAAATTCACCAGAATCCAGAAACCGGAAACAGCTGTTTCTGTAGAATTGATTTAAAATAGTCCCAGTGCCTTCTCCCATGTTTTATCTATCAGATTCACCAGAAACCAGAAACAGATACCAGCTGGGTATAAATTTCAGTACTGCTGAGACTGGTTCCGGGAAAATATGTGCGTATAGATTGTGGCCACTGGTGTCCATGATGATACAAATAGTAATCAAGCTGCTTCCCTGTTCCATCCATTCATACTGTAAAACATGCGAGAAGGCACTGGGACCAGTTCATATTTTTCTTTTATAATTATTCAAATGTTCTGAAATGGAATAATATATGAAGAGTTCAGGCGCAAAAACCATGTAAACGCCAATCCAAAGATGTAGATAGACATTGGAACCAAACCTTCAAATGTTTAAAAAAAAGATATTATTACTTTTTTGTTCATTGCTCCATAATTATAGGAACATATGAAAAGTGCAATTAGTGAGAATTAAAATTATTTTCAGGTAAATCTTTTTTTATTTAAACTACATTTTTTTATTTGCTTTTAAGAGGTTTTACACCTGAACTGTTCATGTGCTCCTTTTAATACGTTACCAACAAATATCATATGTTGCTAAAAAAAACTAATTAGTAAATTAAGTACAACAACGTGCTTGAACACTAGTGGAAACAAATACGCAAAATGTGTGTGTGTGGGGGTGGGGTCGGTCCTAAGCATTGCTTACTCATAATATTGACATTATATTTATTCATCGTTGCAGGTGGTGCTCTCGTCATTAAGGGGACCGGCTTTCCGACTGACATCTCAGCGGACAACATCACTGTCACAGTGAATAATCTCCCTTGTATTGTCACAGCCTATGATGGAGGTAGGCCTAGTATAAACTGCATATATGCACCAATAGCCTAACTAATCACTGTCACAGTGAATAATCTCCCTTGTATTGTCACAGCCTATGATGGAGGTAAGCCTAGTATAAATTTATATATGCACCGCTAGCCTAACTAATCACTGTCACAGTGAATAATCTCCATTGTATTGTCACAGCCTACGATGGAGGTAAGCCTAGTATAAACTGTATATATGCACTGCTAGCCTAACTAATCACTGTCACAGTGAATAATCTCCCTTGTATTGTCACAACCTATGATGGAGGTAAGCCTAGTATAAAACTGTATATATGCACTTCTAGCCTAACTAAAGAAGAACTTAAACAAATATTATAATAATAATAATAATAATAATAGTTTTTCAAATATTCAAGCGAATGGAGTGTGAAGTGTATTCGTAGGTATTCTTATATATCTCCAGGAGGCTATAACCTATGTAACTCCTGTGTCTTTAGAACGAATAATTTCCATGACATATTTGCATGCACCCCATGTAATTTCCTAACTTATCGTTTACCTTGATGCCATTTCTAAACTGTTAAATAGGTTAGATATTTCGATAGTTACTTATTGTTAGTTTAGAGAGACACATGTGAGTGTACAGACATGAAGGTTACCCACCTGGGGGGGGGGGGGGGACGCCAACAACAACAAAAACACTCTACCGCATTTTATGGTGAAATCAAGGTCAAATTCTAAATACAAAAATATGGCCTTTGCTGCCGACATGGCTCTAAGCAACCACCAATCAGACTGGTTGTTCAGTGTTAGGATGACGTGCCTGAGTGGGATATCAGGTCAAGGTGCTGGCGGCCTGGTGTCCCAATGGGGCAGCACTATAAAGTCGCCACGAGTGCGCACGGTCACAAGTAGGTACCCGTCCTGATATGACCTTATATGTTACTAGGACGTAAAACAACAACAAACAAAACAAACAAAAACATCAATCAAGTGCAGCTCTTTAGGGACACAACTCAAGGTCAATACGCAAGTTAAGCTAGAAAGTACCCGAATAGAGTGGTTCCAGATTCTGGCGACAGTATCTATGTCACCAGCTTAACTGGTGGGGTGTGTAATACACATGAAGAGAGCGGCGGTGAAATTCCAGAAGAAAAATACAATATAGTTGTCTTTATATATATATTTCAAGGATAAGAGCTTGATGCCTGTTGCGATATGAATATCTAAATATAATCAGACGTTTTATTATTTGTCCATGCATTCTTTACGGAGATATAGCATGTGAAATCACAGGCACTCGGGGAAAGTACCCGAATAGAGTGGTTCCAGATTCTGCTGATAGATGTCACTAGCTTAACTGGCGGGGTGGGTCTATTAGGGCCCCCTTGAGTACCCACTCACTTGGTCACGTGGTCTGTCACACAGCTGGCGGCGAGATCGAGGTGACAGCGCCCCCGATGTCTCCTGGGAAATACAGCATCGTGCCGGTGTTCGGCCAACATGGGAGAGGATCCGGGTAAGGAGCTGGGATGTCTGACCTTTGACCTTTGACCTGCACCTGGAGGTCAGGGCTACCCACCTCTTGTGTTTACTATCACATCTTGGGTGTACTGTCACCTCCTGTGTGTACTGTCACCTCCTGTGTGAACTGTCACCTCATGTGTGTACAGTCACCTCATGTGTGTACTGTCACCTCCTGTGTGTACTGTCACATGTGTGCACTGTCACCTCCTGTGTGTGCTGTTACCTGTGTGTGCTGTTACCTGTGTGTGCTGTCACATCATGTGTGTACTGTCACCTCCTGTGCATACGTTTACCTCCTGTGTGAACTGCCACCTCCGTTGTACTGTCACCTCCTGTGTGTACTGCCACCTCATGTGTGTACTGTCACCTCCTATGTGTACTGACCTTTGTGTACTGTCACCTCATCTGGGTGTACTGTCACCTCCAGGGTGTACTGTTGCCTCTTGTGTGTACTGTAACCTCATATGTGTACTGTCACCTGTGTGTACTGTCACCTCCCGTGTGTCCTGTTACCTGTGTGTGCTGTCACATCATGTGTGTACTGTCACCTCCTGTGCATACCTTTACCTCCTGTGTGAACTGCCACCTCCTGTGTGTAATGTCAGCTCATGTGTGTACTGACCATTGTGTACTGTCACCTCATCTGGGTGTACTGTCACCTCCAGTGCGAACTGTTGCTTCTTGTGTTTACTGTCACCTCATATGTGTACTGTCACCTGTGTGTACTGTCACCTCCTGTGTGTCCTGTTACCTGTGTGTGCTGTCACATCATGGGTGTACGGTCACCTCCTGTGCATACTGTTACCTCCTGTGTGTACTGTCACCTCCTCTGTGTACTGTCACCTCCTGTGTGTACTGTCACCTCATGTATGTACTGTCACCTCCTGTGTGTACTGTCACCTCATGTATATACTGTCACCTCCAGTGTGTACTGTCACCTCCTGTCTGTACTGTCACCTCCTGTGTGTACTGTCACCTGTGTGCACTGTCACCTCCTGTGTGTACTGTCACCTGTGTGCACTGTCACCTCCTGTGTGTACTGTCACCTGTGGTGTGTATTGTCACCAACTGTGCGTACTGTCACCTCCTGTGTGTAGTCACATCCTGTGTGTACTGTCACCTCATGTCTGTACTGTCACCTCCTGTGCGTAGCGTTGCATCCAGTGCTTAATCTAATATTACCACCTATGTCTAAGGCGTCATCGAAAGTTTTCTCCATTTTCACGGTCGAAGAAGCCTTTTGACTTCTCTAGAACCCCCCCACCCACCCACCCTCCCCTTCCCCCTTCCAAAGTAATACACATCAGCATTTTAATGCAGAACATAAAGTAGTATGCTGAAAAAATAGCAAAGTTTTATTAAGCCTAAAAGTCGTAGGCGGGGGCCTACTGAACTGACACCCCCCTCCCCCCTGTCGTATGACTTGTATGACCATAAACATGTTGAAAAGTTTGGATGGCCCTTAATATTACCTAAGGTGTACAGCATTACCTGTCAGGTGTAGGTTTGCCTAGCATTTGCCTAGCATTACCACGTATATATGCACTATTCTGGTGTCAATAACATGTGATATCTATTCATCAATAACAATTTTTAACAATCCATATTGTAAAGTTCCTGGGGAGAACCAAACTGTGACACCTAAAGGCCCTGTCACATTACGATGTATCTCGCAAGCGTGCCATCAACGCGTAAAATCACTTCTTTACATTGAGATGCATCAAACTTTTCGGCATGAGGGGAAAAGTTGGACATCACCGCAATGTAGTGGATGTAAGCGTAGCATCGGTCCGATGTAGTGGTAACGTATGTCGACGCATGAGAAAAAATAAAAAGTTTGCACAAAGTGTGGCTAATGTGCCTCTCGCGCGTGTGGCATTTACTTAGCGTTGGGATAACTCGCTCCCAAAGTTCCGCTAGCGACCGTTAAGCGTGTTGCACAACGTATGAGAGCGTAGTGCCAGCGCATGAGCGACGCATGTCCAATGACAGTCCAGCGCATTTCAGCATTGCGCCAGCGTGCACCCAGCGCGTGCGATATTGGCGTAACGCATGAGTAACGCAAGCCAACTTGCGGCGGGCACCCTACCCACCCGCAAAATGCTGAAGGCACGTTCGCAGAACGCCGGTGAACGTTATATACGTTAAGCGAGCGCCAGACACGTGCCCTATACATCAAATACATCAAGACATGGTGGAGAAACGCCAACCACGCGTTGGCCATACATTATGCATTCATTAGAACAATGTCGTCATACATTGGTGTTACGTTGCCAACACATGGACTGAACGCTCTCCGTCCGAGGAACGAAAGTCAATGTAGGACAACGTAGGAACAACTTTCCTCAAACGTGCATCTAACGTATATCCACATACGCCTAACGTAGGCGTAACATAAGCACCCATGCGTTGTTGTACGTCGAAAGTTTTGTGCATGCACAAAACTGTATCGACCCCCTGATGTATGCTGCAATTGTTTTCTTCTTTTATTGGGGGGTGGGGGGGGGGGTGGTACATTAGTTAATTTAGCAGGTGAATTTTCAACCGTGGATATTTGGTCTTCCTCATTCCACTGCTCCTTGCCCTACCCTAATAATGCCAAGCACCAGGCTTGGAAGCGACAAGTATCAATTGTTAAGTCATTGGTTTGACTCGACCAAGGTTCGAACCTGTGAACTCGAATCCCGCGACCTACCAAACCGAGAGGCGGACACTCAACTCATTCGGCCATCCCGTCTTTCCCCTGTGAATATGGCCCTTTTTGTCAACCCCCTGCCCCCCCCCCCCGAGCCCCGCCCCTCCCCCTCCCCCTACCCCCCCCCCCCGAACTCACAGTACTTGTGTTTGACTGTAGTTGAAATTTCGCCTGGTTAAAGTTGCATAGTCCGATGTTTTTGAGTTTCTGACATTTTTCTGAGATAAGTATATTAAATTGATCATTATAATCTACCTTAATTTAGTTTGAAGTAACTTTTAATTGAAATGGCTACCTTTAGACATATTTGAAATTCAAACATGTGAAAATAATTTTGGCAAGCATGCCAAAACTCTGAGATCATAGGCTTCTGCAGTAATAGCTTCTATTAAATTGACTCAGTGTTCCGTTCTATGTGGCAACAAATACTTAGTAAGTGCATCAGCATCTTAGTTAGATATGTAGAATCAAATCTAGATAAGTGTTTTGATTTTGAAAATTTGATGCTTCATCCGACTATGCAGCTTTGGTCGTAATGCATAGCATTGCCGTTGATGCGAGGAGAGGAAGAGACCCTCCCCCCGCCCCGGGTTGCCGCGTAGCATTCTCGCCTCACCCGACGCCCGCTGCTCACTTCTCCCTCACCCTCCCCCGGGCCGGCTGCATTCACACCTCACCTGCCGTCGCCCTCCGCTCCTCCCTTATAAGGCCGCCCGCCGGCCTCCCTCAGCCACTCGCCTTCCAGCATCCTCGCCACTCTGCCACTTTTCCTGACTTTGGACTTCACCACGCCGACTCCACCTCGGACCGCTGCAACTCCTCAAGCATGCCAGGACAGGGAAAGGGCAAGGGCCGCAAGGGCTCCCGGGCGACCGCCCTGGCCACGCCGGGACCCTCCTCATGCTCACCGCGGGGCACGTCCCCCTCCTCGGCCCTGGCGTCCCCCTCGGCGCCCTCGGACCGCACCTCGGGCGCCGACATCACGGCGATCCTCGAGGCCCTCCAGCGCCTCGAGACCCAGCAGCGCGAGACTACCGCCTGCATGGACACCCGCATGGACGCCCTGGAGTCGGGGGGGCCCCGAGCCCTCCCGGAGACGCCTTCACGTGCACCAAGGCGCCAGGCCAGCTACACCACTGCGCCCGCCCCGGCCCCTCGGGCATGCGCCCCTGCCGGGGCCCGGCCCCCGCCGCCACCTCAAGCGACCCTGCCGTGGGCGGCGCACCCCCAGTACGAGCGGTATCACCACCTCGCCAGCCAAGCCGCCCCTGCTCCGCTGCCTACCTACTACGAGGAGCCGACCCAGCATATCCCAGCATCCGCAGCCGACGCCGTGCGGGAGATACTCGCTTCCGCCGAGGCGCGGCACTCCGTGAGGCGGCAAGGTATACCGGCAGATTATATCTTCCCCTCAGACCTCGTGGAGAGGGGGCCCGAGAGGAAGCCGGTAAAGAGGGGCGAGGCGACTAAAGACGAGTACAGCCTCGCCCTTCTCACCCTTATCGACCACCCCAGCTTCCCCGCCCACTCGGTCCAGGGCCTACACCACCATCACCTTACCGTACTGAGGGACAACCTCGTCTACCCGTGGCCGACCATCCACCGTTACTCCGAGACGGTGTTTACCTGGATAGCGGACGGGAGGCTCCCCCACGGGTGGCACGACCCGGTTGCCCTCAACCTCCTGAGGGTCGAAGCCCTCTCCATGCCCGCCCACCAAGCAGCCAACACGCCCGCCCGTCCCGTAGACCCCGCTAGACCCCGGCCCCAGCCCCGCGCCCAGACCGACAGCCGGATCCCCTACAGCAGGGACCTCCACAGGGCACCCTGCCACTCATGGAACAGGGACCCCACCTCATGCACCCAAGCTACCCCGGGGGAGGTCCACGGCCAAGGGGCCACCAGGCAGCGCCACACGTGCGCGTACTGCGCCAATGTGCGGAAAGTCCTCAGCATGCACAGTCAGGACGTGTGCATGGCGAAACGCGCATGTGAGCGCGCGACACCCATCACCTCGCCGGTTTTCAGTGAGCCGGCACCTCCCGCCCGGCCCGGAGGCCCTTAACCGGCCCACTGATCCTGTAAAAGCCGCCCACCAGAGCTTCACCCCCCTCGCCCTGCCCACCGGAACGCCAGCCAGCCCCCCCCTGATACCGCCCCCGGCCCCAAGCCGGAGGCCCACCGGAGCACCCTCAGCTCCCCCGAGGCACGGCCTGACCACCGCCTCGGCGCCGACCTTGTCTGCGCCATCTCCTCTGCCGGGGTCCGCCACCCCGCCCCTAAGGCTCTCAACGCCTCCCAGCACCCGCTGCTCACCAACACCCTCGCGCCGGACGTCCACCTCGACCCCGGCGACACCGCTTTCCTCTGCCCCCCCTCCCCCTCCGCCCCCTCCCCCCCCATCCACCACCCCCCCGTCCCCCACCCCCCTGACCCCGCCCCCCCCACCGCTCAGGACTTTGCTGCCCCCCTCTCCCGCCCCCGCCGCACCTCCTCCCCCTCCCCCCAAACCCCCTCCCGCCTCGGCGCCCACCCTCGACGAGCCCACTGTCGACGTCATCGACCCCCACCTCCAGGGCACCCTCCCCGCCGCCCCCTCCTGCGGCCCCATCCCCTCCCAGTACCGTCCCACCATCCTTTCTATCTGGCCCCACACCTCCGGCGAGGCGTGGGCCCGCTACCCTGCCCTTGACCGCACCTACAGCGCCCTCCGGGAAGCGGGCCTCCCTAATTTTTTGGCCGCCCGCATCCCCCTCCCCTCAGGCCTCCACATTCCTGCTTGGCGCTCCCACCTCCAGGACTACCCCGACCCGACCGTCCTCTACTTGCTCGAGTTCATCTTCCCCGCCAACTACTCCACCTCGAACCCCCCGCCCTTCCTTCTCCAACCACCGGGAGCCCCCCGAGAACCTCACCCATATCCAGGACTTCGTCGACACGGAGCTGGCCCTCGGCGCCCTCATCGGCCCCTTCACCGTTCCCCCCTTCAGCCCTTGGACCCAGGTCTCGCCCATGATGACCCGCCCCAAGTCCGACTCGGGAAAGAGGCGGGTCATCGTCGACCTCTCCTACCCCCGAGGCGCCAGCATGAACTCGGGCATCCCCCGCCGCGAGTACTTCGGGGAACCCCACAGCTACACGCTCCCCTCTGTCGCCGACGTGGGCCGCCGCCTCATCACCGAGGGCACTGGGGCCTACGTCTGGTCGGCAGACATATCCCGGGCCTACCGCCAGCTCCGTGACGACCCGCTATCCTGCCCCCTCTACGGCATCTGCCTCAACGGCAAAACTTATGTGGACCTCGCCCTCCCCTTCGGGTGCCGCTCCTCGGGCGCGGCGTGCGTTCGCGTCACCTCGGCGGTGGCCTGGATCATTCGGCGGGAGGGCTTCCACGCCCTCGTATACGTCGATGACTTTATCGGGTGCGAGGGCTCCTACCTGAGTGCGTGCCAGGCTTTCGACGCCTTCCTCGCCCTCACCGCAGCCCTCGGCCTCGACGTGGCACCCGGAAAGTGTCACCCGCTCGCTGTCCGCCTCACATGGCTCGGGTTCGCCCTCGACAGCGAGCCGATGACCATCCGGGTCGTCCCCGACAAGATCCAGGCCCTCGTTGACGACTGCGAGACCCGCATCGCCCGCCCCACCCTCGGGAAACAAGAACTACAAAGCCTCCTGGGCCGCCTCAACCACGTAAGCAGCTGTGTATTCTCGGCCAGAAGTTCATGGCCCAGCTCCTCGGGGCTCTGCGGAGCTGCTTGGGGGCCCCCGCTCTCACCCTCGCCGACGACGCCCTCCGGGACCTAAGGTGGTTCGCCACCTTTGGGCGGATCTCAAACGGCCTCTGCCTCCTCCGGGCCCCGGAGGGTCGCCGGCTGGTGCTTGAGTGTGACTCCTGCCTCACTGGCGGAGGGGCCTACTCCCCCACGCACTATTAGGCCCGAGGGTACTCTGCAGACTTCAAGGCGTGGTTCCCCACCATCCACGAGCTCGAGGCGGTCAACCTCGTCGTCGCCCTCCGCGCCCTCCTCCCAGACGACATCGCGGGGGCGACGGTGGTAGTCAACACCGACAATATGGCATCCGCCATCGCGCTCGAGTCGGAACGCGCCCGAGACCCTACTCTCGGGACGTGCGCGAGGGAGCTGTGGCTGATGGCGGCCACCGGCTCCTTCGAGCTCCGTATTACACACAAGCCCGGGGCGGACCTCCTCCTCGCCGACGCCCTCAGCCGGGCCCACCTCTCAGTCCCCTGGGCCGGGACGGCCCGCGCCGAGGTGGCCTGCCTCGGGCTCCTCCCCGCCCCTGCCACTCACGATGCCTTCCCCTTCTATCCCGGCCTATAGGTTTTCCCCCTGCGGAGGTCGCCGACGTCGCCCGCCACCGCCTCGCAGCCCTCGCCCCGGCGACCTGGAGGAACCGCCGTCGCCAGGCCGAGGAGTTCGTGAACTACGCAGTTGCCCGAGGCGAGGACCCCCTCGCGCCCTCGCCCTTCGACGTAGCCGCCTTCACCGCCGCCCTCTTCAGTCGCGGCATCGCCCCGGCCTCCGTCAAAAACACCATCTCGGGGGCCCGGTCCTGGGTCGAGGGCGCCGGGGGTCTGACCTCGGGCTTCGATGCCCGCCTGCCCAAGGATGTCTGCCGAAGGGGGGAGCACACCTCCGCCCACATCCCGCGCCAGGCTCCTCCCCTCACGCCGCACCAGCTCGCCCTCGCCATCACCCACCTCACGCGAGCGGGTCCCGCCTCCATCGTGCCTCGGGCCGCCCTCCTCCTCGGGTACTTCGGGATGTTGCGGCAGTCCAACCTCCTGGCCCCGAGCCCCAAGGGGTGGGGCGGCCCCCACACACTCACCCGCGCTGACGGCCGCCCCGCGCCCGGAGGGCTCCGCCTCATCATCAGAAGCTCAAAGACCATCTCCGGCCCCTCGGGCGCGGTCACGCTCTTTGCGCCTGCCATCCCGGGCTCTGCCCTCTGCCCCGTCTCGGCCTGGGCAGGCGCCCTCGCCCTCTGCCCCGCAGCCCCGGATGCGCCGGCGTTCATCATGCCCTCCGGCCGCCCCCTCGACCCGCGCTCCCTCACTGGCCTCCTGCGAGGGGCCCTAAAGGCCCAAGGGGTGCCGGCGCCCGAGGCCTTCACCCTCCACAGCCTCCGCCGAGGTGCCGCCCAAGCCTGCCAGCGCGCCGGGGTCCCCCTCGCGGACATAATGGCGCAGGGCACTTGGACATCCGGGTCGGTGCACTCGTACATGCCCCGCCTCGCCCCGTCGGGCGCGCCGCGAGCCCTCTCCTCCGCCTTGGTGGAGGGCTCCTCGGCCCCCCCTCACTGACTCTACCACCTCCTACCGGACTTTGACATTGCCCCCTAAGGGCCCTTGTATATCACTTGTCGTTGCTCCTCATGAGCCCCTTGTTTACTTGTATTGCTCCTCATGAGCGCCTTCTTTACTGTTTTGCTCCTCTGTATGATTTCCTGTTGAGGCGTCCAATAAACGCCTTACTTCCGCTTCCGCCTTGCTTTCTTCCTTTTCGCGCATCGGTCGTAATGCATAGCATTGCGGTTGATGCGAGGAGAGGAAGAGACCCTCCCCCTGCCCCGGGTTGTCGCGCAGCATTCTCGCCTCACCCGACGCCCGCTGCTCACTTCTCCCTCACCCTCCCCCGGGCCGGCTGCATTCACACCTCACCTGCCGTCGCCCTCCGCTCCTCCCTTATAAGGCCGCCTGCCGGCCTCCCTCAGCCACTCGCCTTCCAGCCTCCTCACCGCTCTGCCACTTTTCCTCCACCCACCCACCCAACTCTTTCTCCTACTCTCACTCCCCTGCTGGTGGAGGGCTCCTCGGCCCCCCTCACTGACTCTACCACCTCCTACCGGACTTTGACATTGCCCCCTAAGGGCCCTTGTATATCACTTGTCGTTGCTCCTCATGAGCCCCTTGTTTACTTGTATTGCTCCTCATGAGCGCCTTCTTTACTGTTTTTCTCCTCTGTATGATTTCCTGTTGAGGCGTCCAATAAATGCCTTACTTCCACTTCCGCCTTGCTTTCTTCCTTTTCGCGCATCAATGAACGAATTAAATATTTATTGAATAACGATTTTTGTTTTAAAAGACAATCAAACCCTAAATATAGAATGATAGCAGCTTCAACTGAAATGTGGTCGTCATGGTTTCATCTCTGTATCGATTTTGTCGGTTTTTGCATCTGAATCCTTCGAATAATTCAAATGTGCCATGATTGTGAAGGCCCGAAGAGCAGCGCCTCGGTGCTGAAAAAAAGACATTACAGTATAAACCCCGTTAAACCAAACTTGAAGGGACCCTAGAAATTTGTTTGGATTAACCAATCATTGGTTTAACCGAGCTTTGGCTTTGACTTTGACTTTGACTCCCCCCTACCCCCCCCCCTCACACACACACTACTGCCCACAAACACACTCACTTTCCCCGTCCGACTCGCCACCCTACTCCCCGCTCCCTCCCCCCACACTACTACCCCCACACACTCACTCCCAAAGTCTGGCTCGCCATCCTACGCCCCTTCCCTCCCCTCCCCCCCCCCCCCCACACACACACAATTGCTAATACTTATCCAAACAAGTGTGGTGTAAGAGGTTGTGGGGTCTCAGATTACCAGATGACCTTATAACCACATGAAAGTTTGGTTTAACCGTACCGGAAGTGGCCTGGGACCAACAATTTTGTTTGGATTAACCGATAATTTGGATTAACCAACTTTGGTTTAACCAACTTTTTTATACGATAAATGGTAGTATTTTGGCGGGCCGCCGAAAAAAGTTTGGGTTAACTAATCGTTTGGTTTAACTGAGCTTGGTTTAATGGGGTTATACTGTATTCAACTGGAATACAAATGTTGATTAAAAAGAGTTCAAATGTACTTTTATTTCAGCGACGTGGAAGTGATCTACGTGTTGGAGGTTAACAACATTTGCCCAATTGATGGATCGAAGGCTGGTGGAACGCTCGTCACAATAACTGGTAATGGAATCCTTTGTTTTTAATATACATTTTCCCACGAGGCCTGAACACTCAGCTGAACATCGCGTTTCCGGTCAACTCCGGGAGCGCGTACTATTTGTTTTGGGGGAGTTTTCAGTCGCATTGGTGCGCTGAAGGCTGCAAATCTGCAGCACTGAATGAGCACTGCTGAAAGCAGTCCCATGTGGTTGGGAGTTGGCTTCCGATGGGTAGTGATCAGAGGAATTGGGGGGGTAGGGGGGAGGGGGGGAGGAAGGAAAAAGGCAGCCTAATAGCCCAACCACAGTCCTCTGAGAGGGCCGGGGGAGGCTGGTTGGTTGGTGTAGTTTTACATCCCAGTAAGACCCTAGGCCATACCCGGACGTGCATCGACTTGTGACAGCGCACACTCATGGCGACTTCATAGTGCAGCCCCACTGGGAAATCAGGCCACCGGCACCATGACCTGATGTCCCACACAGTCACATTATCCTGACACTGTGCGCCCAGTCCCTGTCTTGATCTCATAACGCCAAGCGCCGAGCAGCAACAGGTACCTATTTTATAAGTCATTGGTTTGAGTCGACCAGGATCCAAACTGCAGTCCCTCCAGATTCACCGGTATGCACAGTAAGTCCGGCCAAGGCCAGAGGAAGAAGTGAAGTGAGGATGGGATTCGTTAGGCAGTGGGTGGGGTTAGTGCGTACTAAGTTTCTGTTTTTACCGGGCACGGTAGCTGAATCAGTAGAGTGCGGGCTTTGCATGCGGAAGGTCGGGAGTTTGGGTCCCGGTCGAGTCAAACCAATGACTTATAAAAATTTATACTAGGATAGGGCAAGGAGTATTATTATTTAGCTCCTACGTTACAGAGACAAGACAAGGCACGGTTTGGATGAGAAGTTCTCTGTCTGGCACCATCGGAAAGGCCCTTACCCATTTATTAGAAAGTCAAAATTGTTAACGACGAGTAGTGAGCAGCAGCGCAAAACTGGTGTGTGCCTGCTGTTACACTCCGACAAGCCTACGATATGTAAATAGGAGTATGCTAGTCTAGTAACAAGAGTAGAAAAATAAAATACATATATGGCAAGAAAATCCAAGAGAAATAACATAGGCTACTAGCCATACCAACCAATTATCTGCTACTGAAATGCAGGCAATCAAATAACTTATCAGCAGCTACTCTGTGGTAAGATAACACCAATACTGCAACTGGCCAGCATTGAAAACAAGCCTGGGTACCCGGGCTTATATGCTATGGACAGTATAAATACAGCCTCAATATTTTGTTTTGTTTTTGTTAAACACTCCCCGGGGCCGAATGGATACAGCCAAGTGGTGGGCTGGATGATGTTATGTAATGTGTGACTCCACCAGACAGGGTGGTCGGGAGCAAAAGAAGACATCAGAAGATAGAATAGACGTGAAGGCAGTGCTTTGAGCTCTACCCTTAGTTGGTACAAAGACCCTATAATACTAAGACGGCTCACTCCCTATCTCTCCCATGGTAATGTAAATTTCGCAGTGCCACCTTGTGATGGGTTTGATCAGCCCGTCTGCTGGTTGGTGTTTCACATGTAAACACATACAATTATATTATACATGAGATAGGTAAGTATGAATACACATCAATATGAAATTGCTATGAACAAATACACATCATCATCAGCATCATCATCAGCATCGCCATCATCACACATCTTTCACATTCATATATACATTTATACATATAATATAGCACCTGTTTAACCAAGAGAACAGCCAGCGCACCAAGTGGTGGGTTTGATCATTTTGAATACACAGTACAGGCTGAGTGAGCCGTCTTAGTATTATAGGGTCTTTGGTTGGTAGCCTCAACAGTGGCTCTTGTGATATATTGGGTATTATCAGAGAGCGTGTATATAGATGAGAGGGACAACTCCCATACTAGACCGTGTAACAGCTGCCGACTGTGGCGCTCCAAGTGGTGGTTGTTGAACAGTTTACGCATATGGGCAAACTCAAGGCATTGTCAATGGTCGTGGGCAATCTTCATCCAGAAAAAGTGAAATATCTCTAAAACTACACCACCTAGAAACAAACTGTTGGAACACATATAGAAAACATATTCAACGATGAGACTATATTAAATTTGTATGGTTAGGGTTATGTATTTCTATTAATTTTGAATAAAATAAACGTTTTTCACTGCACGTACGGCAAACTCAATGCATTGTCATTGGCAGTGAGCAATCTTCATACAGAAAACGTTAAATATCTCTAAAACCACAACACCTAGAAACAAACTGATTGGAATACACATAGAAAACATGTTTACCAAAAAGATTATATTAAATTGATACGGTTAGGGTTCCTGATTTCTATTAATTCAGAATAAAACTAATGTTTTGCACTGCGCGTACCAGCAAACTCAAGGCTTGTTCAACAATAACCGCCAGGAGCGCCACTGTAGCCTGGGTTACCGATTTTCGCGGGAGTTGTCCCTCTCATCTATATACACGCTCTCTGGTATTATCTCGATTTTAGATAATACCTGCCTTCGTCTTAAATTAATACTCGCATAATATATTATACAACACAAAATAATGGGGACCAATTATCCTTGACTGAAATTTTCCCCAGTTCAATCAACTAATGCACCAATCAAAAATAAAAAAAATTTCTGACAAATTTTCCTTTTTTGTGTGTGTCCTTTCCTTTTCTAGGTGACGGCTTTATTGATAAAAACACGACCGTTACTGTGGATGGTAGCCCATGCGTCGTCAAGGTTGTGATAGAGAAATATATAACCTGCGTAACCCCTGCTCAGTCAAACACGCATATCATAACCAATGACGGCATCCACTCAGGTTCTTATCTTCTATCTTCCATTTGCTAACTACCTTTTTTTCTGTTTTTGGTAAGAATTTATTCATCAGGGGCCGTATGCACCTTAACTCTTCACTTGTTTTCACCGCTGGGCAGAACTAATCCAATTTGATTTAAATCTTTTGAATTTTGTTTTCGTAATAATTTTGGTTTTCTTGCTTTTTGTTTATGGCTTGTAACTGTTTGTAGATTGCTAGTGAGTTGTGTGTACTATTTGATTTCACAGGATATACATTATTGATACTATCTTGGCTGTAGTCGACTATCAATAGTAATATACATAATTACAACAAGTCTATTATAGATATATGAACCTGTCTCAAAAGGTGATAACTCGTTTTTTTTGTCCATTGTAATGATTGACACAAAACAGCACATTAACGGTTACACTGAAAAAACAAAGACATTTGCTTCAAATCAATATGTATTCTATTGGGATTATGAAACACCATGTAAAAAACAAATCAGCTTAAGCAGATAGTATGTTGATTGTTACAATGGACAAAGTTTTGTCCCATATCGCTTAGCACCTTTTGAGACAGTCTCATATGTACTGACATCAAGGTAGTCTTGATTTTCCTGTTCCAAGATTACAATATGGGAGAGATAATAGCCGGCCATTGAAACTCTCGAGATAGGATCCGTTGCTTTTGTTTGACATACCTTTGATAAAAAATTACTAACTTTTGATATATTTGAAGTAACTGTGTGCTTTGTCTGTTTGTGTTGTTTGTTTGTGTTGTTTGTTGGTGTTGTTGGCTTGTGTTGTGTTGTGTTGGTTGTTTGTTTGTGTTGTTTGTTCATGTTGTTTGTGTTGTTTGTTTGTGTTGCGTGTTTGTGCTGTGTGTTGTTGTTTGTTATGTTTGTTTGTTATGTTTGTTTGTGATGTTTGTTTGTGATGTTTGTTTGTGATGTTTGTTTGTGTTTTTTATTTGTAGTTTTTTATTTGTGTTGTTTGTGTTGCTTGCTTGTGTTGTGTGTTGTTGTTTGTTTGTGATGTTTGTTTGTGATGTTTGTTTGTATTTTTTATTTGTGTTGTTTGTTTGTGTTGTTTGTTTGTTTAATGACCCCCCATCTACCAGCACAAAGACGTAAACATCGGCTATTGGGGGTCAGTAAGAGTATCCAAATTTAAATATATAATTATATTCCTTTCAATTTAAAAAAAAGAAATATATCTGTATTGGTGTTGAGCGGTATTTGTTTTACTTGACTCCAGGTTGGAGTAACTGTTGTAAAAAAAAAATAGAATTTTTTTTTTTTTAAGTTAAGTTAAATTAGAATTTCCAGCCATTTCAGGGAGGCTACGTAATGAGATTTTGTTCTGGCCGCTGGAGAAGGGGGAGGGTAACTTCCTTCTTGGCTCACCCCCTTCTAGCTACGGCCCTAGCTCCCCGCCAACCTCCACAATCGACTAATTAGTCAAACCGCTTCTCTCTCCCAGTGTGGGGTCTCGGGTATGCCTGGTCAAATGCCAACATGGAAATCAGAGTGGGCGAAACAGTGTCGTGGATCTGGAAGTCACCGAAAATGAACAACGACCGCCTGTACTCCATCAAGGAGGCAGACTCCAACTACCAGCTCAAGGCTAACGGCATCCAGAGCACCACAGGGAAGGGTACGAGCACAGGTAAGTTATGCTGGTTACTGGGTTGTAATTGTTTGTTTGTTGTTGATTTACGCCACAGCAACATCTAAGGTCATATCAGGACGGGTACCGACTTGTGACAATGCACACTCATGGCGACTTTATAGTTGTTGTTGTTTTACGTCCTAGCAACATCTAAGGTCATATCAGGACGGGTACCGACTTGTGACAGTAAACACTCATAGCGACGTTATAGTACTGTCCCACTGAGAAACCAGGCCGCCGGCGCCATGACCTGATATCCCACTCAGTCACATTATCCTGACACTGAGCCAACCAGTCCTTGCCCTGTCCTAATAATGCCGAGCGCCTGGCTAGGAAGCGACAAGTATCAATTTTTAAGTCATTGGTTTGACTCGACCAGGGTTCGAACCCACGATCTACCAGCACGAGAGATGGGCGTTCTAACTCATTCGGCCATCCAGTCTGGTCTACTGGGTTGTGATGTCACAGCAATGACAGCGCAATGCACTGTGGGTCTGTGCGCCATCTTGGTGGGTGTTTTTTTTAGTGATGGCTTATTTACCCTGTCCATAATGAAAAAGTCGCATCTTTTTTTATAGCAAATGGTGGCCCCCATAGGGGGCAGCCATTTCCAACAGAAAAGAACAGCTGTGATTAGCTCAAATTATGGAAAGGTCCCAGTGGAATACATACATTATTTTTTTAGTAGTTTCTTGTTCAGACATTGTCACACATTTATGTATTTTTTGCACAGATTTAAGTATATTTGAAATGTATCTACATTGACCTCACAATATCCGTACTTAAATAATGGGAAACTCATCCTGCAAGGCTATGCTCGATATGGGACAGTGGTCACCCGATTTTCCTCCTTTCCTCGCTGTGGACCCTTCTCTGAAAGCCTTTGTTAAGTCGACCCAGTGGCTACGTAAGAGCTAGTTGGGTCTCCTCTTTTCATTGCTGTTAACTCTTCTCGTTGAGTGTTGTAGTATACGTCATGTGCTTTGGCTGCCGCAATATAGGCCAATGCTACACTTATGGAGCCACCATACTCACCCACTGCTCTATGGTGCTGCCACCTAGGGATCAAATATAGAGTTGACAAGATGGCTTCCAGAGACCCAGCATTGTCTCCCAGTTACTGTCATTTGTTTGTTTGTTGTTTTACGGCCTAACAACCTCTAAGGTCATATCAGGACGGGTACCGACTCATGACAGTGAGCATGCATGGCGACTTAATAGTGCTGCCCTACTGGAAAACCATGAGCACTATGACCTGATATCCCACTCAGTCACATTATCCTGACACTGAACCAACCAGTCCTTGCCCTATCCTAATAATGCCGAGCGCTTGGCTAGGAAGCGGCAAGTATCAATATTTAAGTCATTGGTTTGACTCAACCAGGGTTCTAACCCATGGATTCGGATCCCCCGATCTCCCAAAATAGTCTATGGTACTAGAAGCTGGGCTAAGGCCTGGTCACATACATGTTCGGGGATGTAGTTGAATGTAATGGAGGCTAACGTAGTTGAACGTACCGGCATCCATAGTTCTCCGTCATGCTAACTTGGTAATAACGTGGGTGGGCCGTGAGTTAAGATTAAATCTTTGGACATGTTCAAAAGAGAGCTACGTTAGACTTGGAGGCTAACATACTATGCTGAAGTTTCCATACTTTTAATGTATTCTAGCATGCTCTAGTGTACTCTAGCATACTTGGACATAGTTGAACGTAATTGACCATAGTGGAGGCTAACGTATGTTGAACGTAGTTGAATGTACCGACATCCGTGCTGTAGCATATTTATCCTTACCAAAACCTGCCATACCTTAATGTTTTTCACCGCAGTTTAACGTACTTACACCATGTTTGACCCACGTTAATCTATCCTACTTTCAACCACGTTCACTAACGTGTATGTGACCAGGACTTTAGAGTTAGGCTTCTGTGGTTTATATGGAAGATAGAAATTAGAATCAGACGCTATGAGTGCTGGTCAGAGTTGGTTTTGTTGCGCATAAAGAGAGATCATAACCCAAGTAGAAGGGTGCAGTCAAAGACCCTATAATAGTAAGATGGCCCACTCAGCCTGTACTGTGTAATCAAAATGATCAAACCCACCACTTGGTGCGCTGGCTGTTCTCTTGGTTAAACAGTTGCTATATTATATGTATAAATGTATATATGAATGTGAAAGATGTGTGATGATGGCGATGATGATGATGATGATGCTGATGTTGATGTGTATTTGTTCATAGCAATTTCATATTGATGTGTATTCATACTTACCTATCTCATGTATAATATAATTGTATGTGTTTACATGTGAAACACCAACCAGCAGCCGGGCTGATCAAACCCACCACAAGGTGGCACTGCAAAATTTACATTACCATGGGAGAGATAGGGAGTGAGCCGTCTTTTAGTATTATAAGGTCTTTTGTGCAGTTTATTTGAACTCCATATTTAGCAGTTTATATTGCAGATTGATGTAATTATTTCCATAACCCAGTTTCCTGACACTTATTCCTCATGTCATAGGTACAGGGTTGTGGGAGTAATTAACTAGATAAAGGGGATCCCCGCAATGGACCGTTCCACCCCAGCTAGCGGCCACCCCTCCACAGCTAGAAGTGACACAGTCCCCAGATATGCAGGGGTGGGTCGCTTCTCCTACAGGTGGTACAATAAACCAGAGATGGCCCGTGGACTGAAAAGGATTCGCGACATGTCGTCCATTGAGGAGTCAGTGAAACAAAGTGTTTGTCCGTCTCTTCCTCAGGTCAGTTCAACCGAACGTTCAGGGCCACCGGCGAATTCTTCTACACAAGCGAGTTTGTCAACTTCAAGACGCAAGAAATCAAAATGGTCGGGAAAATTAAGATCATTCCTTCGGTTTCGACAATATCCAAGGTCGTTGTGAAGGTCGATGGCCAGGAAGCCCCACACTCTGTTAAAGGTAATCAGCCATACCTGGGCCGTGTTCAGGGTACGCCTCCGAGACGACTCCCAGACGTCTTTTGGCTTATTTCCATTCATGGTACGCCTCTGAGTTGTCTCGGAGACGTCTCGCTTTTCAGACTGGAGGGAAAAAGCGTCTAAAAAATGTCCGCCATATTTAGGCAAAGTGGGGAAATGAAATGAGAGCCTAAATCCACAATCTAAGAAGCGACATTTATTCTTTGTATATGTCTTCATATTTCCCCGCTACTTTTGAGTTGAAAAATGTAATAAAACATGTAGTTTAAAAGATTTAAAAGTGAAATCGACAGCGTTCTATTGTTGCCATCTTGTCTTTTTGCATTCTCCCCCATTTCACCAAGTCCGTGCCAATATGGTTAGCCATTCAATACTGGAGCCAGAGTTCCACTTCCTGTTCCATACTTTTTTTTTTTTTGGTCCATTAGTTGTTTAAGCAGGGGAAATTTCAGTCATAGACAACTGGTCTTCCTCATTCCACTGCTGGTCGATAGAAAGCCCGAGCCTACACTTTTACCGACCCAAGGGATTTTTAACCTCCCACACCACATAGACATGGTATGAGAGCAACCGGGCTTTGATGACGCTTTATACACAGCGGTGGAAATCCAAATTGGCAGAGCTGGGGGCATGGGGAATCGAACCGCCGACCCTCAGATTAGGAGTCTGACCTAGAAAAAAGTCAGACACTCTAACCACTCCGCCACAGAGAACGCCAGCAGTTTTTGCCATCTTTTATATAGGGTTGGTATTCACCTGTGCAATGCAAGTATGGGGTTAATCTTTTATCTAGTATAAATGGAGTGTTGTTGTTTTTGGGGAGGTTTCAGTCGCATTGATGCGCTGAAGGCTGCAAATCTGCAGCACTAAATGGGAACCGTGTCTCAGATTTGGCATTTTGGGGTTTCCTAAGATTTTTCACTTGCACCCCCCCCTCCCCTGCTTGTAATGCAATTCGCGTCTTAAAGCAATGCATGATTCGAAATCCTGCTAAATAGTGATATAGTATATACTCTGATTTATTTTAGATTTTTGGGGGGTGGGGTGGGGGTGGGGGTGGGGGGGGGGTGGCGAGTGTCTGGGAAACAAGGAAAACCCCCTTGCGTTTGCCCCTGAGTCTATGCAACTTTAAAGCTGCATAGTCCGATGAAATATCAAATTTTCAAAACAAAACCAATTATCTAGATTTGATTTTACATATCTAACTTAGATACTGATGCACTTAATAAGCTTTTATTGTTGTGTGGAAGGCAATACTGAGTCAATTTAACAGAACCTGTTACTGTAGAAGTCTATGGTGTCAGAGTTTTGGCAAGCTTGCCAAAACTAATTTTCCATGTTTGCACTCAAAATATCTCAAAAGTTTACCATTTAAAATAAAACTAACTTTGAACTAATGTAAAGTAGATAGTAGTGATCGATCTAATATATTTATCTCAGAAAAATTACAGAAATTCAAAACCATTGGACTATGCAACTTTAATATTTCAACGACCGCTAACTCCAATCCTCAATTTCAGCGGCGAGCCCGGCCTGCCCAGCCTCTGACACGGTGACCGGCTGCTCAGCCACCCGCCCGGCCTCAAAGACGTCAGAGGTGAGCTTCTGCCACTTCGAGTGCAGCACGCCGGTAATCACCCACCTCACGCCAACCAGCAACGTGCGACCGGACGCCAAGCTGACCTTCACACTGACCGGCGGTCTGTTTGACATTTCCAAGGTCAAGGTCACCGTCTGCAGCAGCCCGTGCACCGTCAACACGGCGATGGCGACGGAGATCGAGTGCAAAATCCAGCACGAGGACAAGCTGGGCGTTAACCAGATCTGCGCCGTGACAGTGGAGATTGGCTCCCGGGGCCTGGCGCATTACGACATCGCGGACGGTTCCCGGCAGAGGGTGGACATCCAGCCGCTGATTACCAGCGTGTCAGCCGCCAAGGGCTCCGTGAACGGCGGCATGACGCTCACGCTGCAAGGCGTCGGCTTTGACAGCATTGGCACGCCAATGGTCGGCTTCGCAGACAGCGGGTCCTGCCTGGTCAACCCGAAATCCGTCACCTACACACAACTCACCTGCGAGACGAACCCGGGGCAGGGCAGCGGACAGGTGTTCGTCAAGATCCTGCCGCGAAAAGGCGCGCTGACAACGGTGGCTTGCGATCCGCCGTCGTCTTGTTCGTTCGAGTTCACCGCTGATAAAACTCCAAAGATCACCTCAGTCCAGCCGAGTTCGATTGGCACTGACGCCGGCGTGTTCACCATAGTCGGGCAGCATTTCAAAGCCGGCAGCGAACGCAGGCGGCGCGGCGCCGGAGCTGGTTCCCAGAGCGCGCTGTCGGTGAAACTGCTGCCGCCGGCAATAGCTTCAGCGGCGGATCCAACGTCGCAGATTACGCCTAACGTCAGCGTAGTCAGCGTAACCGATAGCAAAGTGAAGTGCACCGTGAACGGGTTGGTGAACTTGGCAGAGCCGTATAAGATCCAGGTTCGATCCAGTTGGGGTCTTTCCAGTCTGACGACGACGATTAACGCTGATATCACCATCAGCGCCATCTCTCCGACCAAGGTGGGGATCTGCGGAGCTCTAGTGTTGACGGTGACCGGCTCAGGGTTCCCTGCGAAGGAGAACGTCGTGGTTCAGGTGGGCAAGTTTAAGCGGGACTGCCCCATCATTTCTGGCAGTGCCACCGAACTCAGGTGCACTCTGCCCAACAATGCACCAGCCGTAACCACCGTTACCATCGTGCCACACGATGACGCCAAGAAGGCCGTCGCAAACAGCGAATTGAAACTGGAGTACGTCAAGGACTTGACACCGAGACTCACTGAGGTAGCGTTCGACGGGAACGCGATGACACTGAAAGGGTCTGGTTATGGAAGTAAGTAATTTTGAACGCATCTTCTTAGCTTATGCCTGGCACACACCTCCCATATACGATTCACGCCCTAAAACTGACTGCCCGACGCGACCCGTCACAACCCGACCCGACCCGACCCGTTTCCCGAAAACACGGACAACACACATATATATACCAACTGCTAAAGACTGGGGTGCTCACATATACCGTTTGCGATCCAAGTCCTCATCCATTCCCCTCTCTTCAATGCCCCTCTCTTCCATTCCCCTCTCTCCCATTCCCCCTCTTCCATCCCCCTCTCTTCCATTCCCTCTCTTCCGTCCCCCCTCTTGCGTTTCCCCCTCTAGCGTTCCCCCCTGTTGTATTCCTCCCTGTTGCGTTCCCCCTGTTGTATTCCTCCCTGTTGCGTTCCCCCTGTTGCATTCCCCTTTCTTCCATTCCCCTCTCTTCCATTACTCCTCTTCCATTCCCCCTCTCTCCTCTTCCATTCCCCTCTCTCCATTCCCTCTCCCTCTTCCATTCCCCTCTTCCATTCCCTCTCTTCCATTCTCCCCTCCCTCTTCCATTCCCCCCTCTCTTCCCCCTCTCGTTTCCCACCCCTCTTGCGTTCCTCCCTGTTGCGTTCCCTCCTGTTGCGTTCCCCTTGTTGCGTTCCCCTGTCTCCCGTTCCCCCTCTTCCATTCCCCTCTCTTCCATTCCTCCTCTTCGATTCCCCCCTCTTCCATTCCCCCTCTTCCATCCCCCTCTTGCATGGGGAATGGAAGAGGGGGAATGGAAAGGAGGAACGGAGGAGAGGGAATGGAAGAGGGGAATGGAGAGGGGAATGGAAGAGAGGGGAATGGAAGAGGGGGATGGGAGATGGGGGAAGGAAGAGAGGGAATGGAAGAGGGATGGGGAAGGGGAATGGAAGAGGGGGAATGGAAGAGGGAATGGAAGAGGGGAATGGAAGAGGAGGGAATGGAAGAGGAGGAATGGAAGGGGGAACACAAGAGGGAGGAACGCAAGAGGGGGGAACACAAGGGGGAATGCAACAGGGGAACACAGAGGGGAACGCAACAGGGGGAACGCAAGGGGAGGGGGGAATGGAAGAGATGGGAATGGAAGAGAGGGGCATGGAAGAGGAATGGAAGATGGGAATGGAGAGGGGAATGGAAGAGAGGGAATGGAGAGAGGAGAATGGAAGATGGGGAATGGAGAGAGGGGAATGGAAGAGAGGGAATGGAAGAGAGTGGAGTGGAAGAGATGGGAATGAAGAGGGGGAATGGGAGAGGGGGAATGGAAGAGGGGGAATGGAAGAGAGAGGGAATGTAAGAGAGGGGAATGGAAGAGAGGGGAATGGAAGAGGGGGAATGGGAGAGGGGGAATGGAAGAGAGGGGAATGGAAGAGGGGAATGGGAGAAGGGGGAATGGAAGAGGGGGGAATGGAAGAGGGGGGAATGGAAGAGGGTAATGGGAGAGGGGGAATGGAAGAGAGGGGAATGGAAGAGGGGGAATGGAAGAGAGGGGAATGAAGAGGGGAAATGGGAGAGGGGGAATGGAAGAGAGGGAATGGATGAGAGCGGAATGGAAGATGGGGAATGGGAGAGGGGGAATGGAAGAGAGGGAATGGAAGGAGGGGAATGGAAGAGAGGCAATAGAGAGGGGGAATGGGAGAGGGGGAATGGAAGAGGAGGGAATGGAAGAGAGGGAATGGAAGAGAGGGGAATGGAAGAGGGGGAATGGGAGAGGGGGAATGGAAGAGAGGGAATGGAAGAGAGGGGAATGGAAGAGAGGGGAATGGAAGAGAGGGGCATGGAACTTCGAAGAGAGGGGAATGGATGAAGACTTGGCTCACAAACGGACGATGGGTATCACACATATACCGTATAAGATACGACTGACCGCTCACATATACCGTTTCTCGAACGGCCCGATTCATTTTTCGGATGTCTTGCGATTCGAGTTTTAAGCCCTAAAACTGAGTTTTATACACGAATCGCAAGGCTCTGGTGTGCTAGGGGGTCACACACCTAATGACTGAAACCGACTATAACTCAAACTTAGTCGCGAAACGGGCAGTTTTAGGTTTTATACGGGAGGTGTGTACCGGGCATTAGACTCCACCTACAACATTAGTTGCATCTCAAAACGACCAACAGTATAAATCTCTTATCACTGAGTACCATTTCTGTCATAAATCAATTAGTATACATATACATAGATGTGTGTGTGTATATAGTTATTTTCCATGTTTCTTTTTTGTTTAGATTTATTTTGTGCAGAGTAGCAGTATAATTCCTGGCAGCCACCCCCCCTTGCCGTCACTGTGCTAAGATGATGTCTGTTGAATTCATGTCCTTAGAAACTTGTTACAGCACTGCCCGCCGCCCCTATCGGTTGTGTGCGGTGGCGAAAAAATGCGTAGTCGACCCAACTGTTGCAGGTCGCGTCACAATATGGGACACCGTTGCAACAGGTTATGGTATGTCACGATCGCGCAAACGCCAACCCGCGATGTCGGAGTTGGTGTTGGTGAGGAAGGGTTGTTTTGGTTTTGGGAAGTTTTCAGTCGCATTGGTGCGCTGAAGGCTGCAAATCTGCAGCACTAAATGGGCACCGCTGAAAGCAGTCCCATGTGGTCGGGAGTTTGCTTTCGATGGCTAGTGATCAGAGGAATTGGGGGGGGGAGGAAGGAAGGAAAAAGGCAGCCGAAGAGCCCAACCACAGTCCTCTGAGAGGGCCGTCGGAAGCTGGGTGGTTGGTTTAGTTTTACGCCCCAGTAAGACCCTTGGCCATACCAGGACATGCACTGACTTGTTTCTGACAGTGTGCACTCATGGCAACTTTATAGTGCAGGGATGAAAGATCTCCGCGATTTCGCGGATTTCCGGGATTTTTCCTGTAGCTTTGAGTGTATACTAATAGTAATACATTGTGCCCGTCCTGATATGACCTTAGATGTTGCCAGGACGTAAAACTCCAACACCCAACCTACCAATACGTTATTTTACTAATATGTGGTGCAAACGCCGCAGCACTAGCAGCGTATACTAGTCAACCTATATTGGTTCTCACAGTCAACACCAGGTGGCAGCACCACACTATATGCTTCTATCGCCGCAGCACTATCAGCGTATACCGATATGTGGTGGAAACGCCGCAGCACTAGCAGCATATACTACCAATACATGCTTCTAACTGCGCAGCACTATCAGCGTATACCAATATTTATGAAACCTGACTTCCGGGAATTTTCAGGGATTCTCTGACAATGCTAAGCCTATGGGAGAATATCAGCATTTCCGCTTTTTTCCCCGGAGACCACTTTCATCCCTGATAGTGATGGCCCACTGGGAAATCAGGCCACCGGCACCATGACCCGATGTCCCTCACAGTCACATTATCCTGACACTGTGCGCCCAGTCCTTGTCCTGATCTCGTAAACGCCAAGCACCGAGCAGCAACAGGTACCTATTTTATAATCATTGGTTTGACTCGACCAGGATCCAAACTTCGTGAGGAAGGGGTGGGCGGAGAGAGGGTATGGTGCAGGAGGGCTGGTTATTGGAGTTTACGTCCAGGCAACTTCTAAGGTGATTGGGAGTGGGGTTTTGGAGGTATGGCGCAGGAGAGAGGGGGTTGAGCGTTGGCTAAATGAATTGGGTGAGTGCAGGCAACGTAATGCAGGTGTAGCATTCACTTGTGACTGTGTCGGCTGTACTTTCTGTAGAGTTTGTAGTCTGTGTCGGTGACATTGTTCACAAGGGATGTTAGTTAGTGCCCCGGGCCGAACAGTGATGTCTTAGATCATCAGCCCAACGCCAGGTGGAGAAGCGCGTCCCATGAAGTTGCCATGGACCGTGTTGGCACTGCGATTCCCTGGTCTGTATTTAGTAGCCGCTATAGCCCTGACAGCCTGATAGTGCATAATTCACTAAAGCCGAAGACAGGAAGTAGTATATAGTATAATATATCAGACTAGTGAACACCACGACGACTATTATGCAAGTGGCGGCACCATTCTCACATCACTCGACGAAATAAGTGAAGAATTGGCTCACACCTTTGCTGGAAACTCGTCTTTGGCAAACTGCCTCCCGGGCTTTCGGGCCATCAAGGAACGTCAAGAGCGAAAGCTCTTGGACTTTTCTTCCGGTGGCGAGGAGCACTACAACTCCCCATTCAGTATGGGTGAGTTGAGGTGTTCTTTGGAAAGCTTCATGCGATTGGCCTTCGTGGCCACTTGCCAATTTTCATCAGGAACTTTCTCGCCTTCAGGCATTTCCGCGTCCGTGTCAAGACTACCTATTCCAGCCTACACTCACAGGAACTAGGAGTACCTCAATGCAGCATACTGGCCGTAACCCTTTTCGGGGTCAAGGTCAATGGTATTGCTGCTGCTGTAAAGCGGGGGGTCTCCTGTAGTCTTTTCGTGGACGACTTTGTTTTATATTACAGCAGTGCTAACATGAATGTCATAGAGAGACAGCTACAACCAAGCATAAATGGGATCCATCGATGGTCAGTTCTGAACGGTTTCAAATTTTCCAAGACCAAAACAGTCTGCATGCACTTCTGCCTGCTGCGTAGAATGCATGCAGAACCGGAGCTGACCCTGGATGGGGATCCCATTAAAGTCGTTGAGAAGACCAAATTTCTGGGCCTCATTCTCGGCGCAAAAGTGTCTTTTGTGCCACATATAAAGTACCTGAAAACAAGATGCCTGAAAGCGCTGGATATTCTGAGGGTGCTGTCCAGTTCAGAGTGGGGAGCGGACAGAGATGTTCTGCTCTCCGTGTACAGAACCTTGGTTCGGACACGAGTGGATTACGGCAGCATAGTATACGGTTCCGCAAGGAAATCATATATTGGGCTGCTAGACATGATCCACCACCAAGGACTGCACCTGGCCCTTGGGGGCCTTCCGCACCTCACCGGTTCAGAGCCTTTATTTCGAAGCCAATGAACCATCACTTAACAACAGGAGAATCAAACTGGCCATGCAATATGTAGTCAAGATAAAAACTAATGCATTGAATCCTGCACACAATTGTCTATTCGAGCAACATGACGAATCCAGGTATGAAGCCAGGTCAAATTACATCCAGCCACTGAGGCTCCGAATGAAACCTCATTTGGAGGCCTTGGGCATGGATTTGGACGTGTTGGAGGATGCCAAAGTCCCAGAACATCCCCCGTGGTCGTTGAGAAAGCCATCGGTTATCCTCCGACTCACGGAACTGAGGAAGTCGGGACACATCCACTCGAGTACCAAGGACTGCATGCAGAGATTCAAGGCCAGTTCGCAGACCACCTCTCCATATACACTGATGGTTCGAAAGACCAAAGCCGGGTAGCTGCTGCGGCAGTCTGCCGACGGAAAATATTTGCTGTACGTTTGCCCGATCAGAGCTCGATTTTCACTGCAGAAGCCCGAGCACTCCTTCTCGCATTGGAGTGTTTCGAGGTATCCAACCACACTATGTTATGTACAGTGATTCGTTCTCTTGCCTCCTGGCTGTTGCTGGACTGAAAACGAATCACCCTATTCTAGCAACGGTCATTTATAAAATGAACCAACTGACAACGGATGGGTATGACATCCACCTGTGCTGGGTGCCTGGCCATGCCGGCATACAAGGAAGCGAACGAGCTGATCCGGCTGCGAAGAAGGCCCTGAACTGTGATCTTGAACCGTGTCTGATCCCTCACTCTGATCTGAAACCACTAATAGCCACCCACATAAAATCCAAATGGCAACATGAGTGGGATGAAAACATTAATAAACTTAAAGAAATTGAACCATCTGTGGGAAAGCCACCACAGACTCATGCGGGAGGTCGGCGGGACCAAGTGGTCCTTAGCCGCTGCCGTATTGGCCACTCGTGGCTTACACATGCTTTTCTGCTCAAGGGGGAACCTCCCCCTGAATGTATTGGGTGTCAGTCCCTGCTGACACTCAAACACATTTGACTAAGTTGCGTTGATTTTTTGGCCCTGCGCCAACGGTTCTACACTGCAGACAGTATGCATGACCTTTTTACTCAGGTAAAACAGGAAAACATTTTAGCCTTTTTGAGGGCAGCTGGACTGTACCACCTCATATAGTTTACTAAATAGATTCTATCAATTATTATTATAACTTTTCTTTTTCTATGGGAATTTGTTTCCCTTGACCACAAATATATGATTGTGAGCTTTCTAATTTAATGAGTGTCTATTGGCACATAATTGATTGTCTGCTTTTACATGTAAAAGCGATGGTTTGAACAAAAAACAAACATTTCTCGCCGTGAATATGGCCTATGCTGCCGACACGGCGTAAAGCAACCACCAATCAATCAATCAATCAGAAATCCTGCAGTGTGAGTGAGGTTTCCCACGCCTATTAGGGATGAAGGTCACACATGGTACAATAATAAAGTATATATAATAACAAATAATTCCCTTCCGCACCTTTATACTCACATATGCGTTATGCATCATATATATATATATATATATATATATGAGCCTGTCTCAAAAGGTGATAACTCTTTGTTTGTTTGTCCATTGTAACAATTGACACAAAACAGCACAGAAATGGTTACACTGAAAACACAATGACATTTGCTTCAAATCAATATGTATTCTATTGGGATTATGAAACATCATGTAAAAAACAAATCAGTTTATCCTGAGCAAATGCATAAGCAGATAGTGTGTTGATCGTTACAATGGACAAAGTTTTGTCCCATATTGCTTAGCACCTTTTGAGACAGTCTCATATGTATATTTATAGGGGCACTCTAATATATAAATATATATATATAACCAGTAGCAGTGTATGATATATATATCAACAATATGAGTGTGTATATTAAAAATAAATGTGTATATATATGCATGCTATTAATAATTGCTATGGCGACTAATTTACACAGTAAACAAATAATGTTGAGGTAAATGATTAAGCAGGGGAAATTTCAATCACATCCAATTGGTTTATCTCATTCCACTGCTCCTTGCCCTATCCTAGTCATGCTGAACGCTAGGCTACATAGCGACAAGTATAAACTTTGAGTCATTGGTTTGACTCGGCCAGGGTTCGAAACCGGGATTTCAAATCCCATGACCTACTAACATGGGAGGCAGGCACTCAACTCATTTGACTACCCTGTTGTTATTATGAATAAGAACATTGTCGATGTATAATAATTTGAATATGCTCCTTTAATAATTTATCCAGGTGACAAGAGCAAAGTGTCCGTTTCGATTGGAGGAGTGGCAGCAACACTGACAAACGTAAACGACACACTCATCACGGGCACTGTCGGATCTGCCGCAGCTGGAGAATATCTGGTGAGTTCTCAAACCGATTTCACAGATGAGATACACCTGTCATCCATGTGATAGTCCCACCCAGCGCGGTGGCTTAATTGGTAGAGAGCGGGCCTAGCGTATGAAGGTCGGGAGTTCGGTTCCCGCTCGAGTCAAACCAATGACTTTGAAATTGATACTTGTCGCTTCCGAGCCTGGCTCTCGGCATTATTAGTATAGTGCAAGGACTGGTTGGCTCAGTGTCAGGATAATGTGACTGAGTGGGATATCAGGTCATCGTGCGGCCGGCCTTGTCTTCCAGTGGGGCAGCACTATAAAGCCACCATGAGTGTGCCCTGTCACAAGTCGGTACCCGTCCTGATATGGCCTTAGATGTTGCTAGGACGTAAAACAACAACAAACAAACAAGTAATGATGTAGGCTGTTGAAATGGTCCTATAGATTTTCACCAACAACCGGCCCTCTGACGGCACTGGCAAGAACTAATATGGGTCACGACTCAGCGTGCAGCATGCTCTGTAGAAATGGTCTTATAGATGATTTCCATCATCAACCCACCCTCTGGTGGCACTGGCAGGAACTAATGTTGTAGGTGGCAGCTAATCATGCAGCGTGCTCTATGGAAAAGGTCATAGACGATTTCCACGACCAGCCTACCCTATGGTGGCAATGGCAAGAACTACCTTTACAGATTGGCAGCTGCTTGTACAGCATGCTCTGTGGAAAAGGTCTTATAAACGAGTTCCATCACCAAGCCACCCTCTGGTGGCAGTGGCAAGAACTAATGTTGTATGTAGTTGCTATCTGTGCAGCATGCTGTGTGGAAAATGCCTTTTCCCTGTCTTCAGCAATTCTTGCCATGTACGATCAATTTCTCAGCGAACACTTTTTATTTGTGTTCTTTGATTCAATGCCCTCCTGATGATGGTGTCTTTACTATGTCAGAACCATATTGGTCTGAATGCAGGGCTGTCCGCTGTAGACGTACTTATGGATGTCACTGGAGCTTTTTTGATTAAATCCTTCTTCTTTTTTAATTTTTTTTACGTGTATGTATAAATGTTTACCGTTATGCAAATATTATATGAGCGGTGAAGGTGAATCTATTGTGTGCTGATTCTGGAAGGTTCTATGGTACAGCTAGAGCAGCTTGGAGCCTAGATAAAGGATTCACCCGATTCTCGCAGTCGCAGTACACGGGTGAATACCAACCCTATATAAAAACGGTCGAAAAAGCGGGTTAAGGAAATGAGAGCCTAATTTCACAATCTAAGAAGCAACAGTTATTCTTTACATATGTCTTATTGATAGCACGCTACCTTTGAGTTGAAAAATATAATATAATATCTAGTTTAATAAGATTTAAAAGTGAAATCGACGGCGTTCTGCGGCCGCCATCTTGTCTTTTTGCATTCTCTCCCATTTCACCAACTCTGTGCCTATATGGGTAGCCTTTTGATACTGGAGCCACAGTTTCTAGTTCATATTCCATACTAACCCTATTTTCGCCCATATTTACACTACGTTGTCCTTCACTCGTGTACTACAAGTACTGGGTGAATATTTTATCTACTTGGAGCCCTGTTGCCTGTTGGGGTAGGTAAGCAAAGGCAGCTGGTCAGCAAGTGCTTCCTGTCCTAACACCGGTTGGTCACTTTTACCTGGGTGGGTTGCACTGTTGTTTTATGCACACACACATACACACACACACAGACATTCACTTATTAGTGGACCAATCGGTAGAAAGCGGGCTTCACGTACGGAAGGTTGGGAGTTCGAATCCGGGTCGAGTCAATCCAATGACTTTGAAATTGATACTTGTCGCTTCCTAGCCTAGCACTTGGCATTAATAGGATAGGGCAGGGACTGGTTAACTCAGTGTCAGGATAAAGTGACTGAGTGGGATATCAGGTCATAGTGCCGACAGCTTGGTCTCCCAGTGGGGCAGCATTATAAAGTCACCCTGAGTATGCACTGTCACAAGTCGGTACCCGTCCTGATATGACCTTAGATGTTGCCAAGATGTAAAACTCCAACAACCAACCAACTAAGACCACTAAGAGGTGCGCACTGTCACAAGTCGGTACTCGTCCTGATATGACCTTAGATGTTGCCAGGACATAAAACTCCCAACAACCAACCAACCCTTGTTCGCTTCGTCTTCCCTCCAGGTGGAGCTGCTGGTGGCCGACAAGGGCTGCGCGCCGCACAGCTTCAAATTCGTCTATAACATGACCATCACGTCACTAAGCGTCAACGAAGGTCAGCCTTTCGGGGGGGGGGGCGGGTGGGGGGGTCACGTGACTGTCATGTGACAGAATAATAATGACGTCGTCATGGGGTTGATGAAAATGGGAAATATTGCACCTAGAACCATATTTGAATTTGCACTTCTTGCCATACCTGGGCCGAGCGTGCTAACTATTACACTCCCCGGGTTCCCTGATGCAATCATCATATGCCGGATGGCTGAATGAGTTGAGCGTCCGTCTTCCGTTTAAGTAGGTCGTCGGATTCGAACACACTTGCTTGCATTGATCTTATCTATTCAACTGAAATACTAGTCCCGCTATTAAACATTTATTGTTGCGGAGAACTAGAAGGAATATTAAGTCAATACACGATTTCCGCGACTAGTACGACACCTGGTGATAAGCAACGACACTCATGTTGTGGGTCGACAGTGTGTCACTGTTTTGTTTTACACTGACGATCAAGCTTTTCAATCAATCAATGAATCAATAGGATACAGCTATAATTATCAAAAATGATAAAAAAAATGGTAAGTATGTTTTTTCTATAAATTCACATTTGTACCAAAAAGACTGTCAGTTGCTCAATATGAAGCCAGTGTTAACAAAGCCTCAATTGCCTCTCCAACGACTCTTGCGACCCACAAGTCCAGTCTGGATTACATTCTGCGCATGCATCGCGGAAATCGTGTATTTGATAGAATCTATTGTTGCTAAAAGACATGCATTTCCGTATGCATGCTAAATCTATCTTTCTTGTTTTCACTTTAAATATGCCCACAGTTGGCGGTTTCAAAGCTGCATAGTCCGATGGAAACATCAAATTTTCAAAGCCAAAATAATTATCTAGATTTTATTCTACGTATCTAACTTAGATACTCGTCAAAGACCCTATAATACTAAGAGGGCTCACTCAGCCTGTACTGTGTAATCAAAATGATCAAACCCACCACTTGGTGCGCTGGCTGTTCTCTTGGTTAAACATGTGCTATATTATATGTATAAATGTATATATGAATGTGAAAGATGTGTGATGATGGCGATGCTGATGATGATGATGTGTATTTGTTCATAGCAATTTCATATTGATGTGTATTCATACTTACCTATCTCATGTATAATATAATTGTGTGTGTTTACATGTGAAACACCAACCAGCAGCTGGGCTGATCAAGCCCACCACAAGGTGGCACTGCCAAATTTACATTACCATGGGAGAGATAGGGAGTGAGCCGTCTTAGTATTATAGGATCTTTGTACTGGTGCACTTATCAAACATTTGGCACCACATAGAACGGAATAATACCACACCAATTTAATAGAACCTGCTATTGCAGAGATTTGGCATGCTTGCCAACATTAATTTTGCATGGTTGTACTTCAAATATTTTAAAGTTAAGCCCTTTATGTTAAACTAGTTTAAGATAAAAGGTACTTCAATCCAAAGTAAGGTAGATTATAGCGATCAACCTAGTAATATATATTATTTTTTTTGGTCAAATTTTTATTCCAGTTGAATAACATCTTTTTTCAGCACCGAGGCGCTGGTCTTCTGGCCTTAACAATTATAGTGCATATGAACCATTTATGGATGAGACGATGCGATGGTATGAACAATATAGACAGTAGTAGGTTAAAATGAGGCATTACAAATATAGTATGCAACTTTAAACAAATTCTAGATATAAAAGCCAAATTAAAACTAATACTAATTCATATTCATTAGTCAACAATTTAATATTTTATTTTATTTAAATATTGTATTTCAACAAAAATATGGATATGTTTAATTTTCACACAGAAACTGACTATCATGTTCTATAAATTGACTTTAAGTTTGTTCACTGGCAGTCAATTTGCAAACCTTTCATCTCAGTCTCTTGCTGTTATTAATTACAATACAATAAAACCTCTCTATACCGACCTCTCCACAGATCGACCACTCCCCTATATCGATCGCTTTATTTGGGTTCCAACAATACCATTGTTAGGATATTCTAACTCTAAACCGACCATCTCCCTAAATGGAACACTTAAAGTCGGTCCCATGACCGGTTGATTTAGAGAGGTTTTACTGTAAAACATAATAAAATATTATGATGATCTATTGTGGGAAATCTCAAAAGGCATGATGTACCTTTCTTCATCTTTTTTTATTATTACATTTGTTGATTAAGCAGGGTAAATTTCAATCGCAGACAATTGGTCTTCCTCATTCCACTGCTCGTTGTCCTATCCTAATCATGGCGAGCGTCTGCCTATGCAACCACAAGTATACATTTTTATGTCATTGCTTTGACTTGGCCAGGGTTTGAAATCCCACAACTTGCCACACAAGTGGTGGATGGTCTACTCATTTGACCATCCTCCCGTTAACAAATATTTACGGTTCACTTTTTCTATGACACACAGGCAGTTTTGGTGGTGGACAGATGATCGACATTATCGGGACAGGGTTCAGTTCTGACAATACGACTGTCACGTTCTGCGGTCTTCCAGCCACTGTCGACTCCAAGCCCACCATGTCCAAGATCACTGTCACCACACCGCCTCAAGGTCAGAACTGGCATTTGTGTTCTCCTTTGCTTTTTATTAATTTAATTTTTCCAATTTATCCAGTGCAGCTTGAATTAATTACCATTTTTTAAATTTTTATTGAGGCTGTATTTATACTGTCCATAGCATGTAAGCCCCCCAATGTGTTGCTACCTTGTTGTGGTGGGGAGGCTTGTGTGCCTCCGTGACCATGAGAGCTATACCGGCGGGGGCTAGCCCCCTGGCAGGTTTAACCAAGCCGGGCAGGACTCATGGTAGAGGACAGACTAAGAGCAGCAACTGGTCCTCCAGGTTGGGGGTTGGGCATGGGGCCAACAACCCCACCCTGGAAAAAGAACAACGTTACAGAATCACAAACAAGAAACTCAAGGCCCAGGACTGGGAAAACTGGAGAGCCCTTGTTTGTGGCCTATGCCCAAAGTTGGGCGGTAGGCGACACGTTCATCGACGACATGGCTGAGGAGGTGTTTGTGTGGATGGGCGCTGACGCCTCAACGGGCGAAGAAGAAGAAAAAGCATGTAAGCCCGGGTATCCAGGCTTGTTTTCAATGCTGGCCAACTGTAGTGTTGGTGTTGTCTTACCAAACAGTTGATAAGTTATTTGATTGCCATTGGAATCAAACCTTCAAAATTTCATTTTTAACATTCATATTTGTTTTGTTCATTGCTCCATATATAGCCATTTCATAACAAGGAAAGTGAAATTAGTGAGAATTAAAATTACCCTCAGGTACAAATCTTTTATTGTAATTCAATTTTTGGATCGCCATTTACAGGCTGTTTGCGCGTGAACTCTAAGACTGTTCTGCTGAACAAAATCCTTTAGCAGAATAAAAGTAAATGTAATCCTGAGCTCATTAAATTTTCCAGATTAAAACTAAGGTAATTACACTAGCTTTATTCTATTAAAGAGGAGAGCAGAAGTATGACACCAACTACAATCATTTTTTTTTTTTTAAAGTAATTAAAAGGAGGATATCAAAAATAACCTAATGACAAATAATAAAACCCCAAATAATATTATCAAAAACTATCAACAATTGACTGGTTTCTGTTTTCTTTAGCATTTTTTAAATTGTGTTTGTGTGTGTGTACATATTGCCATATTGGAACATCAGTGAGCACTAGCGGGAACCTGGCGTGCGCTGTCACTGTCACTGTCAACCACCCGGGGACGACTGGGGCTGTCAGCATGAACTCATCCACACAGTTCACCTACAAGGGTTCCCGGACACCGACCATCACCGGCATGACACCAAGACGTGGGGGAACTGGCGGTAACACATCTGTAACCATCACAGGGCGCAACTTTGGGTGAGTTAGGCCAGTAGTATAGTACATAATGGCCCTGTCACATTACGACGCATCGTGCAAGCGTGTGACCAACGGCTAAAATCACTTTCAAACATTAGGATGTGTCAAACTTTTCGACGCGGGGGGCAAAGTTGGATGTATACATAATGTAGCAAAGCGTATGGCTAATGTGCCTCCCAGCGAAAAACACTTGCAATACTCTCACGGTGCACTCGCAGAATGCTGGTGAATATTATATACGTATTTCGATCACCAGAAGTACGTCTTATATGTTACATATGTCAAAACATGGTGGAGAAACGCAAAACATATGTTATCCATACATATACGTTATCCATACGTTGTCAATACGTTGTCAATACATGGACTGTACATTTCCGCTGGCTCTCCGTCCGATTGACGTAGGCCAACGTAGTGCTAGGTAGCAACAATGTTTGTCTGACATACGTATAACGTACATCAACATATGTCTAATGTATACTGAATTTACATCCGACGTAAAAGCCACATGTTGTCGAACATAGAAAGTTTTGCGCATGCACAAAACTTTCGCGACCCCTTGATGAGCAACGCCGTATGAAAACGGACATCGACGTATACCAATGTACACATAACCAATGCGTAATATTCGAGTCACCCATATTGACATGCACCGACGTATTGGCACAAAATCACCAAACATCGGCGCACGCTTGCGCGATGCATCCTAGGTTGACAGGGTTATAACCTAATAGGCTATTGTGTGTCACACATTCATGTGTACACATCCGGTCCATATATAATGTTTGAAAATTGTGATGAATGTCAAACATGTGCCTGCTTTCAGAACGGCTGAGGGAACGTTTTTAATCCTGGGTGATTGGACCAATGTGACGACGGTGTCATGGATCGATACAAAGATTGTCTGTAAAGTGCCTGCCCCACCGCAGACACAACGAACAGATTTCATTATCAAGTCAGCTTATGGAGATTCCATCAAGGTTGGTCAGTTATAGAGATTGATGACATTGCTATTAAGTATATTCACCCCCACCTTCTCACCCATTGTTTTATTGATTTTTTTAATATTTCTTTTGGTCCATTAGTTGTTTAAGCAGGGGAAATTTCAGTCATAGACGACTGGTCTTCCTCATTCCACTGCTGGTCGATAGAAAGCCCGAGCCTACACGTTTACCGACCCAAGGGATTTTTAACCTCCCACACCACATAGACATGGTATGAGAGCAACCGGCCTTTGATGACACTGTAAGTTATACACAGCGGTGGAAATCCAAATTGGCAGAGCTGGGGGCACGGGGAATCAAACCGCCGACCCTCAGATTGGTCGTAATGCGAAGCATTACGTTTGATGCGAGGAGAGGAAGAGACCCACCCCCGGGCTGTCGCGCTGCGCTCTCACCTCACCCGACGCCGCCGCGCGCCGCTCCCTCCCCCGCCCCCCTGTCGCGCAGCATTCGCGCCTCACCCGACGCCCGCTGCTCACCGCCTCTCGCCCTCCCCCGGGCCGGCAGCATTCACACCTCACCTGCTGTCGCCCGTCCCCCTCCCCTTATAAGGCCGCCCGCCGGCCTCCCTCAGGCACTCGCCTTCCTGCCGCCCTCCAGCTCTCTTCCATTTTTCTTTGGGATCACCTCACCTCGGACCGCTGTTACACCTCAGGCCTCGCTATGCCAGGACAGGGAAAAGGCAAAGGACGCAAGGGCTCCCGGGCGGCCGCCCTCGGCACCCCGGGGCCGTCTTCAACTCCCCGGCGGGACCAGTCTCCCGCCTCAGCCCCGGCGTCTCCCTCGGCGCCCTCGGACCGCACCTCGGGCGCCGAAACATCGGCGATTCTGGAGGCCCTCCAGCGTCTCCAGATCGAGCAGCGCCAGACTGCCGCCGACATCCATGCCCGGATCGACGCCCTAGCGGCCGGGGGGGCTTGGCCCGCGCCCGAGGCGCCCTCTCCTGCACCAAGACGCCAGGCCGCCTACGCTGCCGCACCCGCCCCCGCACCAGGGGCCCGGCCCCCGCCGCCCCCTCAGGCGACCCTGCCGGGGGCAGCACACCCCACCTACGAGCGCTACCACCACCTCGCCAGCCGAGCCGCCCCACCCCCCCGGGACGCTTACTACGAACAGCCGAGCCAGCACACCCCAGCATCCGCAGCCGACGCCGTACGAGAGATACTGGCCTCCGCCGAGGCGCGGCATTCCGGGAGGCGCCAAGGCATCCCGAGGGACTACATCTTCCCCTCAGACCTCGTCGAGAGGGGGCCCGAGAGGAAGCCGGTGAAGAGGGGCGAGGCGACGAGGGACGAGTACAGCCTCGCCCTTCTCACCCTCATCGACCACCCCAATTTCCCAGCCCACTCCGTCCAGTGCCTACACCACCATCACCTCACCGTGCTGAGGGACAACCTCCTCTACCCCTGGCCAACCGTCCGCCGCTATTCCGAGACGGTGTTCTCATGGATAGCGGACGGGAGGCTCCCCCAGGGGTGGCACGACCCGGTCGCCCTCGACCTCCTGAGGGTGCAGACCCTCACCCTCCCCGCCCCTCAGGCCGCCCCGGCAGCAGCGGTCCCCCGAGGTGACGACCCTCCCCGAGGCGCACACTTGCCCCGAGCCCAAGTCGACGCCCGCACCGCCTACGACAGGCATACCCACGGGGCCCCTTGCCCGGCCTGGAACCGCGACCCCGCCTCGTGCGATCGGGCCCCCGTCGGGGAGGCCCACGGCGAGGCGGGGGACAGGCGCCGTCACGTCTGTGCCTACTGCGCCAACGTGCGGCGCATCCTAACTATGCAAAGCGAGGCCGGCTGCATAACGAAACAAGCCCGTAAGCGCCAGAGCCCCCCCACCTCGGCGGATTTTTGATCCGCCGGCCTCCCCCCGGCCGGCCCGGGGGGCCCTTCCCGGCGCCTCACCCTCACCACTGCCGACAGCTCCGCGACTTCCACCGACAACCTCCCAGCGACCACCGATCGCAGCGCCGCCCAGTCAGAGCCGGGGATCATCACCTCGGACCTCACGCCTCAGACCACAGCCCAGCCGAGCCTCACGAGGAACCCTCTGCCGATATCACAGCCGCCGACCCTCACGACACCGCCTTCACCAACCCGCCCGACCCAACCCCGACCGCCACCCCACTCAGCCCTGAGGACTTTGCTGCCCTCCTGCTCAACCCTCGCCGGACCTCCTCACCGGATCTCTCCAAGGAGCGGGCTTCCTCTATCTTTGGCCGCCCGCCCCTTGTCGACCTAGGCCCCGGACACTCCCCCCCCCCCACCCAGGGAACCTCAGGGCACCTGGACCCCCGAGGCGGTCCACCCTTACGTGCCCCGCCTCGCCCCCTCGGGCGCGCCGCGAGCCCTCTCCGCCGCTTTGGTGGAGGGCTCCTCGGCACCCCCTCACTGAACACCTACAGACATTTGACTCTGCCTGAACTTTCTTATTTTTTCCCTGTACATTTCCCTGTTGCTCCTCATGAGCCCTATCATCGCATTGCTCCTTATGAGCGCCTTTCTTTCCACCCCCGCCTTGCCTTCTTCCTTTTCGCGCATCGGTCGTAATGCGAAGCATTACGTTTGATGCGAGGAGAGGAAGAGACCCTCCCCCGGGCTGTCGCGCTGTGCTCTCACCTCACCCGACGCCGCCGCGCGCCGCTCCCTCCCCCGCCCCCCTGTCGCGCAGCATTCGCGCCTCACCCGACGCCCGCTGCTCACCGCCTCTCGCCCTCCCCCGGGCCGGCAGCATTCACACCTCACCTGCTGTCGCCCGTCCCCCTCCCCTTATAAGGCCGCCCGCCGGCCTCCCTCAGGCACTCGCCTTCCTGCCGCCCTCCAGCTCTCTTCCAGATTAGGAGTCTGACCTAGAAAAAAGTCAGATACTCTAACCACTCCGCCACAGAGAACGCCACTGTTGACAGCAAGGGCCATATTCATGGTGAAAAGCTATTGGTATTAATTCTATCAGTCTGCCCATCGCTTAAGCTTTTCATTTTGGTGTGCATCCCACAGTCTAAAGGAAGAGCAAAGGAGTTAGGGAGCAAAGGCTGACTGTAACAGTCAAACTGATGTAGTTACCACTTACCACGATAAAAATCTTTGAGCAGATTTGATCTGTTACACCGTTAAAGATACCTAATATGACATGCACCATCTATGGCGACCATGAGGGGCAGAGACTATGCAAGGGCACAGACTATGCAGGGGCACAGACTATGCAGGGGCACATACTATGCAGGGGCATAGACTATGCAGGGGCACAGACTATGCAGGGGCATAGACTATGCAGGGGCACAGACTATGCAGGGGCACATACTATGCAGGGGCATAGACTATGCAGGGGCAGATACTATGCAGGGGCATATACTATGCAGGAGCATAGACTAGGCAGGGGCATAGACTATGCCGTGCCATACACTATGCAGGGGCATACACTATGCAGTGAATAGACTATGCAGGGGAACATACTATGCAGGGACAGACTATGCAGGGGCACAGACTATGCAGGGGCACAGACTATGCTGGTGCATAGCATATACAGGGACGTAGCCTATGCAGGGGCATAGACTATGCAGGAGCGTAGATTATGCAGGGGCATAGACTGCAGGGGCACAGACTATGCAGGGGCCCAGACTATGCAGGGGCATATACTAGGCAGGGGCATAGACTATGCAGGGGTAGAGTATGCAGGGGCACATACTATGCAGGGACAGACTGCAGGGGCATAGACTAGGCAGGGGCATAGACTATGTCGGGGCATATACTATGCAGGGGCAAATACTATGCAGGGGCATATACTATGCAGGGGCATAGACTATGCAGGGGCATAGACTAGGCACGGGCATATACTAGGCACGGGCATATACTATGCAGGGGCACATACTATGCAGGGGCACAGACTATGCAGGGGCATATACTATGCAGGGGCATATACTATGCAGGGGCATATACTATGCAGGGGAGCAGACTATGCATGGGCATATACTATGCAGGGGCATATACTATGCAGGGGCATATACTATGCAGGGGCATAGACTATGCAGGGGCATAGACTGTGCAGGGGCACAGTCTACAGCAACATAAGAAGAACCTGCAAAGTTTACCCAGGCCGCGGCCATGAAGATAGAGGGTCAAACTTTACACTATGATAGTTTTGACCTCCGATTCCCCCTATTTAGGACCAACATTGAAGAGGAATCCATATATCGCCATGATGAGCATTTTTTTTTTTTAATTGTGCGGTATTTATTCTACCCATAGTGTGTAAGCTCCCGCGAGGGTGCTTGTTTTCAACGGTGGACAGCTGTGAGGAATGTTATGGTGTATGCCCGGGTTTCGGGTTGGTATCCGGGACATCCACCAGCATTTATTTAAGTAGTTAGTATCTATGTTAGTTTTGGGGGGATTTGTTGGGGTATAATTGATACAGCAAACAATGGAAAACCAATCTGTACTAATGCAATTGCTTGCTCCCTGAATTAACTTTCTCGTAGAAATAAACCATCCATGGGTGATTTTTGCTTCAGTCTGCTGACTCCGAGTTCTGGTACATTGACGCATGGAGCTCAAAGTATACGTGGGGTGGCACAAGTATCCCAAAAGCTGGCGAGTTCATCATCATCGACAAAGGGCATATCATCCTGGTTGATGTCGTTGAGACGCCGGTACTGAAAATGCTCCTGATCAGAGGCAAGTAACCGACCTTGTGTCCATCAGGCTGCTTTCTCCAAGCTTGTAATCCAATATGTCATTATTCTTTTCAATTTCCATCCAGAACGCTGCTTTCTTGTTAGTTGTAATTTAATCTGTCCTAGCATGGTTAGTTTCAACTTTCATTGAACAAACAGGATTCGTAATGATTATAATCTAATATGAACTACCATTGTTCATTGCCAACCTTCATCCAACAAACAGGATTCATAATAATTGTAATCTCATCTCATCTATTGTTGTTAATTTCAACTTTAATTCAGCAAGCTGCTCTCTCGATAGTTGTTTTTGATTGATTGGTGGTTGCTTTACGCCGTGTCGGCAGCATAGGCCATATTCACGGCGAGAAATGTTTGTTCCTATTCAGACCATCGCTTTTACATGTAAAAGCATACAATCAATTTTGTGTCAATAGACACTCATGAATTTTTTTATATATATTTTTTTCACAATCATATAGATTCTGGTCAAGGTAATTAAAATTCTAAATGATAGTATTATTCACTGATGAAATTTGTTTGAAAAGCTATATGAGGTGGTAGAAACCAGCTGCCCTCAAAAAGGCTAAAATGTTTTCCTGTTTTACTTTAGGAAAAAGGTTGTGCATGCTGTCTGCAATGTAAAACTGTCGGCGCAGGGCCATGACTCGATAGTTGTAATCTAATCTGTCCTGTCATTGTTCATTATCAACTTTCAACCAACAAGCAGGATTTGTAATAATTATAATCAAATCTGTCTTAAATTGTCTGACATTGTGGCTGTGTGTTTTATCTGAGTCTACATTGTAGTTGCATGTTGTAATCTGAGTCAGACATTGTGGTTGTGTGTTTTATATAAGTCTGACATTGTGGTTGTGTGTTGTAATCTGACTCAGACATTGTGGTTGTGTGTTTCATCTGAGTCTACATTATAGTTGGATGTTGTAATCTGAGTCAGACATTGTGGTTGTTTGTTTTACATGAGTCTGACATTGTGACATTGTGCTTGTGTGTTGTAATGTGAGTCTGACATTGTGATTGTGTGTTGGAATCTGACTCAGACATTGTGGTTGTGTGTTTCATCTGAGTCTACATTGTAGTTGCAAGTTGTAATGCGAGTCAGACATTGTGGTTGTGTGTTTTACCTGAGTCTGACATCATGGTTACTTGTTGTAATCTAACCCCGACATTGTGGTTGTGTGTTTTATCTGAGTCTACATTATAGTTGGATGTGGTAATGCGAGTCAGACATTGTGGTTGTGTGTTTTACATGAGTCTGACATTGTGGTTGTGTGTTGTAATCTGACTCAGACATTGTGGTTGTGTGTTTCATCTGAGTCTACATTATAGTTGCATGTTGCAATGTGAGTCATACATTGTGGTTGTGTGTTTTACCCGAGTCTGACATCATGGTTGCACATTGTAATCTGACCCTGACATTGTGGTTGTGTGTTTTATCTGAGTCTACATTATAGTTGCAAGTTGTAATCTGAGTCAGACATTGTGGTTGTGTGTTTTACATGAGTCTGACATTGTTGTTGCATGTTGTAATCTGACTCAGACATTGTGGTTGTGCGTTTCATCTGAGTCTACATTATAGTTGCATGTTGTAATGTGAGTCATACATTGTGGTTGAGTGTTTTATCTGAGTCTGAAATTGTGGTTGTGTGTTGTAATCTGCGTGTTTTATCTGAGTCCGATATCATGGTTGTGTGTTCTAATCTGACTGACATTGCGGTTGCAGGTGGGCTCCTTATGTTTGACCGCTCCATGCCGTCCATAACCCTGCGCGTTGAGAACATACTCATTGTAGACAAAGGGTCGCTGCAGGTGAGCCTTATTACAAATGCGCCTTTCTCTCAACTGTTGTGGCCAAAAGTGCAATCAAAAGACAATTTCAAATACATATAGACATATATTGTGACCTTACTATAAAAAGGTTCTATCTGACAAAGTGACCGAATTGGTGTAATGGATGTAAAAATGTTCTTTCTACAAAAGGCTATCATGCAGTTAGACAACTATTTCTCAACTGGTATTTTTCACTGAGATATATATAAAATAATATTGTTCTATCTGCTTTGCTATCATGTAGTTAGAGCTTCAGTCCTCATTATCTCGAAAGCACCATTTTGTCCGATAGAACCTTTTTATAGTAAGGTCGCGATATATGGGCATCCCAAGTTTCTGTGACCGGATCAGGTGGCCAAATCAGCGGTAAAGTTCAGGGGTTCAAGTCCCTGTCGAGTCAAACCAATGATTTACAAAATTGATACTTGTTACTATCTTAACTGGCACTTGGCATTATACTAGGATAGGGCAAGGACTGGCTAGCTAAATATCAGGATATTGTGACTGAGTGCGAAATCGGGGCATGGTGCCATCGGCTTGGTTTCCCAGTGGGGCAGCACTATAAAGCCACCGTGATTGTGCACTTTCACAAGTCGGTACCTGTCCTGATATGACTTTAGATGATGCTAGAAACTAAAACTCCAGCAGGGATACTGTCTGCTGGTGACTGAGGAAGAACTGAAGCTGTGACCCAGTGTGCGTACATGGTGGAATTTGTGGGTTATTGCCACTCTCAGCCGTGTCAGTTTAATCCACCAGGTATCGGCGAAGTTTGGGTGTGTTAAGGCCCTGCGTCACCTTACCGGACTGGAGAACCGGACACTGTCCAGTACTGTATGACGATGTCCGGTACATGTCCGGTACCCTTCCGGCGGTGTCCGGGTCAAGTTTTGAACATGCACAAAACTTCTACCGGACACCGCCAGACTGACGTGTCCGGTTGGTGTCCGGTATGTCCGGTACCCATCCGTACATGTCCGGTACCCATCTGTTACGTGTCCGGTTCTCGTCCGGTACATGTACGGTACATGTACGGTACTTGTCTGGTCGCCCGGCGCCAATTGACCCAATTCCGCTCCATTTCGATACATTTCAATACATTTTGTCACCGGAAAGCACTGGACTAGACAATTCTTTGTCCGGTGGTCTCCGGTGGTCTCCGGTGCTCAGTCCGGTGAGGTGTGACAATGGCTTTAACTAGTGTCGCTTTGATCCACCAGCTGTCAGTGAAGTCTTGGTGTGTTAACTAGTGTCACTTTGATCCACGCTGGGCGTAATCGATTAATCAACTCGGGTCACCCGAGCCACTTTTTGGTGTATGCGCACATCCTACAGACTCAGGTCGAATAATCGAGTACGCTTCTCCACGCTCAGGGTGCAAAAAATGGTGGCTTAATCCAAAACTTTTTTTTTTTTTTAATAACCGATCTAACTACAGCAAAATAGGATTTAAAGTATTTTATGATTGCATAGTTTAGTTATATTTCCATTTCATTAATCTGTGTTATTACCAAAAAAAACATTTAGGACTGGTACTGCTAGCTATTATCCTGCAGGACGTACCAGCACAAATGTGACGTCATCGTTCCTCGCAAACCCCACCCAAGAGGTCGGTTACTGGGGTCGGGTCGTTTTGCACACGGCACATATTTTTGTCAACTCCACTCGCGGTGTTCGATTTGAAATTCTAGCAACTCGGGTGACCCGAATCCCCCGGGTCGCGTTAATCTATTACTCCCAAGGTGTCAGCAAAGTCTGGGTGTGTTGACTAGTGTCACATCGATCCACCAGGTGTCGGTGACATCTTGGTGCATTAACTAGTGTCACTTTAATCCACCAGGTGTCAGAGAAGTCTTGGTGCATTAGCTACTAAGCTAGTGTCCCTTGAATCCACCAGGTGTCGATGAAGTCTTTGTGCATTAACTAGTGTCACTTTGATCCACCAGGTGTCACAGAAGTCTTGGTGCATTAACAAGTGTTGCTTTAATCCACCAGCTGTCGGTGAAGTCTTGGTGCATTAACTAGTGTCGCTTTGATCCACCAGGTGTCAGAGAAGTTTTGGTGCATTAACTAGTGTCACTTTAATCCACCAGGTGTCGGAGAAGTCTTGGGGCGTAATCGATTAATCAACTCGGGTCACCCGAGCCACTTTTTGGCGCATGCGCACATCCTATGGACTAGGGTTGAATAAACGAATACGCTTCTCCGTGCTCGGGGTGGAAAAAATGGTGGCTTAATCTAAAACCTAATTATTTGTTTTAATAACCAATAGAAGTACAGCAAAATAGGATTTAAAGTATTTTAGGATCGTATACGCTGACAATCTGGGTTATTTAAAAAAAAGCATTAAAACAACGAATAGGACTTGTAGTGGTAGCTGCAGGTACCAGCAGAGGTGTGACGTCATCGTTCCTAGCAAACCCCAGCCAAGAGGTGGGTTACTGGCTTCGGGTCGTTTTGCACACGGCACGTGTTTTTGTCGACTCCACTCGCGGTGTTCGATTTGAAATTCTGACGACTCGGCTGACCCGAGTCGCCCGGGTCGTGTTAATCGATTACGGCCTTGGTGGGTTAACTAGTGTCGCTTTGATCCACCAGGTGTCAGCAAAGTCTTGGTGCGTTAACTAGTGTCACTTTAATCCACCAGGTGTCAGAGAAGTCTTGGTGTGTTAACTAGTGTCACTTTAATCCACCAGGTATCAGCAAAGTCTTGGTGTGTTAGCTAGTGTCACTTTAATCCACCAGGTGTCAGAGAAGTCTTTGTCTGTTAACTAGTGTCACTCTGATTCACCAGGTGTCAGCAAAGTCTTGGTGCGTTAACTAGTGTCACTTTGATCCACCAGGTGTCAGCAAAGTCTTGGTGTGTTAACTAGTGTCATTTTGATCCACCAGGTGCCAGAAAAGTCTTGGTGTGTTAACTAGTGTCACTTTAATCCACCAGGTGTCAGCAAAGTCTTGGTGCGTTAACTAGTGTCACTTTGATCCACCATTTGTCGGTGAAGTCTTGGTGTGTTAGCTAGTGTCACTTTGATCCACCAGGTGTCAGAGAAGTCTTGGTGCATTAACTAGTGTCACTTTAATCCACTAGGTGTCGGTGAAGCGTTGGTGTGTTAACTAGTGTCACTTTTATCCACCAGGTGTCGGTGAAGTATCAGTGCGTTAACTAGTGTCACTTTGATTCACCAGGTATCAGTGAAATCTCGGTGCATTAACTCGTGTCACTTTGATCCACCAGGTGTCAGCGAAGACTGCATGTGTTAACTTGTGTCACTTTGATCCACCAGGTGTCATCACCTTACTAGGCGCAAACGCTGACAGACCTTACTGCATTATCAATAACTCAGGTTTTATAGCACACTCAATATGGCACTAATGCAGTATAAAATCAATGGACTATAGCTCCATAACAAATAACAACTTAATTCAGTTTATTGACAAAACAAAAAATGAAAGTCTTGCTTTTTTTTTTATCTATTTATGGGAAAGGTAAATAGTTACCGTAGTTTAAAATGAAACGAAGCCATTAGCCAATTGCTTCAGACCATTTGGAATCACTCTACCAAGCCATAAGTATTTCTATGTATGTAAAATCGTATTTTATGATAACATTATTTCTTTGGTGCATAGCATTGCCATGGTGATGCCGCAGTAAAATCTGGGAATGCCTGCCATCGAGTTACATTCTCCCTTTCCTACAGATCGGGACCCGGGAAAAGCCGTACTGCCCAAATGTGGTGAAAATTGTGATGCACGGACAAATTCGAGCACCGGAACTCCCCATCTATGGAGCCAAGGCGCTGGCAGTCCGCAACGGGACTCTGGAGATGCACGGTGAGTCACCTCTTTTGGGGGATCCTTTGAAACCTGTAGTAATGTCATCAAAATATACAATTTTACCTACATGTACATGGTTGTCCAAGTCGGTGAGCGGAGTGATTTCAAATGGCTCAACCTGACGGCTGAGGCCCATTTGAAACCACTGCTGTCATCTATGAGACTGTATAGAGGCAATATGCCCACACTATTATAATGCATACAAGCAGGTATTGACAATTCGGCCAGGTGCCAAGGTCTTGGCTAGATTTCCCCTTTTTTTTTGCTAGAGACCACTTTCATCCCTGAAGTATGTATAATCATGTCACTCATTATGTTTGACGCGTGTAGCAGTGCTTTGCTTTTCACGATGGAATTAACTATATGCTAGTCATTTCATATGGTTCTTGACTCATTTGGCTGCTGAGTAGAAACCACTGATGTATCAAAGTAATGCGCATATACGAAAGGATGGGCTGAGCTAGCATCACAGCTGGCATTGCTTCATTGCGGACACATAGCTAGAAGAGGTGGCCACTGATAAGCCCCCGGTAGTATTAGTTGAACTGTGAAAAGTAACAAGGCGCCATGTTTGTCGGTTGCGTGAAACATGTGACTTAGACTCGTCTGACATAGACAGCTTGGAAAGTCTACAGCTCGAATCTGTGGTTGTGTAGGCAGGCTATAGTGAAATCAATACAGGCAAAGAGAAAGGAAGAGTATAAAGTATGAAAGCAGAGAGAGAGTCAAGCCCTCTGGTTATTATTTATATGGTACATGGATTCAGTATAGAGTATCACCCCACACCATTCTCCCAATGAGAAACAAGCATTCTTAGCTCTACCAATAGGGATCCAGCATTCCTGGTCCCCATGGTTACCAGTGATCTGCCCACCACCACCAAGCTGTGTGGCTCCCCTGGACACCACCTGCCTTGAGCTTGCGTGTGGTGATCCTAACTAGCAGAGGGGGGAGGGGGTAGTGTGCAGGGCTCTGAGTGCCCCTTACACACAGTCCTGCCAGCACCACAATCTCTATTTACCTATCAATCAAGCACCACCAGCAACTACATAAACACATTTATGTACCTGGCCATGTATACCTGTTTGACAATAGAACATTTTCATTCCCCCCTACCTTTGAGTTGAAAAATATAATAAAACATATAGTTTAATAGAATTTAAAGGTGAAATCGATGGCGTTCAATGGCCGCCATCTTGTCTTTTTGCATTCTCTCCCATTTCACCAACTCTGTGTCGATATAAGTAACCATTTGATACTGGAGGCAGGCATTCTACTTCCTGTTCCATACTTAAAAGCTATTTTCGCCCGTATTTAGACTACGTTGCCATTCACCTGTGTACCACAAGTACAGGGTGAATCTTTTATCTAGAAAGGCTGCAGATACCAAATATATAACCGCTAGGTAGATTTACTCGCATTTACGTGATTCCTCCCAGGCGCCAATGAAAGCCCTTGGTAGTATTAGCTGGACGCTAAGTAGCAACACTAACAAGAATGCGCCATGTTTGTAGGTTGCCCGAAACATGTGACCTGGACTCGTCTGTCAAAAACAGCGGATGCAGGAACGAAGAAACTCCATCTGATAGTAAGTGTGGCTTCATCCTAGTGACACCAATTTGGGAACCCTCAACTAAAAGTGCCCTCTGTCAAATAGTTATTGTTGCCTCTGTGAGTTAGGTACTTTAGCAACACTATATGTCCTACCCAGTCCTTGTCCTACCCAGATAATTCCAAGCGCCAGACTAGATAGCGATAAGCATACATTTTATAGGTCATTGGTTTGACTCGGCTGGGATTCGAACCCCTGACCTTCGGTGATTTAACCATGCTACGAATAACATGGACAGAACTTGGCCCCTGATGTCAACACATGTTTCTCGCCGTGAATATGCCCTATGCTGCCGACACGGCGTAAAGAAACCACCAATCAATCAATCAATCAACACATGCTCAGGGCCAGCATTGCCAATCCCAGCCCCATGGGCAACTTGGGTTAAATGAGTGGGTGACGCTCATTTGCTGTCATTGCTGGGGCACAGAGAACTGGGAAGCAGCCCCTCCCACCTGCCACTCACAGCAGGCCATCCCATTCGCCAACCCCTCAACCAATCATCTTCGACCTCCCAACAACCCCACACTCCCCCGGTGAGCCCGGCACAGCCAGTCGCACCCGGCCCACCGTAGCAGCAACACCTCTTCTTAACCCACCCACCCACAACCTGCACTTAACTCGATCTTTAAAAAATAAACCCGAGCAAAAAACAAAAAATGAACGAAGAACTTGAAAAACCTAAAACCATTGAACTGAAAAAACTTGAACCTAATATCATTGATATGTTTGCCCTGATGTAGATTTGATGATTGTTTAATGATTGTTATAATGTTTTCTGATTTATTAATGACGGATTGATGACTGATGAAAAATGCCGGTCCGCATCCTTGAAATGTCCTGTACTCATGATTAAAATGTCAACTTGATTAAATACCATAACTTATTCTCCATGTCGGGCCCTGTTACCGGCCACTCATACCTGTAAGAAGTAGAAATCAACTACTCCGCCAGTTACCCTGTCTGTCATGGAAATAAAGCTGTGTTATTCCCAACCTCTGCTTCTGTCCTCTCTGGGCCCCGGGTACCAATGACTTGCTAATCGTCGGGATCCAGCAGTGAACAGAGAGAATGTTCTTGCTATCAAACTCCTTTGCTGCCTCTCAACAGCACAGACCTCACTCATCACAGCAGACGCCGTCTGAAAAAGCTGTAAATAAAAGCTGGTGAAGAATTTCGACATTCTGGGGAAATGAACTGAGCTGATAAATTCTTAATTTAAGAAGCAAAATATATTATTTTATCAAAGCTGGCGAAGAATTTCCCCCCTTCCCCCCCCCCCCTTCCCCCTCCTCCCCCACCGCCGGCGGGGGTGGGGTGGGGTGCGAGACCCTGTCGCGCGTCACCCCCCCCCCCCGCCCCCCCCCCCCCCCCCCCCCCCACCACCACGGTAGTGGCAAGGGCGGGGGGGGGGGGTGGCTTCGGCCTTGAGCCTGCCATGTCCAGCAATGACACCGAATGAGCGACCTCGCTCATTGAAGACAATTAATTAAATATTACAATTGATATGTATTGATGTTTTATATATGCACATGTGGTATGCAGGTATTGCAGGCATAGCAACACCTCAGGAAGTTTAACGCCCCTGCCCTGCAGAGTTGTAAACCAGTGCCTTGTGGTACAGGTTCTTGACAGAACCGAAGGCTAAGGGAGCAAACCCTAAACAGAAAACCATGTCACTGTGGCAGCATTAAGGGCGGTTGATGTATGGAACTCCCAACATCTCCCGACCAGCCACTGCAGGGACAAATAGTTTTGCGCCTGTCTTGACATGTTCTTGCCGGTGTGAAACCTCTATTTGCTCCCCGAGAGAGTGCCGCTGGTAACTTGCAAAAGCCAGCAGCACTTCAACACTTTTGCAGGCAGCTTTCATGAAATGTTGACATTAAGACCGACTCATGGATGCAACTCTCACAGCAGAGAGCTAAATGGAGAGCGGCAGTCAAGTAATGAAAGCAGTCTTTGTCGCATCGCGACCGACAGCATGATGAGAAAAATAATACTTGACAATAAAATCTAATTCATTAAAGATGATATGTATTTATGTTGTATCTATGAAAATGTAAACAAACTTAAAACATACATGATTATAAAGAAAAATTAATTAAAAATTAAGTGTATTCATGAATATGTCACACACAGGTGCCGGTCGAATGGGATGCGGGAGATCTCATCGTCCTGCCCTCTACCGGCGATTTCATCAGTCAGAACGAGACCGAGGTGTTTGCGATAGCGTCTGTCTCTGCTGATAAGAAGATTCTCACTCTAAACGACACCCTGAAGGTGAGCACTATATGGTTTTTTTTTTTTTTCAAATCTTTTAATAAAGAAAGTGTGTTAATTTAGTTGGTTGTTATATTCACTAATTAACTTTCACAGAATCTCTAGGAATCAGGATGTATAGGACAACACTTGGGTAGTTTGAATCCGGTTCTTATAGGACCTTTTTTTTTCAAGTGTTTTTATTCCTCTGAATAACATGTTGTCAGTGCTAATGCACTGGTCTTCCAGCCCTAATCACAATTGCCTCTACACAGTAAACAAATCTACAACAATATACAGATAGACAATTACAGGGAAATAAGCAAAACATTGGTCCATGAATGATAGGTAAAGAACAAGATAAGCGAAAAAGAAACATATGCGGGGAGGTAGCTATGTTAGACTAGTGTGGTAGGTGTTACTAGGGGGTGGGGCATAACTGATCATCTTTCTAGTAGTAACATACTCGTTGAAAGGGTGATGGGGGATGTAGGGTGGGCCTTTGTGATTGAACTTGTGTTCATGGTAATCTCAGGTGGGTGTCTATTGAGTTAGTCATCATCATCATGCTGTCGGTCGCGATGCGACAAAGACTGTTTTCATTACTTGACTGCCGCGCTCCATTTAGCTCTCTGCTGTGAGAGTTGTGTCCATGAGTCGGTTAATATTGATTCATCATGTACCTCAAAAGGAAAATATCTCTACCACCACACCACGTAGAAACAAATCGCTTGGTACACATATATAGACAATATCGTTACCAAAAAGATTATATTAAATTTATAAGGTTAGGGTTCTCGATTTCTATTAATTTTGAATAAAACTAATATTTTTGCATCTGTACATATTGACACTAGAGTTTTGAAAATTTGATGTTTTCATCGGACTATGAAACTTTAATAAACATCTTAAAAACAACGTGGAATTTTGCACTGAGACACTGAGTGAGAGAGAGAGGTCCGTTAAAGTCCTGGGGCCATATGCACCAATTGGAGTTCGGGCCTTAACCGCGGTTTGGGTAGCTCCACACGGCTAACGGTGGAAAATCTGTATGCACCAACCGGTGCCAGTGCTAGCCGCCGACTGTAGCCTAGGCTAAGCTACCCCACTTTCAAATCAGGTTTAACTGCTAGCCAGGGCGGTTAGTGTGCATGTATGGGTGTAAATCTATTCAATGCAATCATATTTAACACATTTACATACTCAATAAGTGAAATTTAATCAAATTAACCCTAAAATCAAACCGTTATTAAGGCTCCCGCCGCATTGGCGGCGTTATTCATATTGTCGAATCGACGAATGTAAAGTAAACAAATCGCCGTCGCTGCGTCGACGTCGATATCCATACTGTCCAACGTCTACTAAACATGGCCGCCGCCATCGGTGCCGTATCGGCATGAATATATTAGGCCCAAATCTATTAACTGCTGTCATATTTAACATAATTACATACGCCATAAGTGAAATTTATTCAAATTAACCATAAAATCGAACCCATATTAACGCCGGCGCCGCATTGGCGGTGTTATTCATATTGTCGACTCGAGGGAATTCCCAAATCTATAAATAAACTCACGGTCAGCTACCCGCCCCGGCTAAGACATTGGTGCATACCACTTCACCGTTTTCGCGGAACCCCCAGTACCCGGAGCTAGCTGACCGGAGCTAGGGCCTAGCTCCGGTTAAGCCTAGCACAACTTGGTGCATATGGGCCCTGGAATTTTATGTCACAATGGGTATCAACTCTGCTGTCAATGTCAATGTGTTTTGACGCATGACCCATAACGCGTGATGCCTGCCGCAATAAGGCGTGACGCATAACGCGTGAGGTGTAACACGTGACGCGTGACGCATAATGTATACGCATGTTTTCCAGTATGAGAAGCTGTCGGTGAAGCACACATTCACGGAAGGAGATTTGACGCGTGTTGTTGAGATGCGTGGCGAAGTGGGTCTGCTCAGTCACAACATCAAGTTCATGGGTTCCCAGGACCCAGACTGGAACGTGGAAATCGAGCCTTGTCCGGAGGGCTTCAACCCAGGTGCGCATGGGCGAGGCTTTTTTTGTGGAATTTTTTTCTTTATTTAAGTTGACATATTATATATTATATGTAGCTAAATCTTTATGCGAATGAAGCTAAATCTTCATGCGAATATATATATTTATATATTGTCTATCATGGATAAGTCTGAATAGACTTGTTTTCACCATTAGACAGTTTGTCGATAGAAAGCCTGAGCCTACACTTTTACCGACCCAAGTGATTTTGAACCTCCCATACCACATAGACATGGTATGAGAGCAACTGGCCTTTGATGACGCTGTAAGTTATACACAGCGGTGGAAATCCAAATTAGCAGACATGGGGGCATGGGGAATCGAACCACCCACCTTCAGATTATGAGTCCGACCTAGAAAAAAGTCAGACACTCTAAGTACCACTCTGCCACAGAGAACGTCACACACTGTTAGTAAACAAAATTATACGTGATGGACAACAGTCCCCACAGGATCTCCCCCAATAGCAGATGGAAGTTTCTGAGTGTGCCACATACCAGCATAATACACCCATCACTTACTGGTGGTACCCCTATTGTTTGCGATTTAGGGCTATGCCAACACAGTACTAGCATGTACAATTCTGGTCTGTAGCCATCTGTTGCGACTAATGAAATAGTTCCTAATAGTCATGGCTAATTTATTAAATACTGCACAAACTAAATGTTCTATGAATATTCAGGAATTTAGATATCATTTTTTGGTTTGTAGTGATGTAGTTCATGATGAAAACTTTCCAAAACTCAGTGTTTCACAGCCGAATTTGTCAAACTGCACATTTATCCTATGTAAAATTCTACCTTTGTAATTAAATCTGTGGTCAATTGACCACCATAGATAAAAAAAAAATAAAGCTTTCAAACCTGTTTATGAGCCTTTCTACCGGGTGCGGTGGCCGGATTGGTAGAGCGCAGGCCTAGCGTGCGGGAGATCGGGAATTTGGTTCCCGGTAGAGTCAAACCAATGACTTATCAAATTTATACTTGTCACTTCCTAGCCTGGCGCTCAGCATTATTAGGATAGGACAAGGACTGGTTAGCTCAGTGTCAGGATAATGTGACTGAGTGGGATATCGGGTCATGCTGCCGGCAGCCTGATTTCCCAGTGGGAAGCACTATAAAGTTGCCAATTTTAAGTCAGTGGTTTGACTCGACTGGGGTTCGAACCCACGACCCCACCATCTACCAACACGGGAGACGGACGCTCTAACTCATTCGGCCATCCCGTCTGGTTTTCTTCAGGTTGCAGTTGTAACTCTATTTACGCGCGTTTCGCTTTGCAGGTGAATTCGCTACGCAGACCTGTTTCAGCGGTCGCTTCGGAAAGGAGGTTGGGAGTGACGAGTTCGGAGGCCACATCCTGATGCACGGCCCCACCATGAACTCATTCGCTGCTGTAGGGCACATTGAGTAAGTCTACGCGCAGAACTATAAAAGAGCAGTTTACTTCTTCGTTTACTCGCTAGGAGCGCTAGTAGTCTTAGCAGCGCCCCCAGTGGAATAGAGGAGCTCTATGAATTTTTATGATACCGACTCCCTGGTTTACTCACTAGGAGCGCTAGTAGTCTTGTGGTTTTAGCAGTACCTCTAGCGGAATAGAGGAGCTCTATGATACCGACTCTTGTTTACTCACTAGGAGTGCTAGTAGTCTTGTGGTTTTAGCAGCACCCCCGGCGGAATAAAGGAGCTCTATGATACCGACTCTTGTTTACTCACTAGGAACGCTAGTAGTCTTGTGGTTTAGCGTACCCGCGGAATAGAGGAGCTCATGATACCGACTCTTGTTTACTCACTAGGAGTGCTAGTAGTCTTGGGTTTAGCAGCACCCCGGATAAGGAGCTCTAGAACCGACTCTGGTTTACTCACTAGGAGCGCTAGTAGTCTTGTGGTTTTGCAGCGCCCCGGGAATAAGGACCTTGATACCACTCTGTTACTCACTAGGATGCTATAGTCTGTGTTTTAGCAGCACCCCCAGCGGAATAGAGGACCTTTATGATACCGACTCTTGTTTACTCGCTAGGAGTCGCTAGGAGTGCTAGTAGTCTTAGCAACGCCCCCACAAGAATAGAGGAACTTTATGAAACCGACCCTCTCGTTTACTCACGAGGAGCGCTAGTAGTCTTGTGGTTTTAGCAGCGCCCCCAGTGGAATAGAGGAGCTCTATGAAACCGACACTCTCGTTTACTCACGAGGAGCGTGTAATCTTGTGGTTTTAGCAGCGCCCCCAGTGGAATAGAGGAGCTTTATGATACCGACTCCCTCATTTACTCACTAGGAGCGCTAGTAGTCTTGTGGTGTTAACAACGCCTCCACTGGAATAGAGGAACTCTATGATACCGACTCCATCATGAGTGCGCACTGAAGTGGGTACCCCTCCTGATATGACTTAGATATCATTTTTTGGTTTGTAGTGATGTATTTCATGATGAAAACTTTCCAAAACTCAGTGTTTCACAGCCGAATTTGTCAAACTGCACATTAATCCTATGTCGGTATTATAGAGCTCCTCTAGAACGTAAACCAACAACAAACAAGCAAACATCTCAGAAAATGATAGAAACTCAAAACCATCGGTCTATAAGAAGTGATTTTAAAATTGAAATTCTATTTATTTTATTTTATCAGGTATGTAGAGTTGAGCTACGTGGGCCAAGCGTTCCGTCTAGGGCGGTACCCTATCCACTTCCATCTGAACGGCGACATGAAAGGGTCGTATGTTCGGGGCTGCGGCTTCCATCAGACCTTCAACCGGGCGGTAGGTATATCTACATATAGAGGGAGTGCACGTGACGTCATTACTTAGCAATCAACGGTCAGCGGGCTGCCATCTTGGATTACGAGCACGCTCCCTAGCCATGTTGTGAATGCATGCAGATACAGTCAAACAGAGTTTTCTTGTGTTCTGGGAGGTTCTGGGAGGTTTACATCCAATGTGTTTACTTACAACACTTTAGCAACAACTTCTGAGGCTAAACTGCTCAAAACAGTGACAAATAAACCAACAAATCAGGAAATGAGCACAGTGTAGGCAGTTGCAAGCCTTCTGTATGTCATCCAATATGGCCACCGAAAGTTGTCTTGTGACGTCATTGCACCCCCTCTATAGGTCGTTCTCTGAAACTGGGTGCCAGTTTTCTGACATTTTTTTTTTTTTTTGGTCCATTAGTTGTTTAAGCAGGGGAAATTTCAGTCATAGACGACTGGTCTTCCTCATTCCACTGCTGGTCGATAGAAAGCCCGAGCCTACACTTTTACTGACCCAAGGGATTTTTAACCTCCTACACCACATAGACATGGTATGAGAGCAACCGGCCTTTGATGACGCTGTAAGTTATACACAGCGGTGGAAATCCAAATTGGCAGAGCTGGGGGCACGGGGAATCGAACCGCCGACCCTCAGATTAGGAGTCTGACCTAGAAAAAAGTCAGACACTCTAACCACTCCGCCACAGAGAACGCGACATGGAAGCCAAAAGAGAAAATATTCCAAATAATAAAAAAGATTCCAAATAATAGCAGCATGCATATGTTCATATGAATGTTTATATGTTGTGGATATATCCAGAGTTGAGACGTAGTTTAACGTACCGGCATCCGTGCCGTAACGTATTTACCTGCCGTACCAAAATCTGCCATACCTTAACGTTTTTCACCGTAGTTTAACATACATACACCACGTTTGACCCACGTTAATCTAGTTCTCCATAAAGTAAAGTTGAATCCTTCCTCCAACTAATAGATTTACCACCTGTTGTGGTCACCAGTATGTAAAGTCTACCGCTCGAATCTGTGGTTGTGTAGGCAGGCTATGGTGAAATCAATAAAGGCAAAGAGAAAGGAAGTGTATAAAGTGTGAAAGAAGAGAGAGAGTCAAGCCCTCTATTTTATGTATATGGTGCATGCATTCATTGTAGAGTATCACCCCACCCTATTCCCCTAATGGGAAACAAGCATTCTTAGCTCTACCAATAGGGATCCAGCATTCCTGGTCCCCATGGTTACCCTTTGATCTGCCCACCACCACCAAGCTGTGTGGCTCCCCTGGCCACCACCTGCCTTGAGCCTGAGTGTGGTGATCCTGACTAGCAGAGGGGGGAGGGGGTAGGCCCTGTGTGCCCCTTACACACAGCCCTGCCAGCACCACTATGTCTATTTACATCTCAATCAGGCACCACCAGCACCTACATATATATACATACATGCACCTGGTCACGTATACCAGATCAGTAATAGAACTTTTGCATTCCCCCCAATGCCGTAAATCAGAATATTTTACACTACGTTCAACGACGTTCACTAACGTGTAGTACGCCCTTCGATGTAGCATCAAATGCTTAAAGCTGCATAGTCCGATAAAGCATCAAATTTTCAAAACAAAAACATTCACCTAGATTTTATTCTACATATATCTAACTTAGATACTGGTGCACTTATTAAACATTTTTTGCCACATAGAAGGGCATACTGAGTCAATTTAACAGAACCTGTTACTGCATAAGCCTTTGGTGAGAGTTTTGACATGCTTGCCAAAATCAATTTAGGATGTTTGCACTTCAAATATCTAAAAAAAATTAGCCATTCAAAATGAAAGTTACTTCAAACTAAAGTAAGGTAGGTTATAACGACCAATTAAATATATTTATCTCAGAAAAATGGCAGAAATTCAAAACCATCGGACTATGCAACTTTAATAACTGCACCAGTGTTTAAGTTGGCGATGTAGTTTCAAATCTAAATAAGGGCTTCGCTTTTGATAATGTGATGCTTTCATCGGACTATGCAGCTTTACGTTGACCCAGCTGAATCGTCGCTCACTTCTTACGCTTTGTCAGGTGAACATCCATGGAACTCACAACGTTCTTGTCGAGCACAACGTGGCCTACAACGTGATGGGCGGGGCTTTCTTCTTGGAGGACGGCGTCGAGAATGGCAACATCTTCCAATACAACCTACTGACCGCCATCAAGTCCAGCACCAGCCTGCTTAAGTAGGAGGGCCTGTCTTCAGAATAATTCTTTTTTTAATATTGTAATGGCCCACGGCCCTCCGACTCTCACTCACACGGTTACTCACGGAAGAACACCAAGATTCAATTAGAGTATGCTTCAACTTGGTTTATTGAACCATCTGCTCTCCGCGGTGTCAGTAGTTGTCTGACCCGCCCCCTGACTCGCCAGATCCCACATCGACTCTATAGGTGTGTGTGGGGGGGGGGGGGGGTCAACCACCCGCAGTAGAGGGCAGCCCAGTTGGGGTCTGCCCGGTGGCTACCCGTGCCGCCACCTGGTGCAGTATAGTGGTACTGCGCTAGTGTACAGCGTAGTCTCTGCTGTTACCGCATGGTAGTAGAGCTCATGTACAGACTACTACATTATATATATTTTTTAATTTTAATTTTTCTGTTTTTTTTAATTTCTTTTTTAATAAATAAATTCCTGTGACCAAATGGTCTCTGGCTGCCTTGCCACCGGCTATTTACCCCCCAACCAGCACCCCCACCCTCCCAGGCTCACCATTATGTACCACCATTAGTTCAGACCTGGGTGCATCTCAGGCAGCTCTCCGGGTACCAACCAATACCTTCTAGAACGTTCCCAGAATAATATTCGCATAAGATACCCTTTACCACACGTTCTTTTTCTTCCTACGAATTAATGTTTTAAAGTTCTTTTAAAAGTTGACTTTGTATGTGTGATTTAATGGGTTTTTTTTCTTGCTTGCAAATCGATGAGTTTAAATAGAAATTGCTGTTATAGTTTCTTTTAATCTTTTTAAAATACTTTTCTTACTGATTAATGTTTTGCTGTTTTTTTGTTGTTGCGGGGATGGGGTTAAGAACAGACGTCTTAAATGCCACTTTTCTTACGAATTAATATTGTGGTGGGCGTTTTTTTTATTAAATATCCTTTTTACTTTCCTTTTTAATACTTTTTTTTCTTGTGAAGTAACGGGTTTTTAGTTAATTTTGTATTTCTCTTTTATTTGTTCTTTACATGTCTTTCTTCCGAATTTATTACCTTTTATTGTGATTTCATCAGCTTTCTAATTTAATTTAAACTTGTTTATTAATAATCTTTGTTGCGAATTAATGAGTTTTAGTTGTTTTTATTATGTGTTTAAAAAAAATTATTCTTATGAATTGAGGGTTTCTATTTTTTCATAGCTTTTTGAACATGTAATTTAAACTTCTTTTAAAGATAATCTTTTCCTGAATTAATCGTTTTGTGTCTTTCATTAGTTACAAAGTCAACTTGGTTTAAACTTTTTTCTTAGGAATTAATGTCTTTTAAATTTTGTTGTGTTAACTTAAAGAAAAAGGTTTGTTAGAAAGCATGTCTGTTATGCTAACTTCCTGCCCCGACATGCGACTTACTATATCTCTACATTTCTCCATTCTGCCATCTCCCTTTCCGACATGCGTCTTACTATATCTCTAGAGCTCTCCATTCTTCATCTCCCTGCCCTGACATGCCTCTCCATTGGGAGACCAGGACGTCAGCACCATGACCTCAAATCCCACTCAGTCACATTATCCTGACACTGAGCCAACCAGTCCTTGCCCTATCCTAATAATGCCGAGCGCCTGACTAAGAAGCGACAAGTATCAGAATAATGTGTGTCAGGATAATGTGACTGAGTGGGATTTGAGGTCATGGTGCTGACGTCCTGGTCTCCCAATGGGGCAGCACTATAGAGTCACCATGAGAGTACCCTGTCACAAGTCGGTACTGGCCTCTACAGCTCTCCATTCTGCCATCTCCCTGTCCCGGCATGCCTCTTACTATATCTCTACAGCTCTCCATTCTGCCATCTCCCTGTCCTGACATGCCTCTTACTATATCTATACAGCTTTCCATTCTGCATCTCCCTGTCCCAGCATGCCTCTTACTATATATCTATATCTCTCCATTCTGCCATCTCCCTGCCCCGACATGCCACTTACTATATCTCTACAGCTCTCCGTTCTGCCCTCTCCCTGCCCTCTCCCTGCCTCTTACTATATCTCCACATCTCTCCATTCTGCCATCTCCCTGTCCCGACATGCCTCTTACTATATCTCTAAACTCTCTTTATCCCCCTTTCCTTTAGTGACGACATTACACCAGCAGGATTCTGGATAACAAACCCCAACAACACAGTCCGCCACAATGCAGTGGCTGGTGGAACTCACTTTGGATTCTGGTACCGGATGCATGCAAAGCCTGACGGGGCATCTGTGGTGCTCCCAGTTTGTCCACAGAAGGTAAGCCGACAAATTCTGCATTTCCTCCATTTTGACCAGACAGGGTGGCCGAATGAGTTGAGCGTCCGTCTCCCATTTTGGGAGATCGTGGGATTCGAAACCATGTGTTTGAACTCTGATCGAGTCAAACCAATGACTTAAAAATTGATACTTGTCGCTTCTTAGTCAGGCGCTCGGCATTATTAGGATAGGGCAAGGACTGGTTGGCTCAGTGTCAGGATAATGTGACTGAGTGGGATTTGAGGTCATGGTGCTGACGGCCTGGTCTCCCAATGGGGCAGCACTATAGAGTCACCATGAGAGCACACTGTCACAATTCGGTACTGGTTCTGATATGACCTTAGATGTTGCCAGGATGTAAGACTCCAACAAGCAAACAAGCATTTCCCCAGTCTGGTTCCTGAACTGCCTCTCCTTCGAAGCCAAAACTATGTAGTTGGAGTTGAGTCAGTCGAAGGGTTGGACCAACGCATGAAATAATATGGGTATTCCGAGTTATGCTGGTCCCTCATGAAGGACTGAAGCTGCGAGCAGTGAAAGACCCTATAATACTAAGACGGCTCACTCAGCCTGTACTGCGTAATCAAAATGATCAAACCCACCACTTGGTGCGCTGGCTGTTCTCTTGGTTAAACAGGTGCTATATTATATGTATAAATGTATATATGAATGTAAAAGATGTGTGATGATGGCAATGCTGATGATGATGCTGATGATAATCGGTATTTGTTCATAGCAATTTCATATTGATGTGTATTCATACTTACCGATCTCATGTATAATATAATTGTATGTGCTTACATGTGAAACACCAACCAGCAGCTGGGCTGATCAAACCCACCACAAGGTGGCACTGCAAAATTGACATTACCATGCAAGAGATAGGGAGTGAGCCGTCTTAGTATTATAGGGTCTTTGGAGCAGGCCAGTCGCAGCAGTAGCTGGCACACTGGAAGTTGGGGTTGGTGAAGACACAATTAATTCTGATATCAGTGTATATTTACGTCATCCCGCAGGCATTTTAGTGTAGCACGTCAACATTGATTGTTGAATTTAGCTCCCATGTTGAGAAAGTATGACACAATCATTGGAACAAATTGTTCATATTTACATTTAGAATTGCATATCATTTACCGATAACCAAATAATAGTAATATCAATAAACAATCATTATCATCATCATGCTGTCGGTCGCGATGCGACAAAGACTGCTTTCATTACTTGACTGTCGCTCTCCATTTAGCTCTTTGCTATGAGAGTGATGTCCATGAGTCAGTCTTAATGTCTCTCATCTTCAGGTTTCTCTTGATGGTATCCTTGAACCGGAGACGAGGGCACCCTCTCTTTCTGTAACCAGAAGACAGCCCCCCCCCCCCCCCAAAGCACCTGTTTAATTAATAACGTTATGTCAGTGATATTTTCTCTTGTGGCTTCTGGTCTCCCATGTTGGTAGATCATGGGGTCGTGGGTTTGAACCCTGGTCGAGTCAAACCAATGACTTAAAAATTGATACTTGTCGCTTCCCAGCCAGGCGCTTGGCATTATTAGGACAGGGGAAGGACTGGTCTGCTCAGTGTCAGGATAATGTGACTGAGTGGGATACCGGGTCATGGTGCCGGCAGCCTGGTTTCCCAGTGGGACAGCACTATAAAGTCGCCATGAGTGCGCACTGTCATAAGTCGGTACCCATCCTGATATGACCTTAGATGTTGCTAGGATGTAAAACAACAACAAACAAACAAACAATCAATTGAAGACGGCATTTAAACCTGAGTGACTCTATGAAATTATAAGTATACTTAGAGGTGTGGGTGGGTGAGAATTGATGGTGACAAACTGGCTGGATTGTACTGTTTATTGCGGTAGGAGAAAGTGCCAGCAATGCGCTGGTTGGAGTGTGAGTTGAACATGGCGGTAGTGAGTGGTGGAGCGTGACTGGCTGGTGGTGTCTGCTTCGGGGTCGTGGTTATGGTATGAGCAGGTCATGCCAAGGCTGAGCTGAGGCCACAGGGTGGTGGTGCGAGTGCTGGTGTTCCTCCATACACAGCGATGACAGTAAATGCAAGCTAAGCTCTCCCAGTGAGGACAGTGAATATATGCCAAGCTCTCCCAGCGATGACAATGAATGCATACCAAGCTCTCCCAGTGATGACAGCAAATGCATGCTAAGCTCTCCCATGGATGACAGCGAATGTATGCCAAGCTCTCCCAGCGATGACAGCGAATGTATGCCAAGGTCTCCCAGCAATGACAGCGAATGCATACCAAGCTCTCCCAGCAATGACGATGAATGCATACCAAGCTCTCCCAGCAATGACAGAGAATGCATGCCCAACTCTCCCAGTGATGACAGTGAATGCATGCCAAGGTCTCCCAGCGATGACAACGAATGCATACCAAGCTCTCCCAGCAATGACAGTGACTGCATGCCAAGCACTCCCAAAGATGACAGCGAATGTATGCCAAGCTCTCCCAGCGATGACAATGAATGCATACCAAGCTCTCCCAGTGATGACAGCAAATGCATGCTAAGCTCTCCCATGGATGACAGCGAATGTATGCCAAGCTCTCCCAGCGATGACAGCGAATGTATGCCAAGGTCTCCCAGCAATGACAGCGAATGCATACCAAGCTCTCCCAGCAATGACGATGAATGCATACCAAGCTCTCCCAGCAATGACAGAGAATGCATGCCCAACTCTCCCAGTGATGACAGTGAATGCACGCTAAGGTCTCCCAGCGATGACAACGAATGCATACCAAGCTCTCCCAGCAATGACAGTGACTGCATGCCAAGCTCTCCCAGCGATGACAGCAAATGCAATCTAAGCTCTCCCAGCGATGACAGCGAATGTATGCCAAGCTCTCCCAGCAATGACAGCGAATGTATTCCAAGTTCTCCCAGCGATGACAACAAATGCGCGCCAAGCTCTCCCAGCGATGACAGCAAATGCATGTTAAGGTCTCCCATGGAGGACAGCGAATGTATGCAAAGCTCTCCCAGTGATGACAATGAAAGCGTGCCAACCTCTCCCAGCGATGACAAGAAATATCCGCCAAGCTCTCTCAGTGATAACAGCGAATGCATGCCAAGCTCTCCCAGCGATGACAAGAAATATGCGCCAAGCTCTCCCAGCAATGACAGCGGATGCATGCCAAGCTCTCCCAGCGATGATAATGAATGCATGCCAAGCTCTCCCAGCAATGACAGCAAATGCACACCAAGCTCTCATCTAACTAAATTCTCATTGACCAGCATGGTGAAATTTAGACATTTAACATCACTATAAATAGTTTAGTTGCATACAAGGCACACAAATCGTTCATGTTGGCTCGTCAACATGGGTAATTTGCATGCGAACAAGGAGTTACTGCAGTGGCGCCACCTGAGTTCGATCCCGCTAACCAACATGCCTCCTGCCGGGATTCCCGCGAACTAACTCTCGCACGCGAGACTCGTGACATCACACCCGGTCGTCGACGGTCTGCCAGATCCTGCTTTCATCACTACGCCTCCAGCAGCCGGACCATCAACACCACCAGCTTTACTTGGCCGCCCACCCATCCCTACAAACAGACAAACACAGACAATACAAGCGATAGAGTTGAGAACCTGAATCGACAAACATTTGACCTTTGAACTTTGGACCTTGTGAGCACTACTACTATACCTGACTACTACTATACCTGACTACTACTTGAATAAAGTCCATGTCAAATAGCTGCTTGTTTGTGTCGTAGATTACCATACGGAGTACAGCGTCATTGGCTACTAATTTGTGCAGCCTTATTTACACTTGATGATGAAAATATCATGGACAAAGAAGATCACCAACAAAGAAGTTCTCAGAAAAATTAAAAATAAGAAAAGCTTGTTTGCCACTATACAGACAAAGAAACTTATTTATTTTGGCCACATCATTCGTCAGAGTTCAATATACCGTACATTGTTGGAAGGGAAGGTGAATGGCAGCGGAGGGAGACCAAGAACATCATGGTTTACAAATATTTCACAGTGGACAGGCTTGAATTATTCACAGTCTATCAGAACAGCACACCATCGGGACAAGTGGAAAACCATTGCATCCAACCCTCGACTAGAGGACGGAACTATTGATTGATTGATATTTACACTTGCTCTCAAGTCTGCTTAATAAGTTGGACATGTAGGATAAAATTGAGATAAAATTATTGATTTTGAAAATTGTATGCTTTATCGGACGATGCAATTTTAACTGGAAAATATTATAGGCATTCCTCATATGACCCCTGTAGATTTAACGTACAGATCCTCTTCTGGCTAATCTAGACCTAATTGAACCTCGAATGCCAGCTCGTTATGGTAAAAAATAACTTTTTTTTGTGTGCACAGAAATGGAGGTCGATGGTGCCTGGAAGTCATATCATTGTGGGTGTCCTCTCCAATGTCTATCCAGCCTTCTCTCAAATGCTTCTTCCATTGGTGCTTCAACCACTTGGTTGCAGGGGACTGTTCCATGGATCTGTCACTCAAAAGAAAAATGAGTGTTTCCTGACCTCATGTCTGAACCTCTCCTTGAAGATCCTATTCCGCTGGCCTCTGGTGTTGCTGTCTATTCTGAGGTTGAACAAACCCGTTGTGACATCACTGTCATAGACTCTGGTAATAAAATAATCTTATAAGTCTCTATCATATCTCCCATGAGACGATGATATGACATTGCTGGTACCTTAAGTCTCCTCAGGCGATCTTCATGAGCCATCGCTCCCAATCCTGGGATCATCCTGGGATGTTCCTAGGCCATAAACCCCCACTTATGCATTGTTTTCTCGTATTCAGGTACCACTAGGCGTGTTCTTTAACAACACTGTGCACTCACAAGGATGGTTTGGACTCTGGATCTTTCAACAGTAAGTTCACCTTTTGTATGTGTGTCATTCTCTAAAGCTGGGTGCTAAAGTGCATACAAGTACTTAGGAACAGTGATTGATTCTACCTTAAATGGGAATCAACAGCTGGCTAAACTAACTCAATCATTGGCACTAAAAATGACTACAATCAGAAACATGCAGAGCTTCATAAGCGAAAACAATGCCCTACTGCGATATAAATCAACAGTTCTACCAATAATAGACTATGATGATATTATTTATGGATTGCTTACAAAGCAGCAACTGACTAAGCTACAAAGGATCCAAAACCAGGTGTTAAGAACAATTTATTGGGGGCAAAACACTAAGTGTAAAGGAAATGCATGACAACACAAACCTAGATTACCTAATGGTTAGAAGAGATTCACATCTCCTATCACTTATGTACAGAAGAGCCAGATAGACCCAATATATAGATAACATGAAAAGGAATACTAACATGGGCTGATTCCACTCTACTCAATGTCCCCAAGCCTTTCACAAACAAATTAATTAAATTACCAATTTACAAAGGCAGCATGATGTGGAACAACCTACCAGCCAGGTACTCACTAAGGGTACATCGGATTGGGCAGGCCCTTATGCAGTTACAGTAAAGTATGTTCCATGTCGTCTCAATACCGTAAGTGGCAGACCACAGAACCCTCAGCCTCGGTTCCCCCCCCCCCCCCCCCACCTTTTTTTTACAATTTAATTTTATTTGTTGCTGTACCTCTGTTATTTCCAGACAACCATGTACAACGACAGAGACAGTCCAAATAAAAATGTAAAATTTAAGACCTAAATGTACTGGGATTTGTCCCACTGCTTCACTGGGCACAGCTGGTCCAGTGTATTATTAACAACCCCACCCCAAACCCACAAAACTAACTACACTAGAGTTAGACTAGAATATTTCTAACAAACTGACATTTATATACCGCTTGCCTAATTGCAACTGAACATTAAAACCTACTACAACTTAACAAACTGAATACAGAAGATAACTTCTGCTTACATTCTAAATACTATGTAAATACTCACATTGATCTGACTAATATTGATCTAGTTATATGACACTACTGTTACCATATTGCCATGGAACTTTTGGGTTACAGAATTTCATTGTGTTACATGCTGCAAATTGTGTATTCAACAGTTATTGTATACCTTATTCTATATACCTTTTGTGTAAATAACCCTGAATTGAAAAATGGCTGGAAGACCAGTGCTTCGGCACTGACAAGACTTATTCAGCAGAATAAACATATTTACAAACAAACAAACAAAGTTTGACATGGCGACTAAAAGTTAAGACCTTCTAAATAATAGCAGAAAACATTCCAAATAATAGCAACAATCTATGTACATATGAAGCTTTACATATTGTGCATATGTCAGAGCTGAACAAAAGTTATTTCACTTTTCAAATTTGATTTGATAGAAATTGAGCAATACACTAAAATCACTCCAGAATGTCATTTTATCATACGCAACAAAGTCAATCAAGATTGTTATTGAATATAGTTCAGCTTAAAGTCGCCGGTTATACCTCACTCAGATACAAACGAATCCAGCATCAAAAGCTCTCCAAACATACCTTTGCTTAGCTTGTTCAGTTCATGCCACTGAACATGTGGTAGGAGAGTTGAGGTCTGTGATGTATGAATGACATCATAGGTGGGATTCCCTCATCACATGACCTAGAGGGGTTCCCCACACACAGGGGAAGCCATGGCAACCACCAAGATGGCAGCCACAGAAAGCTCTCAATTCAACTTTTAAAGTCTATTAATCTACATGATTTAATCAATTATTCACACAAAAGTAGCTGATATGATAAATAAACATTTGAACTTCATATTTATCATTTTAGATTGCAATTTATAACATTTTTTTCTCTATATGGTTGTCTAAAGGTGCCCGTGCTGCTGGACTAAATGAAACACAACAGAAGCAACCAATGTCAGCACTCTCCCCCCACATATGTAGTTGCATAAACTGAAAACTGGCAAATGTATGCTTGGAGAGCATTTGTCGGAGTACGAGTAGTGTCTCAGCGACCTATATCTGGTCCCTTTAATACTTCTGATACATTTCAGGGGATAGCATAAATACATGTAATTAATTAATATACTTAAAACAGAAACGCACAACTATTTGACTTGCTACCCCCCAAAAAAAACAATAATTAATTATCACCATCATAAAGGCCCTGTCACACTACGACATAACGACATCAGCATAGGGAGAACGTGAAAAACGTCGAACTTCTCAGCGTAGTATGCAAATTTGGGCACAAGTTGAACGTGGATGCAGCGTAGTTGACGAGAACATAATGTCGGTAAAGCGTAGTGATAGCGTTATTCAATGAGAGAGGACAACATCATTACGCTCACGGAACGTTATGTACGTTATTCCATCACCAGGACTACGTTGCGTGGCATTACATACATCATGACGCGGTGGTGAAACGCCGAACGTATGTTGGACGTACATTCGGCGTACATTCTCCTGATGTTCCCATTATGCCGCGTGGACATTTCCACTGGGTTTAATGTGGGTCAACGGAGTGGAAAGTAGTGGAACTTAGTGAGCAGTGTTTGACTAACGTTCGTTTAATATCATTGACGTTCGCCGAACGTGTCCAGAACGAACGGCGAACGTAAACCCTTATGTTCGAGTTACGTCAAAAGTTTTGAACAGGTTCAAAACCTTGACGGGCGCCGACATAACACAACGTAACATGACGTAGCTTGATGTCAGTCTAACGTCATTCTGACGTCATCATAACATAACCCAACGTACATCAACGTAATGATGAAACATGAGCACGTCAGGCTTATGTTGGTTCGTTACATCGTAGTGTGACAGGGGTATAATATGGAAACCAAACAGGTGGTAGCCAGTTTCAGAGAACGACCCATCTCATGCTTCATCGATGAATTCCACCACAAATTCAGCACCTGGTGGCAGTGGAAAGAAGTAATGTGGTGGTTCAGAATACAAAACTAATTCTGAATACACGATATTCACATGCATGCGCTGTGGCAACGGTCCCACAACCGTAGTGTTCGTCGTTGCAGTCAGATGTTGCATGCATTGTGAATATTGTGTATTATTAGTGACTGACTAGTTTGGTACCCTCCTACCATTTTCAAAAGGGTCCAAACTTGGAAGTTTCAATGATCCAAAAGCAATATACTTTTGGAATGTTCAAAATTTGACTGACATACATGCATTTGAAAGTTAGTAATTTCCATAGCTTTTGTATGCGCTGTGGCAACGGTCCCACAACCGTAGTGTTCGTTGTCACCGTCAGATGTCGCATGCATTGTGAATATTGTGTATGAACTACTTTTAGAGTAGTTGGTAAATATTGCATATCTATCTGGGTATGCAGTAAGAATTGCCTAACTGTCTACTGGGTTAGCTGGTAAACTTTGCATATCTACCTGGGTATGTGGTAAGAATTGCTTAAATACCTACCTGGTTAGCTGGTCAACTTTGCATATCTACCTGGGTATGTCGTAACAATTGCCTAACTACCTACCTGGTTAGCTGGTCAACTTTGCATATCTACCTGGGTATGTGGTAACAATTGCCTAACTACCTACCTGGTTAGCTGGTAAATATTGCATATCCACCTGGGTATGTGGTAAAAATTGCCTAAATACCTACCTGATTAGCTGGTAAACTGCATATCTACCTGGGTATGTGGTAACAATTGCCTAACTACCTACCTGGTTAACTGGTAAACATTGCATATCTACCTGGGTATGTGGTAAGAATTTCCTAACTACCTACCGGGTTAGCTGGTCAATATTGCATATCTACCTGCGTATGTGGTAAGAATTGCCTAGCTGCTCACCGGGTTAGCGAGTAAACTTTGCATATCTACCTGGGTATGTGGTAAGAATTGCCTAACTGCCCACCAGGTTAACTCGTAAACTTTGCATATCTACCTGGGTATGTGGTAAGAATTGCCTAACTGCCCACCAGGTTAACTTGTAAACTTTGCATATCTATCTGGGTATGTGGTAAGAATTGCCTAACTACCTACCGGGTTAACTGGTAAACTTTGCATATCTACCTGGGTATGTGGTAACAATTGCCTAACTACCTACCTGGTTAGATGGTAAATATTGCCTATCTACCTGGGTATGTGGTAACAATTGCCTAACTACCTACCTGGTTAGATGGTAAATATTACCTATCTCCCTGGGTATGTGGTAAGAATTGCCTAACTTCCCACTGGGTTAGCGGGTACACTTTGCATATCTACCTGGGTATGTGGTAACAATTGCCTAACTACCTACCTGGTTAGATGGTAAATATTGCCTATCTACCTGGGTATGTGGTAAGAATTGTCTAACTACCTATCTGGTTAACTGATAAACATTGCATATCTACCTGGGTATGTGGTAAACCTTTTTTTTTAATTAGTTGGTTAAGCAGGAGAATTTTAAATCACAGACAATTGGTTTTCCTCATTCCACTGCTCCTTGCCCTATACTAGTGTATGTAGTCATCTGCACTGACCTCTCAGGCAAGTAACCACATAGACAGGTAGGCGTGGGTCCTGTGGTGATATCATGGAGCCTAGGTGGTGTAATGGTTAGCACACTGGCCTGGAATGCAAAGAGTGCCGCTCGAGGCGCAATATTTCCCGTTTTCATCACCCCTATGACACTGGTGCTGTGACCGGGATCCTGTACAAGCTACGCGCTGTATGGTTGTTGAACCTACCCTGTGTATGTATGTGTTAGTGCATTGCCTGTATGTATGTAATTGTAAGCATTAAAAGACTTACAATTCCAGGGGGACGAGTGTAGTGGTCTGCACTGACCTCTCAGGCAAGTAACCACATACACAGGTAGGCGTGGGTACTGTGGTGATATCAGGGAGCCTAGGTCGTGTAATGGTTAGCACACTGACCCGGTATGCAAAGAGATGTGGGTTCGGGTCCCACTCTAGGCGCAGTATTTCCCGGGGAATCTGGAAGAGTTGTTCTCTTTGTACTACATTGAAAATGTTGGAAGACTTTGGATGACCCTAACGCGATGATCTTTTTCATTTCTTATATAAATGCTTCCCCTTTTTCCCCGCCAGCTGGTACCCAAGAGAGAGTTGCTCTTCCTCTGTGGAAGTTCCGGCCAAATTTAGACAGCTGCTTGTTTGGAACTGCGAGAAGGGGGCGGAGTCTGTGAGTGCCGGACCCATCCAATTCATCGACTTCATCCTCACCAATAATGCTAACGCCGGAATCGAGTTCAAGTTCCAGGTAAGTAGTGTCGCTTTGTAACTGGGGATGTGGCCAGGGCCGCATTGAAGGTACGCCTCGGAGGCGCCTTGGCGAAATTCCTGACTTCATGCTCGTCTGAACGACTTTAGCTGTTGGTCGCCTCGATAATGGATGCCCCCATAGGGGGCTGAAAAGAAGAGGGGGGTGTGCATTGGAAAAGAAGAGGGGGGAAAAGAAGTACTCTGATTGGCTGAAACCACTGAATACGGCGGCCATTTTCTAGGCGCTTTTTGTCTCCAGTCTGAAAAGGAAAGACGTCTGGGAGATGACTCAGAGGCGTACCCTGAATGGAAATAAACCAAAAGATGTCATGGAGCCGTCCCGGAGTCGAGTCTGAGGCGTACCCTGAACGGTACATAGTGCATGTTCTCCAAGCAGAATGTGTAAATATTGGACCTAAGTATAGTGCGTGGTCTCCAAGCAGAATGTGTAATGATTGGACCTAGGTATAGTGCATGGTCTCCAAGCAGAATGTGTAAATATTGGACCTATGTATAGTGTGTGGTCTCCAAGCTGAAAGTGTAAAGATTGGTCCTAGGCATAGTGATGTTCTCCAAGCAGAATAAGTATAGTGCATGGTCTCCAAGCATGGTGTGTAAAGATTGGACCAGGCATAGTGCAAAACCTCTGCTTGGAGAGGACTGGATGAAACCTGATTTGCGGCTTTTTTCCTGCGATTCTCTCAGTGACAATGGTAAGCCAATGGGACTTTATGCACTTTAGAAGCCCACTCAGGAGCCACTAAAATATTACCTAACACTTAGCAGGGTGGCATTATGTGGTGTATGGTCTATCGTTACAGAGTGTTATAAGGGGTGGGTGGGTGTCGAAGTTTGACAAAAATAGCATTGCGTAATAAGGGGACATTATTGAATATTCCAACCATTCCTCTTTTTTTGGGTGTTATTTAAATGGGTCCGTTATACCTCGTGGCGAAGGACACCGTACTTCGATAAATGCTCTCGAAGCAGAACTCTGATTAGTTTTTATGTTTATATAACCAGATATGTGGGGGGGAGAGTTGTAGACTCACTGCACCTGAACTGGGTCAGGGAAAGTGCTGAGCTGAGGTCAGTGGGGGTGGGGGGGAGGGGGGCAGTGCTGAGGCTGGGACTCCAGTTGCTGTTTTGAAAATGACTGAGTGAGTGGAGAGAAGGGAAAGTAAAACTGAGGTATTTTCAATTTTCTTTAGAGTAGTTCAAACAAGGAAATATATTTGCTTTAATGTAAAATATATGTTAGTACAATTACATTGCATTATTCAATCAGAATTTGGGTATGCAGGTATTGCAATACCTCAGGGAGTTTGACGCCCCTGTCTTGCAGAGTTGTAAACCACTGCCTTGTGGTACAGGTTCTTGACAGAACCGAAGGCTAAGGGAGCAAACCCAGAACAGAAAACCATGTCACTGTGGCAGCATCAAGGGCGGTTGATGTATGGAACTCCCAACATCTCCCGATCAGCCACTGCAGGGACAAATAGTTTTGCGCCTGTCTGGACATGTTCTTGCCGGTATGAAACCTCTATTTGCTCCCCGAGTGAGTACCGCTGGTAAATTGCAAAAGCCACCAGCACTTCAACACTTTTGCAGGCAGCTTTCATGAAATGATCAAGAGAAACCTGAAGCTGTGAGACATTAAGACAGAATCATGGACATCACTCTCACAGCAGAGAGCTAAATGGAGAGTGGCAGTCAAGTAGTGAAAGCAGTCTTTGTCGCATCGCGACCGACAGCATGATGATGATGATGATGATTCAATCAGAAACACATATAGAAGGAAAACGGTTTTTGTTGTTGTTGAATGTATATACAAATAGCCTGAACTGAGACATGTAACTATGTGTGGCCTCTGTGGTCTAGTGGTTACGGTGTTAAACTTGTACTTTGAAGTTGTTGGTTTTGTTGGTTCAAACCCCATATGGTTCACTCATTTTCACATTCAACAACAACAAAAGTTTTCCTTCTATATGTGTTTCTGATTGAATTATGCAATGTAATTGTACTAACATATATTTTACATTAAAGCAAATATATTTCCTGTTTGAACTATTCTAAAAAAGAAGAAGGAAATACCTCAGTTTTACTCTTCATTCTCTCCACTCACCCAGCCATTTTCAAAACACCAGCTGTCACATGACCAATCTGGGTCACTCTACACCACCAAGTGGCAAAGTTCAGTACTATACATGCACCACCCTGTGGCACAAATTAGAACTATTCCGAGTTTGTTTGTTTTCACGGAGAGGTATAATGGATACCTATAAGAAATAGCTGGATAAAATATATAGAATATCTTGAACAAACATAGAATATTTTATATTCTGGTTTTGGTGTCTTAACCTGCAAGCAAAATTTAACAAATTTAAAAATCACTTTAACTAAAATTGTATTTAATTTTTTTTTCCAGAAAAGCATGCAGCGCTATGACGTGGAAAAAGGAACGGCTGTAATAAATGCCTTAATTATCGCCCACTCAGGGAAAGTGTGCAGCAAGTGTTCCGCCTTAGGTGTCGTAATACCTTTTGGAAACGGCCTCATCGTGGAGAATTCAACATTCGTCAACTTCAACCAGAAAGGCTTTGCTGTTTTGGGTTTCACAACAGTAACTGTAAGTATCCATTTAATATATTTGTAGTCAGTAATGAGTCCCCCCTACAACATGGTGGTGGTGGTGACTACGCTGACTCCTATTTGCTAAGAAGTAGCAACAGGTGGCAGCACGCTAGCAGGAGCAGTCCCTATGGTGGACTGTTCCACCCATGGCTACGTGCTACCCAGCTGGGCACTGACGCGTCACTTCTATTCTGACCTTGATGCAATAAACCGAAGGGTGCCCTGGGGTTTAAAAACTATGTCAGTGTTTCTTCTTTTATTCCTCAAGCATTCTGCTTTATTTCTCGTTTGTTGATCAAGGTTGCAAAATCTGATGAAACATATCATTTTCTAAATTAAAGGACTGGGTATGCTAGGTAGCTAACATATTTAATTTGCAAATGAAGTATACCACCGCTTCTTGTTGTCCCATTTTCCCGCTTCCGGTTGTCGCATTTTCCCACTTCCAGCCCTCGTCACTTTCATGCTGGCCATAGTACAAACAACTTCTCCTTATTTGTAGCGAATTTGCTTGGAATTGATCTTACATATCCCACTTGCTTCCGGTTATCACATATTCCCACTTCCGGTTGTCCCATTTTCTAACTTCCGGTTGTCCCATTTTCTAGCTTTCAGTTGTCCCATTATTCCACTTCCGTTTGTCCTATTTTCCCACATTCAGTTGTCCCATTTTCCCGTTTCCTGTTGGCCCATCTTCCCACTTCCAGGTGTCCCATTTTCCCATGTCCAGTTGTCCCATTTTCCCACTTCCGTTTGTCCCATTTTCCCACTTTCAGTTGTCCCATTGTCCCACTTCCGTTTGTCCCATCTTCCCACTTCCGGTTGTCCCATTTTCCCACTTCCATTTGTCCCATTTTCCTGCTTCCAGTTGTCCCATTTTCCACTTCCGGTTGTCCAATTTCTGACTTCCGGTTGTCCCATTTTCCACTTCTGGTTATCCCATTTTCCGACTTCCGGTTGTCCCATTTTCCGACTTCCGGTTGTCCCATTTTCCAACTTCCGTTTGTCCCATCTTTCCACTTCCATTTGTCCCATCTTGCCGCTTCCAGTTGTCCAAATTTCTCACGTCCGATTTTCCCACTTCCGGTTGTCCGATTTTCCCACTTCCAGTTGTCCCATTTTCCCACTTCCAGTTGTCCCATTTTCCAACTTCCGTTTGTCCCATTTTCCCACTTCCAGTTGTCCCATTTTCTGACTTCTGGTTGTCCCATTTTCCTACTTCCAGTTGTCGAATTTTCCAACTTCCATTTGTGCCATCTTCCCAGTTCTGGTTGTGCCATTTTCCTGCTTCCAGTTGTCGAATTTTCCAACTTCCGTCTGTCCCATCTTCCCACTTCCAGTTGTCCCATTTTCCCACTTCCTGTCGGCCCATTTTCTCACTTTCGATTGTCCCATTTTCCCGTTTCCGGTTGTCCCATTTTTCCATTTCCGGTTGTCCCCTTTTCCCGCTTCCGGCACTAGTCACTTCGACTTGGCGCAGTATAAGAAACTTCTGAATTATACGTGGACCAGGGGCCGGATGAGCCCCGGACCTTGATCTGACGTGGTCCGTGGCGATCCGGCGTGATCCGTGGCTCATCCGGGCTGGTCCTTGGTGATCCGTGGCTGGTCCAGCCTCAGCCGGGGTCTGTACCGGATGTTTTTAAATGTTTAAAACATCCGGGGCGGTCCAGGGCATTTTGCGATCCGGGCTCGATCCGGCATCGTCCAGGATGATCCGGGGGTAATCCAGGGTTGGTCCGGGGGTGCTCCGGGGCTAGCCCTGACATAGCCACGGACCACTCCCGGACTGCCCGGATAAGACCCGGACAAGCCAGATGAGCATGGATTAGCCACGGATCACCATAGATAGCCCGGTTTACCACGGATCAGTCCAGGATCAGCCCCGTTTTTGTATATATATATAGTAGGAGCAAGTCCATTTCAAATCCGCGACTAGTCCATGGACACACCGGGTAGTCTGGGGGGTGGTCTGGCTCAGTCTGGGGCGATCCGGCCTCTGGTCCGGGGCTAGTCCGTGGCTCATCCGAGTAGGTGTGACCGTGAGGCCAAAAACGACCAAAATAGCGATTTTATCTGGGGCTGTCCGGGGGTGACTGGTCCGGGGGTGGTCCGGCTAAAAATCCGGGGCTCGTCCGGGTAGGTGTGACTGGGGGCTTTAGAATTGACCTCCACATATCCAAATTAGATATCAGTGTGCGTCTCAAACTTATATTGCTACATTGGCCTAGAATGAATATTAAGTAAATCTACCTAATGCAATTTGTGCACACCTAATAATGTCTAGCATTTGGATGTGCATCCCCAATTAAGTTGTAGGCCTACATTTTTCAGTTCAAGCGTCTCAAATTTCTGTCAGTTTTAATCAAAGTTACCCCGAACTAAATAAAGTAAAGCATATTAATGATATCGATAAATCCCATTTTAATCGGATTGTGCCTGGGAAATTTCAATCGGAGACAAGCCTTCTTCATTGCAATCACTGCTCCTTGTTCTAGCCTAGTATCCGGTTTGCTTAAAGTTGCATGGTCCGATGAAAAATATTTTTTTCAAAGCCAAAACACTTACCTACATTTGATTTTATATATCCAACTAAAGCCCCGTTCACACCCACAACTTTAGGCCGAACTAGATAAGGCAAACTAGAGGAGGCAAACTAGGCGTCCTGTCCACACATGCAGTACGTGGGGTGGTTTAAGGCGGAAATTGATATCTGCGCATGAGCGAGTCCATACTAACCAGCGCCAGTTTCGGTTAGTCGACGTCGCCACGAGAGAGTGTGGGTTCGAGCTAGATATGTATGGACTGAATCGTATTGTTTTGGAACGATCAAAACTTCTGCTGGCCAGTGAAAACCTAAAAATAAATCATGAAAAACATATCTGTACACCTCTAGCCGGTTCAGAGATCAAATTATATTATATAGTGTGACGTGCTTAATCCGCTTCAAGTAAACCGCTACCGTCCACACAACCAAGGTGGGCTGACTTAAGCTAGTTCGCTTCATATATACTACCTCGCGACGTGGTTTACTTGAAGCAAACTAGATGAGGCGACTTAGCCTTAAGTCGCCTCAGCGAAGTGTCCACACGACCAATTTGAGTCGAACTAAAGGAGGCGAATTAGTTAAGCCGACTTAACTCGCCAGTGTGAACCGGGCTTTAGGTTCAGGTGCGTTAACTAAGGCTTTGGGGAAACATATGCAGAATAATCAGTAAATTTATGACCTTATCCATTTGGGAACCTACTTTGAGAGAGCCATCAGGCAGGGCAGCCACTCGCCAATTAGGTCAATCTCATGACCTCATTGGTCTTGCCCCCATTCCCAGTACCATATATGGGATTAGTCAGGTTCCAGACTACCTACACGTTAATAGGTCATTCCTCATCACATGACCATCGCGAGATGTGAATGTGGGCCACATCAACAAGACTTTTGACAAGCTTGCCGAAATGATTTTGGGTTCTTTCAACTCAAATTGCTCCAAAACTAGCCATTTTTCATCCAAGTGACTCCGGAATAATGAATAGGAGGTTATAATAGTTAACTTAATACATTTATCTAAAAAATTATGCAAAAATTTGAACGTCATTGGACTATGCAACGTAAAAAAAGATTAATCGTTGATGCTTGTTGTTGCCTTTGATACCAAAAGGGAATCTGCTCAAATGAGTGTTCCGGAAACATCATGAAGATGAAGAGTTCGAAGCTCATTAACTCAGCCAACTTGGTAAGTACACTAACAAATGTAGAGTTCAGGCGTAAAACCACGTGAACGCCAATCCAAAAATGGAGATAAATAAACATTGGAACCAAACCCTCAAACGGTTTATTTTTTTAACATATTCCGACTATTTTTGTATCGCTCCATAACCATATGATCAAATGAAAGGTGGAATTATTGAGAATTAAAATTATTTTCAGCTAAAAAATCTTTCATTTAAACCACATTTTTGGATTGGGGTTTACGTGGTTTTGCGCCAGAACTCTTCAAATATTTACGCTGGTAGTGATACGTCATTTTCGAGACACTAAAATGGGTTTCCATCTAGCCACTAGTCATACAACCATACAAGCCCCCAACCATACAAGCCCCAACCATACAAGCCCCAAACATACAAGCCCGACCATACAAGTGTGCACGCGGTGGGGAAAGGAGGGGGGGGGGGGGTGTTGACAGAGTCGGATTAACCCAGTATCGAAAATAACAGGCCTTGCATTTTCAAGGCCCTCGTGCTAAATGCTTGACGTTTTGGCTGTAATCGATTAACACGACACAGGCGACTCGGGTCACCCGAGGCGTCAGAATTTCAAATAGAACACCGCGAGTGGAGTCGACAAATACACGTGCCGTGTGCAAAACAACCCGACCCCTGTAACCCACCTCTTGGCTGGGGTTTGCAAGGAGTGATGACATCACATTTGCGCTGGTACTGTCCTGCAGGATAACAGCCGCTGGTACCAGTCATACATTTTTTTTTTTTATAATATCATAGATTAATGAAATGGAAATATCACTAAACTATGCCATCATAAAAATATTTAAATCATATTTTGCTGTAATTATATCGGCTATTAAAAAACAAATAAAAGGGCCACCATTTTTGTCACCCCGAGTGTGGAGAAGCGTATTCGATTATTCGACCCGAGTCTGCAGGATGTGCGCATGCGCCAAAAAGTGGCTCGTGTGACCAGAGTGGATTAATCGATTACGCCCTAAATGCTTGCAAGCTATGGCTTGAATCCTCCATGTATGTAATACTATTACTGAAATCTCAGACATATTTGTCGTAATATCTGGCTGCATAGGAAATGAAAAGAATTACAATGTAATTACTTTACTATGCGATAGATAAATGTATGTGTTTTAATATTCATGTGTATTTGCTTAAATGGGGTTAGACAAATCCACGGGAATCGATAGGTGGCGCTGCGACGTAACTCGGGCCAAGGAAGCGAAGTACTGACAAGTGACATGGTTTTATGCACACTGGGGCCAGTGTGTGGTGAGGGTGTAGGTGGGTGGTGGGTGTGTGTGGTGGGGTGTAGGTGTGTGCTGAGGGTTTAGGGGTGTGGTGGGGGTGTATGTGTGTGTGTGGGGGTGTGTGGTGTAGGTGGGTGGTGGGTGGGGGTGGTGGGGGTGTAGGTGTGTGGTGGGGATTTAGGGGTGTAGTGAGAGTGTATGTGTGTGTGTGTGTGGTGAGGGTGTAGGTGTGTGGTGGGTGTGTGTGGTGGGGGTGTCGGTGTGTGCTGAGGGTTTAGGGGTTTGGTGAGGGTGTATGTGTGTGTGTGGTGGTGGTGTAGGTGTGTGGCGGGTGTGTGTGGTGGGTGTGTAGGTGTGTGGTGGGGGTGTAGGTGTGTGGTGAGGGTTTAGGTGTATTATGTGTGTGTGTGGTGGGGGTTTAGGGGTGTGGTGAGGGTGTATGCGTGTGTGTGGTGAGGGTGTAGGTGTGTGTGTGGTGGTGGAGGTGTAGGTGAGTGGTGGGTGTGTGTGGTGGGGTGTAGGTGTGTGGTGAGGGTTTAGGGGTGTGCTGAGAGTGTGGGTGGTGGGGGTGTAGGTGTGATGGGGTGTGTGGTGAGGGTTTAGGGGTGTGGTGAGGGTGTAGGTGTGGTGGTGGAGGTGTAGGTCTGTGTCTGGTGGAGGTGTAGGTGTGTGGTGGGGGTGTAGGTGTGTGGTGGGTGTGTGTGGTGGGGGTGTAGGTGTGTGGTGAGGGTTTAGGGGTGTAGTGAGGGTCTATGTGTGGAGGTGGTGGTGTAGGTGTGTGGTGGGTGTGTGGTGAGGGTTTAGATGTGTGTGTGATGGGGGTGTAATTGTGTGGTGGGGTATGTGGTGAGGGTTTAGGAGTGTGGTGAGGGTGTAGGTGTGTGTGGTCGGGGTGTAGGTGTGTGGTGAGGTGTTAGGTCTGTGGTGAGGGTGTAGGTGTTTGTGGGGTGGGGGTGTAGGTCTGGTGTGTGGTGGGGTGTAGGTGTGTGGTGGTGTGTGTGGTGGGGGTGTAGGTGTGTGGTGAGGGTTTAGGGGTGTGGAACGGGTGTAGCTGTGTGTGTGTGGTGCGGGTGTAAGTGTGTGGTGTGGTGGGGGTGTAGGTGTGTGGTGAGGATTTAGGGGTGTGGTGTGGGTATAGGTGGGGGTGTGGTGGGGGTGTAGGTGTGTGGTGAGGGTTTAGGGATGTGGTGAGGGTGTAGGTGTTTGGTGTTCCTGACCTAAAAACATAGAAAAAATATCTGTGCAAAAAAAAGGTTAGGAAACCCCCACTAAGCTGCACAGCAAAGGGGCATGTGATATATCACGGCCCACCAGCGGGACGCCCTATGGAAGGTAATCATGCCACACCACACAGCTACGTACAAGCCTATGATATGTAAATAGGAGTAGGGTAGTCTAGTAAGTAAGAGTAGAAAAAATATAACACATATATGCCAAGAAAATCCAAAAAAATTAACATAGACTACTAACCAGACCAACCAATTATCTATCTGCTGTTGAAATGCAGGCAATCAAATACCTTATCAGCAGCTACTGTGTGATAAGATAACACCAACACTACAACTGACCAGCATTGAAAACAAGCCTGAATACCCAGGCGTATATGCTATGGACAGTATAAATACAGCCTCAATAAAAAAATATATATATTTAAAAAAAGAAAATGTAAAACAGTTGTTAGTGCGATATTTCACGTGACCCAATTGAAAAACAAGCGCAGCGCAGGACACCTACCAAGTTTGCCTATCGGGAACTATGTGATTATGGTTTCAAAGTGACGTTAGATAAATAATACGTTTGGAAGAGACAGTGATCCCACCTCCAGGGGCCGTATGCACAAATCGGGGTTAGGCTTAGCCAGAGTTAAGGCACTAGCCACGGTTAGCTACCTCAGGGTAGCGGGGGGTTGGAGAAATGTGTGAATCGGTATGCACCAATGTACTAGCCGGGGCGGATAGCTAACCGTGAGTTTATTTATAGATTTGGGAATTCCCTCCAGTCGACGATATGAATAATGCCCCCAATGCGGCGGCGGCCTTAATATCGGTTCAAATTTAGGGTTAAATTGATAAGATTCCACTTATTGCGTATTTAATTCTGTTAAATATGACAGCATTGAATAGATTTGGGCCTAATATATTGCCGTCGATTCGGTGGCGGTGGCCATTTTTAGTTGACGTTGGACAGTATGGATATCGACGTCGCTGCGGCGGCGGCGATTTGTTTACTTTACATTCGTCGATTCGACAATATTAATATCACCGCCAATGCGGTGGCAGCGTTAATATCGCTTCGTTTTTAAGGTTAATTTGATTAAATTTCACTTATTGCGTATGTAAATTTGTTGATTATGATCGCATTGAATAGATTTGGCTGTAATATATCGGCGGCCGCCACACTAACCGGAACGGGTAAGCCCTTACCCCACATCAAAAAATGGTGTAGCTTAGCCGAGGCTCTGGTCGGCGGTTAGCGCTGGCACCGATTGGTGCATACCGATTTTCCACAGTTAGCCGTGTGGAGCTAGCCTAGCCGCGGTTAAGGCCCTAACACCGATTCGTACATACGGCCCCAGGTATGCACAAAAGAAAACACAAACAAAAACATGGCAGGACGTAGCTTCATCCTTCCTCATGAACGAGTGGGGTTACTGGTCAAATTGCAATAAATGCGAGTCAAATTTCAACAAATTTAATTGAAATTTAATTCAATTTAAAAGAATAACTTAACTGGATTATGCCTAGGTCACACACAAAAACTGCGGTCGGCGTACGGTGTTGCGGTCTGCGGTGTGTTTTGCGGTTTATGCAAATGTTACGGTGCTGCAGTCTGCGGTTTAACTATTCACAAATTGTACGGTTACAATTTTCAAATTCAATGATTATCGTTATGAAAATATAATATTGAAAAAAGTTGTTTGGATTATCAAAATTTAAAAAAATTAAAAATCCTCTGATCATATGACTTATATACATCCTCACCAATCATTCTTCTTTTTTTTGGTCCATTAGTTGTTTAAGCAGGGGAAATTTCAGTCATAGACGACTGGTCTTCCTCATTCCACTGCTGGTCGATGGAAAGCCCGAGCCTACACTTTTACCGACCAAGGGATTTTTAACCTCCCACACCACATAGACATGGTATGAGAGCAACCAGCCTTTGATGACGCTGTAAGTTATACACAGCGGTGGAAATCCAAATTGGCAGAGCTGGGGGCACGGGGAATCGAACCGCTGACCCTTAGATTAGGAGTCCGACCTAGAAAAAAGTCAGACACTCTAACCACTCTGCCACAGTTTTGTCTCTATATAAACAAAGCGTGCCAATAGTCACTCACACTACTTTTGCCGATGCGGTGACTTATGGCCGCCGCAAGCACGCCGCAAGACATTTGTTACTTAAGCATTAATGTTTGGTGGCCTTTAAGGGGGGCAGTCACCTGACCAACACAATTTTACTTATTCACTTATTTTCGTGGGAAATGAAGGGAAATATAATTCCTAGCGTGGGACTGGGACCCATACTTCTATCATTCTGATGCTAGCATCCTAACCATTAGGCCATCTAAGGCTTCCTTCGGTAATCACCCTACCCACGTGACATGTCACGTGGTGAGATGAGTGCCACGTCATTACACAAGTATGTTTTCTGTTTAGCCTAACTTTGATTTTTCTGTTGGTATTGCTGTGTGTAGGGTCTGTTCAAAAACATACACCAGGGAGCTATCTGGGACGATGGAACGCTGACCGGGTCCTCCACAGAAGGCTTCATCCTCCCGAACATGGACATCCTGCCCTCAGCGCAGTGTTCCGCCATCAAGAATGGCTTTGACGGCTTTGGTGAGTAATTGTTGCCAGGCAACAAAGAGCGTAAAAGCTTCTTCTTCTTTTTTTGTGTGGGGTGGGGGGGGGGGGGTAAATGGAGTCATTCTCTGAAACTGGGCACTAAGGTGTGAGACATGGAAACCAAAAGTGAAAACCTTCCAAATAATAGCACCAAAAAAACTTCCAAATAATAGCATTCTCTCTGAGTTCATCCACTGTACGCCAATTTAGATAAATACTGAGAACTGGAACGAACAGCCCCACAGCTTGTTTATAGTGTATTTCTACTGAGGCAGCTTCTGCTCAGATTTAGAGATTTAGAGACCACTAAGGGACACCAGAGCAAGCAAGGCACCACTACTGAGGCAGACCAGAAGCCAGATCAAAGCCCATGAAAGGAGCATGCTGGAAATGGCCGCCAAGGCATGGAATGCGCAAACGGTGAAAGAAAGACAAATCCCTGACCTAAAAATGTACAAAAAATATCTGTGAAAAATAAAAACTGGGAACCCCAACTGAACTGCACCACAAGTGGGCAGGTGATATGTCACTGCCCACCAACTGGACAGCCCAGGGCGGGATAACTGGAAATATAAAAGCCAGATAACATATCCAACAACAATATAAATCAAATCAAATCCAAACAAACATAATTCAACCACCTATTACGTACAAGCCTATGGACATGTAAATAAAATAGCCTAGTATAGAATTAAGTAGAAAAAAGCGGAAAACTCTTCCCAAGAAAACCGCAAAACACTAACATAGAACCTTAAGAAAACAACTAACATAGTAATAAGAATATAACAAAAATACAATGCCAAGAGGCCCCAAAAAAACTAACATAGGTTACTAAATGTACCAACAGACTATCTATCTGCTACTGAAATGCAGACAATCAAATAACTTATCAGCAGCTACTGTTTGGTAAGACAACACCAACACTACAACTGGCCAGCATTGAAAACAAGCCTGGGTACCCAGGCTTACATGCTATGGACAGTATAAATACAGCTTCAATAAAAGAAAAATTAAAAAAAGATGGGGTGGGGCTGTCATTCACCCCTACTCTGAGAGGAGTGCCCCACAGAGAATCCAAATTCTATATTTTATTGGAAATGACAAGTATGCATTAATAGGTGGGGGCAGGAGGGTTAAAAATTAATATTGTGTATTTCCCTTTTTTTTCACTGAGTAGTCAATTCTTGTCAATACATATACATGTACTAGTAATGTGAAGGAAAAGATAGTGTAGTGGTCTGCACCGACCTCTCAGGCAAGTAACCACATACACAGGTAGGTGTGGGTAGTGTGTTGATATCAGGGAGCCTAGGTGGTGTAATGGTTAGCACACTGGCCCGGAATGCAAAGAGATGTGGGTTCGAGTCCCGCTCTAGGTGCAATATTTCCCATTTTCATCACCCCCATGATACTGGTTCCATGACCAGCATCCTGTACAAGCTATGCGCTGTAGAGTTGTTGAACCTACCCTTTGTATGTATGTGTTAGTGCATTGCCTGTATGTATGTAATTGTAACCATTAAAAGACTTACAATTCGAAGGGGACGAGTGTAGTAGTCTGCACTGACCTCTCAGGCAAGTAACCACATAGACAGGTAGGCGTGGGTAGTGTGTTGATATCAGGGAGCCTAGGTGGTGTAATGGTTAGCACACTGGCCCGGAATGCAAAGAGATGTGGCTTCGAGTCCCACTCTAGGCACAATATTTCCCATTTTCATCACCCCCCACGGCAATAGTTTAGGTTGGCATCTTGTCAGAATAACACAAATTAATTGAGTAGCCAGCCTCAAGTGTGGATGTAACATGATCTATTAATAAAAGCAATTATTTAATAAAATTAATTGAATTAAACATTTAATTTGTATGCCGTGACACTCTAAGTATACCACTGCACTATAAAAATATCTGTATGGGGAAGTTATATTTGTCCCAATTTTGAGTTGTGGACGTAACACAATAGGAGGGGATACCAAAAAACATAGGGGACTTCAATTTCAATTATTTTACAGACAGCTTTGTAGAAAAATGATATTACTAGTCATGGTACTATAAAATAGGGTTACACATGCAACAGTAGCAAATATTTTCTTACTGAAGTTCTGGTATTCACAAAATAGCATATTCACTCAGATAACAAGCTAGGGAAAAGCAGGGGACACGACAGATACATCGAGAACCAGTTTAATCACCATCGAATATTAGATATAGCAAATATATGGGTCACTCTCCTGAAAACTGGCCAGAAGTGTCACATGGAGAGTCAAAATTTAATATTTGAATTTTTTACATTTTTTGGTTGCAAATGAAAGCTGGAAATCTCCCCTTTACATCTTTGTAAAATATAAATTGATGAGATAAAAAATAAAGGTGTAGTCCATGAATAAGATATCTCTTATGGCAGTATAACATGTGCGTCACACGTGTAACACGTGTTTAGGACACCACACAGTCTGCTTAATAAATATCTAATCAGAATTAAATAATATCATACTTAGAAGCATATTAATCATGGCATAATATACAGAAATATCTAGTGCTTATATTGATAAAAAAAAGTAATTCCCAGCCATGCTTTATTCACTGAATAATTAGTGTACAATATTTGTGTGGCATCCAGACACCACGGTTACACGTGTGACGGAAATTTCTAATGTTATTTCTGAAGACATTAACAATTTTTTTTTTTAAATTTAGGCATGCATACATGTTAATAAATACTTCCTCATTGATTTGAGAACTGTTTTGTTTGATATATCAATGCAATACAAGATGTTAATAAGGATTCAACCACATCCCATATGTCATGTTACAAATGGCTGACTGTAAAATGGCGTTTCTTGGTACAAAAACAGTTCATAACTAAAAAGACCAAAGTTGCACACAGTTTTATTTTATTTCCCTTATTTCTTTCATCAAATCTGAGCATGAATATGAAAAGTATAAGGACAAAAATAAGTAGGAAGGTTTTTATTGATGTTTTAAAATCCCATCTCATGCTGACCAGTTTTCAGGAGAGTGACCCATATACAAGTGTAGTAGGCTGCACTGACCTCTCAGGCAAGAAACCACATAGACAGGTAGGCGTGGGTAGTGTGTTGATATCAGGGAGCCTAGGTGGTGTAATGGTTAGCACACTGGCCCGGAATGCAAAGAGATGTGGGTTCGAGTCCCGCTCTAGGCGCAATATTTCCCATTTTCATCACCCCCATGACACTGGTTCCGTGACCAGGATCCTGTACAAGCTATGCGCTGTATGGTTGATGAACCTACCCTGTGTATGTATGTGTAAGTGCATTGCCTGTGTGTATGTAATTGTAAGCATTAAATGACCATTTAAAAGACTTACAATTCCAGGGGGACGAGTGTAGTAGGCTGCACTGACCTCTCAGGCAAGTAACCACATAGACAGGTGGGCGTGGGTAGTGTGTTGATATCAGGGAGCCTAGGTGGTGTAATGGTTAGCACACTGGCCCGGAATGCAAAGAGATGTGGGTTCGAGTCCCGCTCTAGGCGCAATATTTCCCATTTTCATCACCCCCATGACACATGCAAAATGAACATTTATTTCAAGTAAGAATCTCCTTTTATTATTTCATTGACTAACAGGTAACATTCTATGCAAAATAAAGGTCTAGTAGGCTGTAGAAAAGTCCACATTCTCCATGTAACAAGTTCATGCTTTTAAAACACTATATTCTTTTAATGAAAATGTTGCCTTTTTTTTTACTTATGTCAGAATAGGCCTTAATTTTTTTTATATCTATCACTCCAAAGTGTAATGCCCGGTAAACACCTCCCGTATAAAACCTAAAACTGCGCGTTTCACGACTAAGTTTGAGTTTTAGTCAGTTTCAGTCTTTAGTTGTGTGACCCCCTAACACACCAGAGCCTTCCGATTCGCGACTTAAAACCCAGTTTTAGGGCTTAAGACTGGAATCTTGTAAGATTCGAAAAATGAATCGGGCAGTTTTAGTCGGGAAATGGGACGGGTCGGGTTGTGACGGGTCGCGTCAGGCAGTCAGTTTTAGCCCGTGAATCGTATAGAGGAGGCTTAAGAATACCAATTTTATAAAGAATATACCTCCTCTACTCTTTCCATAATTGATCTTGATCATTACATACAGGAAAATACATTGGCCCTATTTACCATGAAACGGCGCAAATATAAATAATAGCAGGAAGCATTCCAAATGAAAGAAGAATCCATGTTCGTGTGGAGGGTTACATGTTGTGCCATATGTCAAGAGTTGAAGGAGCAGGACGTAGCTCAGGCAGTTGAGTGTCCACCTATGGGTCATCCGATCGATCCTGCTCAGAGACACATTTGCGGTTTGGGCTATTTCCCATTCCAACCAGTGGTCCATAACTTGTTCATCAAAGGCTGTGGTATGTGCTGTCCTGTCGATGGGAAAGTGCATATAAAAGACCACTTGCTGCTTATCGGAAAGAGTAGCCTATGTGGGAGCAGCGGTTTCCTCCAAAGAAATATGTCAGAATGACCCGTGTTTCACGTCCAATAGCCGATGATATGAAAATCAGTGCGCTCTAGAGGTGTCGTTAAATAACACAAGCTTCACTTTTTAGCTTATGTCAGAGTTGAAAAACAGTTATTTCACTTTTCGATTTTGATCTTAAGCAAATTGAGCAATATGTTGATATCGCTCATGTGATGTGGACATCAGGCACACATCCAGGATATCATTTTACCATATACACAAATTCAAAGGAGATTTTATTGACTACAGCTAAGCAAGAAAGATTATGTCTTAGAAGAAAGGAGTATTAAAAAAGTTGAAATTTGTTTGAGGGTAAATCCATGGTGTTGATATGTAAATTTTCACTTTAGCACAAAATCATGCAAGCATACTTTTGATACATTTTATGGGATAGATTCAATACATGTAGCATTGTTAACATACTCAACACACAGAGGCAACAATAACTATTTGACTTGAAACCAGAAAAGGTCCGCAAATGGTTCATCAAAGGCTGTGGTATGTGCTGTCCTGTCTGTGGGAAAGTGCATATAAAAGACACCTTGGTCTTTATCAGAAAGAGTAGCCTATATGGCGGAAGTGGGTTTGCTCCAAAGAAGAATGACCATATTTTGTATGTCCAATAGCCGACGATAAAAATCAATGTGCTCTAGAGGCGTCATTAAATCAAACAAGCTTTACTCTTTGTATGCCCCCCAAAAAAGAAATAATTAATTATCACCATCGTAACATGGAAACCAAACATGTTGTGCCCAGTTTCAGAGAATGACCCAGATGTATTTTCTCTGTTCTCTTCGTGACTAGGTGCTAGCGCACACCAGATCCAGTACTGTCGTCGCGATGTGAACACCGGGGTGGAGATAATCCCCTTCGGCTTCAACAAAGCCGAGCCGACAAGTCTGACTAATAAGGTAAAGTCACCGCGAACCAGGCACACAGAGCGACATGCGCCTCAGTTTGAGGAAGACACAATTATTTTCCAATATCAGCATATCCCTCATCCCGCAGGCCTCCCAGTGTAACACTTCAACATTGTATGTTGAATTTCTCTTGCGGACTAAGAAAGAAGTATGATGCTATCAGTGGCACAAATTGTACATGTTGGTTACCAACATGGTTAATTTGCGCACGACACGGGGACGGTTGACGCCCCCCCCTCCCCCTTCCACCACAAGCCAACTGCCACCCCAACCTTTCATCCACCCCCCCCCCCCCTGCTCCCCTCCACATGCCAACTCCTACCCCAACTCCCCTTTCATCCCTCCCTCTCCCCTAAAACCCCCCCCCCCCCTCTCACCCACTCCCTCACTCCCCCCTCCCCTCCCCTGTCATCTCCCCCTACCGGCTTTAAACACCCTCCACGGCTCCGCAACCCGCCCGGCGCTAATCCACAACCCCCCCCCCCCCCCCCTCATTTCCCCCCCCCCCCCCTCCCCCCCGGCCTCTCACCCCCCCCCGGGACTCTGCCTCCAGCAGGATAAAAGCAGCCTCCCTCCACGGTCCTAGGCACTCTCCTCCTCACGCCGGACCAGCCACCACCACGTACTCCACCTCTACACCGCCCCCGGGCCGACTACACCGCCCACGGGCCGAATACACCGCCCCAAGGGCCGACTACACCGACCCACGGGCCGCCGACACCGCCTCCAAAGGCCACAAGCACCGCCGGGCCGCCTACACCGACACCAGGCCACCAGCACCGCCGGGACAGCAAGCACCGATCACCGCCACGCTTCTCCTCACGCCGGACCAGCCACCACCACGTACTCCACCTCTACACCGCCCCCGGGCTGACTACACCGCCCACGGGCCGAATACACCGCCCCAAGGGCCGACTACACCGACCCACGGGCCGCCGACACCGCCTCCAAAGCCACAAGCACCGCCGGGCCGCCTACACCGCCACCAGGCCACCAGCACCGCCGGGACAGCAAGCACCCATCACCGCCACGCCCACCGACGACACCGCCACACGGGCCGCCAACACCGCCTTCAAAGGCCGCAAGCACCACCCGGGCCAGCGAGCACCGCCGACGGGCCACCCACACCGCCTGCACCGACGCCAGCACCGCCGGGCCAGCAAGCACCACCACCGCCACACACGCCGAATAAAACCGCCCCGAGGGCCACCAACACCGCCATCAAGGCCGCAAGCACCACCCGGGCCAGCAAGCACCGCCGACGGGCCACCCACACCGCCTGCACCGACGCCAGCACCGCCGGGCCAGCAAGCACCACCACCGTCACACGCGCCAAACAAAAAACCGCCCCGAGGGCCGCCAACACCGCCCACAAGGCCGCAAGCACCACCCGGGCCAGCAAAGACCGCCGACGGGCCACCTACACCGCCTGCACCGACGCCAACACCGCCGGGACAGCAAGCACCACCACCGCCGCACGCGCCGAATAAAACCGCCCCGAAGGCCACCAACACCGCCACCAAGGCCGCAAGCACCACCCGGGCCACCAAGCACCGCCGCCGGGCACCTACACCGCCTGCACCGACGCCAGCACCGCCGGGCCAGCAAGCACCACCACCGACACACGCGCCGAATAAAACCGCCCCGAGGGCCACCAACACCGCCACCAAGGCCGCAAGCACCACCCGGCCCAGCAAGCACCGCCGACGGGCCACCCACACCGCCTGCACCGACGCCAGCACCGCCAAGCCAGCAAGCACCACCACCGTCACACGCGCCAAACAAAACCGCCCCGAGGGCCGCCAACACCGCCTCCAAGGCCGCAAGCACCACCCGGGCCAGCAAAAGCACCGCCGACGGGCCACCTACACCGCCTGCACCGACGCCAGCACCGCCGGGCCAGCAAGCACCACCACCCCACACACGCCGAATAAAAACCGCTCCGGGCGCCACCAACACCGCCCCAAGGCCGCAAGCACCAAGGCCGCGGCCCACAACACCGCCTCCAGACCCGCAAGCACCACCCGGGCCAGCAACCACCGCTGAAGGGCCACCTACACGGGCCACCAACACCGCCTCCAGGGCCGCAAGCACCGCCGACGGCCCACCTGCACCGCCTCCGCCAACGACAACACTGCCGGGCCAGCAAGCACGCCACAAGCACCGCCCACAGGCACGACAGCACCAACCAGACAAAAACTATCACGACCACCACCCTAATCCCAGGAACCGCCACACGAACAGAAACGATGCCCCGCGCAACCAGGACGCAGGGCCGCACCTCCATCGCCCCCAACTCCCCCTCCTCCTCAACATCAAGCGCCACGGAGGACGCCACAGAGGAGATAAGCCAGCCGGCGGCACGATGCAGGGGACGCCCACGAACATCGCTGGCAGGCACGCCCACGGCGCCCACCCCAACCAGCAACCCGGAACAGCCACCCATCACCATCCCCCAGAACGACCACACCGACACGAACAAACAACTCACCATCTTGCAACAGTCGTTGGAAAAAAACTCTGGCCCAACAAGCAGAGATGAACAAAGCCCTGCTAGAACGCATGACAGCCATGGAAAACACATCCAAGAAACGGAATCACTCATCTAGCAGGGACTCTTCAGCCTCATCCACATCCAGGCGCAGCCGCCAAAAAATAACCAAAAGAAGGCGACACCGCAGCCGCAACGACGAGTCATCCCGCGACCGCGACCGATCATGGAGACCGTCAAACCTCAACAGGAATGAACACCGGGACAGGACGAAGGAACACAGACACCGCCATCCCAACCGGCGCGCAAGATCCACCAGCGACGACGAGGACGCTCGCCACCGGGAAGTCATTTCTGCCCTCATGGACGCCAACGGCTCCTACGCATCCAAAACGAGAGGTAGGAAACCACTTCTGCCCCACCACTTCGTGATTAGGGCAGACCGGAAGGGAAGCGTTGGCCCGGGCGACAGCACATGGTATGAGTACATATCAGCCATATACAGGATGGCAAAGGACTCGTCAGTGCCTGCAGCCTGGGCCGACCCCCTAGCCCAACACACTGAACACCTTGTCGACATGGCCGCGGAATGGGACTGGCAAACCTGCCTGACCTGGTCTGAACGGGTGTTCAGCATGATCGATGATGGAAGACTGCCCAGAGGTTGGAAAGATGCGACAGCCATAAAGGACACCCAACGCGACGCATGCCTCACAGGATCGCGGAACACACAGTCGCACCAACGACAGCAGAAACAGCACAGAAGACAACCACTACACGACAAAAACGACGACGAAAACGCACACAGAACAGACAACACGACCTCCAACACCTACCAACCATACAAACGCCCGGACTTTGATCGCGCGTCGGACGGACGCCCCTGCAACCGGTGGAACAACGGGCACGACTGCGGATTCACCAGCACTCACGGCACCGGAACGGAGAAATTCGCGCACGTATGCGCCTGGTGCGCAAACAAATACCGCAGGGCCAACAACCACAAGGAAGTGGACTGCAACAACAAAAAACGCCAACTGGAAAAAACCCAAAAAACAGAAACGGCCGACAACAACGAAAAAAACGGATTTTCGGTAAAAGGCCCCCATAGGGCCACACCACCGCCGGAAGCGGAAGACGACCAACGCGAAAGGGCAGCGGGTAAAAATAACCAGCCACAACAGACGGAAGCAACACACACGCCACCAAACACCTACGCCCAAACGGGCAACATCACCAGTACACAAAGAACAAACACAACGCCAGCCCGAGACCCAAGGAGCAACCAGGAAGGCCATAACCACGAAGGTGAACCCATCTCCAACAAGAACAAAAAACAATACACATTCCAGAGAACCGCGCTACGGACGGCCATCCGAAAAAGCCACGAGCAGCCAGGCGCAGAACTTCAATCGGAAGACACAACAACCTCCCCAACAACCATAGCACCCGCACGGGGCATCGCTACACGGACGGGAGCCCGGCTCCCCGAAACACGCCACCACAACAACCACAACACAAACAACCAGACACCACACAACCCCAACGAAGATCCCGACGCACTCCTAGTCGCCGACTCCAGAGCAGGGGACAAAGACGACGTAGACGACGCGACCGGGGACCCGGCCCTCCAGCACGCGCCTCCCTATGACCCACCCCACACCCCCCTGAGCTACAGGCCAACAATAATGCGGATGTGGCCGGAGGCAGTCCCGCACGCATGGAAAAACAAACCATACATGCACATATACCAGCAAGTAAGGAAGACCGGACTCCCGAACCACGTGGCAGCACGGATCCCGGTCCCCTCCGCGCTCAACATACCACGCTGGCGAGCACGGCTCCAGGAATATCACGACCAAGAGCTCCTCGACTTCCTGGAGTTTGGCTGGCCAGCCGACTACACGGCAGAACAACCACCAGTGCCATCAACCGCAAACCACAAGGAGGACCCCGACCACCTTCAATGGATCCGGAAATATGTGCAAAAAGAGCTCACACACGGAGCCATACTCGGGCCTTTCACCACGACCCCCTTTGCCCCCTGGGCCCAAACCAGCCCCATGATGACCCGCCCAAAAAAGGACACTGACGAAAGGCGCGTCATCGTGGACCTGAGCTACCCCAGGGGCGCAAGTGTAAATGCCGGAATAAGGAAAGGGTACTTTCAAGGGAGACCAACCACCTACACCCTCCCCGGAATAATGGACCTGGCAGAACAAGTCACCAACATCGGCAAGGACTGCTACGTCTGGTCGGCAGACCTGGCACGCGCCCTACCGCCAGCTCCGCGCCTGCCCTCTCTCAGTCCCCCTCATGGGAATCACCATCGATGAGGGAGCATACCTCGACATCGCCCCCGCATTCGGGTGCAGGACATCTTCCATGGCCTGCGCCAGAACCACGAACGCCGTCGTGTACCTCCTACGTCAACGAGGGCACTTTGTCCTCTGCTACCTCGACGACTTCGTCGGGGTCGCAGAGACAAAGCAACAGGCAACAGAAGCATACACAGACATGCTCAACACCGCCAAGGACCTAGGACTGGAACTCTCCCACCACAAATGCCACCCGCCGACACACAGGTTGGAGTGGCTAGGCTACGAGGTGTGCACGCAGCAAATGACGGTCACAATACCAGAAGAAAAGCTGGCCGACATCATCACAGAGTGCGCCGCAGTAGGCCCAGGTACAAAGCTATCAAGAAAAGAACTACAACGGATCATAGGAAGACTGCAATACGTCGCCCGGTGTATCCAACCCGCAAGAACCTTCATGAACAGGATCCTCGATGCCCTCCGCGCCGCCCCCCACACAGGGAAACACACGGTAACCACCGAGCTCCGCAGAGACCTCGCATGGTTCGGAGCGTTCGCGGAAAATAGCAACGGCCTCGTCCTCCTACAAAACCCACCGTCGGTCACATGGACGATCGAGTGCGACTCCTCCCTACACGGGGCCGGCGCGCACTCAGACACCAGCTACTTCACAGAAGAATACACGGCCGAGTACCTAAGCGCCGGACACCACATAAACAGACTAGAGGCCCTCAACCTGGTCCTAGCACTCTGGGCACTGGCACCCGAGAAACCACAGGGATACGCCATCCAGATCAACACGGACAACGAGACCTCCCAATCAGTCCTCTCCTCCGGCGCCGGGAAAGACCCCGTCCTCTGTGCATGTGCACGAGAAATATGGAGGTTCGCAGCCATCAAGTCATGCAATATTAAAATCCTGCACAAACCAGGAAAGGACCTCATCCTAGCCGACGCACTCAGCCGAGCCCACTCCGACACAGCGGCCAAAAACAGAGCTCACGACATGTGCCGCAAGCTAGACCTGAAGCGAGTCCGCGTCCGACACACCAACACGATCGCAGAAAGCGCCTTCTAGCCTGGGAAGATAATACAAATTTGGCTTTTATCTCCCCAGGCACACAAGACCACCAGCAACACCAAAGAGTGATGACGCTCTTCAGAGCCGGACTCGCCGCCGGCACATGGAAGAACAAGTCCCGCCAAGCAGCCCGGTACCGGGACCCACGCCCGCACACACCACTACAACCCCGCACACCCCGGAAGATACGACGTAATGTCTCTAATAACATCACTGAACGAAGAACTGCGATCACCATCGGCAGTGAACAACTACATCAGCGGGGCCCGAACTTGGATCCGTCTGGTAGGAGGCAACCCCGAGGCCTTCGACGCCTACCCTGTCACCATCATCAAGAAGGGGGTAGCACGCTCATCCCGGCACGTTCCAAAGCAGGCTCCACCGCTAACCATCTCCGACCTCGACAAAGTCCTACGGTACTTTAGGTCCGGGGGGCCCGCCGGAAAAGTCCTCACCGCTGCACTCCTCGTCGGGTACTACACCCTGCTACGGCAAGGCAACCTCCTCATAACGGGCCGCACACACGACCCAGGACACACCTTAACCGGAGAGGACGTAACCGACACCGGCGACACACTCAACATACGAGTCCGGTCAACAAAAACCTCCATCGGACGCGCCGCCGCCTTTGAGATCACCATCCGAGCAATACCCCACTCACCTCGATGCCCGGTACGAGCATGGAGGAAATACAAGGAACACACCCGCACGGCACCCGAAAAACCAGCATTCCTAGCCCCGGAAGGAGACCCCCTCACTACCGGCACACTCACCGCCGCCCTACGCGCCGCCCTAGCCGCCGCAGGCCACCAAGACCACGCGGCATTCACCCTTCACAGCCTCCGACGAGGGGGAGCACAAGCATGCGCGCAGGCCGGGGCCCCCCCTCGCCGACGTCAAGGACCTGGGAAACTGGAGGACGGCAGCAATACACCAGTACGTCTCTAAAAGGGCGTTCAGCATGGCAAATCAGGCCCTCTCCCTCTACCTGGTTGAGAGGCCCTGATTCACTGTAACTTCCTGGATTGGACTCTTAACTGACCCACAGCTGACTCCACTACAACCTCGGGGAATACCATACCCGACTTCAAAAACCTGACGCCGCACATGTAACCACTCGCACGCATCGCTCAGACAACATGTTCATTCGCACCTTGTACTGTTACCTAGCATAAGCATTGTTAGCCTCACCTGGTCCTCAGGCCTTGAGCACTATCTGATCTGTACATAGCCACTGATTGTCTTGTATACCACTTGTTGCCGCGGTCGCTGAATAAATTCCGCTTTATACCCAGTCCCCTTGTCGTGTCGTAAATTGTACATGTTGGTTACCAACATGGTTAATTTGCGCACGACACGGGGACGGTTGACGCCCCCCCCCTCCCCCTTCCACCACAAGCCAACTGCCACCCCAACCTTTCATCCAACCCCCCCCCCCTGCTCCCCTCCACATGCCAACTCCTACCCCAACTCCCTTTCATCCCTCCCCTCTCCCCTAAACCCCCCCCCCCCTCTCACCCACTCCCTCACTCCCCCCTCCCCTCCCCTGTCATCTCCCCTACCGGCTTTAACACCCTCCACGGCTCCGCAACCGCCCGGCGCTAATCCACAACCCCCCCCCTCATTTCCCCCCCCCCCTCCGGCCTCTCACCCCCCCCCGGGACTCTGCCTCCAGCAGGATAAAAGCAGCCTCCCTCCACGGTCCTAGGCACTCTCCTCCTCACGCCGGACCAGCCACCACCACGTACTCGGCCGCCCACCCACACCTACAATAAATACACGGGAAGGTTGAGAGGCCCTGATTCACTGTAACTTCCTGGATTGGACTCTTAACTGACCCACAGCTGACTCCACTACAACCTCGGGGAATACCATACCCGACTTCAAAAACCTGACGCCGCACATGTAACCACTCGCACGCATCGCTCAGACAACATGTTCATTCGCACCTTGTACTGTTACCTAGCATAAGCATTGTTAGCCTCACCTGGTCCTCAGGCCTTGAGCACTATCTGATCTGTACATAGCCACTGATTGTCTTGTATACCACTTGTTGCCGCGGTCGCTGAATAAATTCCGCTTTATACCCAGTCCCCTTGTCGTGTCGTAAATTATGAATATTTACATTTTAAAATTATATATCATTTACCTAATATCGAATACCTATATCTGTGTTGCTAATAACTTATCATGTAGTGTTTTATTTATTTGTTATGTTTCTATTGTGGGTTTAATTGACGATAGCAACCAGTGGTCCACAGGTGGTTCATCAAAGGTTGTGCTATGTGCTGTCTTGTCTGTGGGAAAGTGCATACAAAAGATCCCTTGTTGCTTATCGGAAAGAGTAGCCTATGTGGCGGCAGCAGGTTTCATCCAAAGAAATATGTCAGAATGACTATGTTTGACGTCTAATAGCCGATGATGAAAATCAATGTGCTCTAGAGCCGTCTTTAAATAAAACAAGGTTTACTTTTTAATTGACGATAGCATTTAGACACAAGTTGCCCTATATCTATGCATTGAGGAGGATGTAGTTGGTTGAGCGTTGATATATTGTTGTGCTCCACAAACATACCGAATTATCCTGTGTACTGCACCAAATAGGATGGCCAAATGAGTTGAGCGTCCGTCTCCCATTTTGGTAGATCATGGGATTCGAACCCTGTTCGAGTCAACCCAATGACTTAAAAATTGATACTTGCCGCTTCCTAGCCAGGGACTCGACATTAGTAGGATAGGGCAAGGACTGGTTAGCTCAGTGTCAGGATAATGTGACTGAGTGAGATATCAGGTCATGGTGCTGGTGGGGCAGCACTATAAAGTCACCATGAGTGTGCACTGTCCCAAGTCGGTACCCGTCCAGACATGACCTTAGATGTTGCCAGGATGTAAAACTCTAACAATCAAACCAATCCTATGTACTGGAGTGCAAGAAAGGGCCAGTTACTCGCACAACCAGGGCTGGCTGAAGGTACCGGTGTCGCGGTTTCAGATCTCCGCCAGTTTCAGATCTCCGCATCGCTTCTGTGCATGCGTCAAAATCGAACAGCATCGTCAAGGCAAAACCACACCACCTAGAAACAAATCGCTAGGTACACATATAGAAAACATGTTTACCAAAAACATTATATTAAATCGATATGGGTAGGGTTCTGGATTTCTATTAATTTTGAATAATGTTTTCCACTCCGTGTACCGGCAAACTCAAGGCATTGTCAATGGCAGTGAGCAATCTTCATACAGAAAAAGTGAAATATCTCTAAAACCACACCACCTAGAAACAAATCGCTTGGTGCACATATAGAAAACATGTTTACCGAAAAGATTATATTAAATTTATAAGGTTAGTGACACTGACACTATAGTGACCAGGGGCGTAGCTAGACCTTTAACGATGTGTACTCCTAATTTCGGCCAGGGGTTTAGGGGGCCGCTTAAGCTTAAGCTGGCGGATTTTACACATTTTAGACTTGAGTTTTCGACACTCCGGACATGCTCCTCTCTCTCTCTCTCTCTCTCTCTCTCTCTCTCTCTCTCTCTCTTTATTATTTAATTTTGTTGTTGTTGACAAAACGATGTGGACGTTTTGGCGTACGCGCATATGCCTAGCTATGCCCCTGGTGACAGTATGAGTGCAGCGATTTGCGGCGATCGGCGCAGACGATGCTGTTTAATTTTGACGCATGCGCAGAAGCCAGGTGGAGATCTGAAACTGGCGGAGATCTGAAACCGCGACACCGGCAACTTGGGCGGGCAGTCACCCAGGGTGCCACTTGTTAGGGGGTGCTACGTCAGTGTTAAATTTGAACAAATTATACTTATAAGGGCACCAAAGTTCAGCTTGTCCTGGGAAGCCAGCAACCCTAGGGCCAGTTATGCCTGCAACACTGTCTTTGTGACAATCCCACTAAACAACCAATTAGAAAAAGTGTCGGAAGGCTGGGTTATTGAAATAACCAGCATATATATATGATTGTATGATCAAATGTGCTAAATATATTGGTCAAATACCCATCAATCATAGCCTACTACTTTTGGGTGAATAATTTACACAGCTCTATAGATGTTAAAAGTCAAATTGAGAGCATTTAGTGGCCGCCATCTTGGCTCATTTTTAAATCTTTTTTAAATCATTTAAATCTTTTTTTATATATATAATTAATTATATTCTGTCCCATTTCATCAGCTCTATTTGAATATAGATAAACACTGCTTCTTTTAAAACCAGTGTGCCCGAGTGGTGAACAAACAAAGAGTGACAAATAATTTGATTTACTATAAAGGGAGTGCATGTGATGTCAACACTCAGCGATCAGCCATCTTGGATAACACTTAATACCACCTATGGCGCCCCCCTGTCATATACCAAGAACACTATGGCCACCACTGGACCCTATGCCCGATCGGCAGCGGCCAAAGTATGGTGGTGCCACCTAGCGGGTACTGCCCAAACCTTTCTAATTCTTTGACAGAGCATCCAATGTGTCAACAGACGGCAATTTAGCAATGATGTGAGGCTACATGATTTTAAAAAAGACTTCCCTGCCATTAAAAAAATTCTTTTCCCAGAACTTCTGAGACCAAACTGCTCAAAACAGTGACAAATAAACCAACAAATCAATAAATATACACAATGTAAACAGTTGCAAGCCTTTGGTATGTAATCCAATATGGCCACTGGAAGTTGTCTCGTGACGTTATTACACCCCCTCTATAGAGGGAGTCCACGTGACGTCATCACTCAGCATTCAGTGGCCAGCCATCTTGGATTACGAGCACCCTCCCTAGCCATGTTGTGAATGCATGCAGATGCAGTAAAACAGAGTTTTCTTGTGTTCTGGGAGGTTCTGTGCAGTTTACATCCAATGTGTTTACTTACAGCACTTTAGCAACAACTTCTGAGGCCAAACTGCTCAGAACAGTGACAAATAAACCAACAAATCTGTAAATAAGCACAGTGTAGGCAGTTGCAAGCCTTCGGAATGTAATCCAATATGGCCACCAAAAGTTGTCTTGTGACGATATTACACCGCCTCTATAATCAATTACAAAAGTAAATACATGCAGTGGCTCTGGTTTGTTGACAGGATGTGTTAATGACAAATAGTATTGGTACCGTTGGGTCCCCCTGGATGCCGATGCGCGCCACCTTTGCGAATGGATACAGCATGCTGCTTGTCTACTCCTACTCTGAGCCACTCGTTAACTCCTACGTGATGGCCTTCGCAGAACACGACAACAAAATCATCAACATCAGCTACACAGGCGTCTTCGCAGATGTGCCTGTAAGTAGGTTACTGGGTCACGCAGCCATAAGCATAATAAGCGCAGCAACGAGGGAGACCCAACCAGCGCGTGCTTGTTCAGTCCGCGCTCGTTAGGTCGACCGAGTGAGGACAACATCCGGAATCAATAGTTGATGCTTCGTCAGACTATGCAGCTTTAAAGTTGCATAGTCCGATGGTTTTGAATTTCTGTATTTTTTCTGAGATAAATATTTTAGATCGATCACTAGTATCTACTTTACATTAGTTCAAAGTAACTTTTATTTTAAATGGTAAACTTTTGAGTGCAAACATGGAAAATTAGTTTTGGCATGCTTGTAAGTTAGATATGTAAAAATCAAATCTAGATAATTGGCTTGGTTTTGAAAATTTGATATTTCATTGGACTATTTGCAGCTTTAATATTCCTTGTATGCAACAATACATGTTTACTGAATCCATCGGTATTCAATGTTTGATATGTAGATTCAAATCTAGCTGAGTCTTTTCGCTTAGAAATTGTTATTGTTTCACTCACTTATGCGGCTCTGAATCAGATTGGTAGATCCAGTCGAAAGACAAACTGTCAAATGTGGTTGATCTTCGTTTATTCAGCCTGGTGTTAGGCTTGAGATCAAAATGGCGCTGAAGAGGCTTCCGGACAAGGTACAGATTCTGACAACGAAGCAACCACAGACAACCGACTGGAGCAAGGCGCAGCACGGGGACTGGAAGTACGAACAGGGCCAGCTTGTCTACCTGGGTATGTGATAAACACTCTGTCTACCCAGCTGTAGGGACATGGTAAACATTGCCCATCTACACAGCTATAGGGACATGGTAAACATTGCCTATTTACACAGCTATAGGCACATGGTAAACATTGCTTATTTACACAGATATAGGGACATGGTAAACATTGCCTATTTACACAGATATAGGGACATGGTAAACATTGCCTATTTACACAGATATAGGAACATGGTAAACATTGCCCAGCTACACAGCTATAGGGACATTGCAAACATTGTCTATTTACACAGCTATAGGGACATGGTAAACATTGCCTAGCTACACAGCTATAGGGACATGGTAAACATTGCCTATTTACACATATATAGGGACATGGTAAACATTGCCTATTTACACATATATAGGGACATGGCAAACATTGCCTATTTACACAGCTATAGGGACATGGTAAACATTGCCTATTTACACATATATAGGGACATGGCAAACATTGCCTATTTACACAGCTATAGGGACATGGTAAACATTGTGTATCTTCACAGCTATAGGGACATGGCAAACATTGCCTATTTACACAGCTATAGGGACATGGTAAACATTGCCTATTTGCACAGATACAGGGACATGGTAAACATTGCCTATCTACACAGCTATAGGGACATGGTAAGCATTGCCTATTTACACAGCTATAGGGACATGGTAAACATTGCCTATTTACACAGATATAGGGACATGGTAAACATTGCCTATTTACACAGCTGTAGGTACATGGTAAACATTGCCTATTTACACAGCTATAGGTACATGGTAAACATTGCTTATTTACACAGATATAGGGACATGGAAAACATTGCCTATCTACACAGCTATATGGATATGGTAAACATTGCCTATTTACAGAGATATAGGGACATGGTAAACATTGCCTATTTACACAGATATAGGGACATGGTAAACATTGCCTATTTACACAGCTATAGGGACATGGTAAACATTGATTATCTACACAGATATAGGGACATGGTAAACATTGCCTATTTACACAGATATAGGGACATGGTAAACATTGCCTATTTACACATATATAGGGACATGGTAAACATTGGTTATCTACACAGCTATAGGGACATGGTAAACATTGGCCATCTACACAGCTATAGGGACATGGTAAACATTGCCTTTCTACCCAGCTGTATTTTCCATTCCAACCAGCGGTTGACAACTGGTTCATCAAAGGCTGTGGTATGTGCTGTCCTGTCTGTGGGAAAGTGCATATAATTATAAAAGACCCCTCGCTGCTTATCTGAATGAGTAGCCTATGTGTCAGCAGTGGGTTTCCTCCAAAGAAATATGTCAGAATGCCCATATGTTTGACGTCCAATAGATGATGGTACGAAAATCAATGTGCTCTAGACGTGTCGTTAAATAAAACAAGCTTTACCGCTCTCTCACTGACCACGTGACCCGTCGTCGCCTTGCAGTGTACAACGCGGGTTCGAACCCACGCAGCTTCAGCGTGCAGGTGAAGGCGTACAGCTGCTTCTACACGGACTGCATCGTTCCGGCAGGTGATGACCGCGTCCCGCTGTACGACTACGCGCACTGCGCCTCCCGCACCCGGCGAGGCTGGGGCGCGCTCAGCGGGGGCAGCGACATCGTCATCGCGGAAGGTGAGGCGCGCGCGAGGCGAGGGAGGACTGGGTGGGGTGCAGGTTGGGTTCTGGTGGTTTGTGTTGGTTTTTGGTTGGTGTTTTGTTGGCTTTTGTTGGGGGGTGTTGTTGGGTTTTTATTGTTGGGATTTTGTAGATTTTGGGGGGGGGGGAATTTCGTAGTTTTTTTTATTTGTTTTTGTTGTTTTTTGGGCGGCTTTTTTGTTGGTTTTTGTCTGGGTTTTGGGAGGGGTTGTAATGGATTTTGTGGGTTTTGTTGTTGGCTTTTGTTGCCTTTGTTAGTTTTTTTGTTTGTTTTAGTGGGGTTTTTTATCGGTGTTTTGCAGGGGTTTTTTTCTGGGCTCTTTTTGATTTGTTTGTTTGTTTGTTTTTTTAGGGGGGGATTTCGTTGGTTTTTGGAGGGGTGTTTTTGGAGGGTTTTGTTTTTGGTTTTTAAAGGTTTTGTTTTGTTGTTGGCTTGTGTTGCCTGTGGGTATTTTTTTGTTGGTTTTAGTTTGTTCTTGTTGTTCTTTGTGTTATTTACTTGTGTTTTGGTGATTTTTGTTGGGGTTTTTTTTCTTTGTTTTTGTTGTTGGCTTTTGTGGCCTTAATTGTTAGTTTTTTTTAGCATCAGTTGGTTTGGTTCTGTTTTTGGTGTACTTTATGTTATTTGATGGCATTTTATTGATTTTGTTGGGGTTTTTGGAGGGTGGTTTGTTGGTTCTTTTGCTTGTCTTTTCTTGGGTTTTGCTTGTTTTTGTCGTTTGTTGTTGGCTTTTGTTGCCTTTACATGGGTTTTGTTAGTTTTAGTTTTTTATCGTGTTTTTGTTGTGATTTATGTTATTTGGTTGTGTTTTCTTGGTTTTTATCATGTTTTGTTGTGATTTATGTTACTGGGTTGTGTTTTGTTGGTTTTTATCGTGTTTTTGTTGTGATTTATGTTATTTGGTTGTGTTTAGTTGTTTACTTGGTTTTTATTGTGTTTTTGTTTTGATTTATGTTATTTGGTTGTGTTTTGTTGTTCTTTTGTTGTGCTATCTATTTGATTAATGTGTGCTTTTGGGTGTCGTTGCTTTTGGTGGTTGTTGTTAGTCTTTGTTGTGTTCTGTAGTTGGGTTTCTTGGATTTGTGTGGGTTTTGTTGGGTTTTATTCTGGTTTTTTTTTAATGGGGTTCCTTGGGTCTTTTTTGTTGCATTTTCTTATCATTTCTTTTGGTTGGCTTTTCTTTTGCGTTTTCTATATCTTTGTTGGCCTTTGCCTCATTTTGAGTCTTTTTATGGGTTTTCTGGTGTTGGATTTGTTCTTTTGGTGGGATTTATTGGTTTTTAGATGTTTTTGTAGGGGGGGGGTACATGACGGTGTTTGGAATTTGTCAGGTGTTTTTTTTCTCCGAGGTTTGTGGAATTTTATGGGCTTTTGTCGGGTTCTGTGAATTTTTGCTCGGACTTCTGTTTTTCTATTAGCTATTCGGAGAACTATATATATATATATATATATATATATATATATATATATACATATATATATATCATCACAACTAATGTGGAATTAGTCAGAATTAAAATTACCTTCATGTACAAATCTGTTATTTTAACTTTTATTTGGGGGGGGGGGGGTTGTTTACGGGACTTTGCGCGTGAACTCTGCTGTTTTTATGCCTCTTTGAGGGACGATTCATCACGATTGTCTCTTCTCTAACAGATGAATGGGTCACCATCGACAGCAGTACGCAGATTGATATCAATTCGCTAGTCATCAAAGGATGCCTTGAAGTGAAAAACGATAAGGCAATCGATGTGAGTAATACCCTCATGATGTTTGTTTCAACGTTGTTTACATTAGATATTGTAGTGGTCTGCACTGACCTCTCAGGCAAGGAGCCGCATAGACAGGGAGGCGTGAGTACTGTGTTGATATCAGGGAGCCTAGGTGGTGTAATGGTTAGCACACTGGCCCGTAATGCAAAGAGATGTGGGTTCGAGTCCTGCTCTAGGCGCAATATTTCCCATTTTCATCACCCCCATGACACTGGTTGCCGTGACCAGGATCCTGTTCAAGCCACGCGCTGTATGGTTGTTGAACCTACCCTGTGTATGTATGTGCATTGCATTGCCTGTATGTATGTAATTGTAAGCATTAAAATACTTACAATTCCAGGGGGACGAGTGTAGTAGTGTGCACTGACCTCTCAGGCAAGTAACCACATAGACAGGTAGGCGTGGGTAGTGTGTTGATATCAGGAAGCCTAGGTGGTGTAATGGTTAGCACACTGGCTTGGAATGCAAAGAGATGTGGGTTCGAGTCCCGCTCTAGACGCAATATATCCCATTTTCATCACCCCCATGACAATATTAAATCACATTGTAAAGTCTATGGCTCGAATCTGTGGTTGTGTAGCCAGGCTATAGTGAAATCAATACAGGCAAAGAGAAAGGAAGAGTATAAAGTGTGAAAGAAGAATGAGAGAGTCAAGCCCTCTGGTTTATTATTTATATGGTACATGGGTTCATTGTAGAGAATCACCCCACCCTATTCCCCCAATGGGAAACAAGCATTCTTAGCGCTACCAATAGGGATCCAGCATTCCTGGTCCCCATGGTTACCAGTGATCTGCCCACCATCACCAAGCTGTGTGGCTCCCCTGGCCACCACCTGCCTTGAGCCTGAGTGTGGCGATCCTAACTAGCAGAGGGGGCAGGGGTAGGCTCTGAGTGCCCCTTACACACAGCCCTGCCAGCACCACTATGTCTATTTACATCTCAATCAAGCACCACCAGCACCTACATATATATACGTACATGCACCTGGTCACGTATACCCGATCAGTAATAGAACATTTGCATTCCCCCACCAATGCATTAAATCAAAATATTTTACAACATGATATGGGGCATGAGTTTGCGAGTTTCTAAATCAGCAATGGCTACACTCCCAAGGTCCGTACAAGGCCTGGAAAGTCTTGAAAAGTCTTCAACATCGTTCAAATGCCCCATTTCAAGGCCTTGAAAAGCCTTGAATTTAACCTATTGTGCATAATTAGTCTTGAAAGGTCTTGAATTCCATTAAACTGTCCCCACCGATCTAAATTAGTCCAAATTCGCCATCTGGAATGATGATTTTGGACTAAATCCAAATGAAAATAATCTTGAATTCCTAGCGAAAACAGGCTTGGAAAGCCTTGAAATACCCTTGAATTCGATATCTTCACATGTGTCCGGACCCTGCACTCCTTCCGCCCCATTAGGTTGGGCTAAAATCGGTTCCATGTGGTATTTCCCGACGAGATGGGTGTGGTATGTAAGTGCCTTTATTAATCAGGTGAATAGAAAGTAATCAGGTTAGAAAGTACAGTTGAATCAATAGCTGTATTCACACGGGCGAGTTAAAACGCCTCACGCGAAACGCCTCGCGTACTGCGACTCACATTTGCCGTGTGAACGCGACGGTGAGGCGTTTTAGGGCTGAATCGATTCATATAAATCGTTTAATGTAAAACGCTTCGCTAGGTGGTATACAGGAAGCGATCTATGTTGAAACGTTTTATCTTGCCCGTGTGAACGCATATGAAGCGATTTAGGACGTCACACGCATGCGCAGTCAACACCTCAGTTTGTTGACTTTCCGGTCGATCAAAAGCGCATATTATATAATTTAATTAATGAAACTGCTATCTATGCACAGATATTTTTTTCATCATTTATTTTTAGGGTTTCACTGCCCAGCAGAAGTTTTGACCGTTCCAAACCAATACGATTAATTAAATACATATCTAGGTCGAACCCACACTCTCTGGTGCCTTCGTCGTCGAACCCAAAATGGCGCTGGTTAGCCTGGACTTGCTCATGCGCAGATATCCACTTCCGCCTCACGCAGTGTCCGTGTGAACGCGCATCTAAATCGCTTCATATGATTCGCCTCCTGGAGATCGCTTTAGATTTTGCCCGTGTGAATACAGCTAATGAGTTAAATAGCTGCAGGGAATCTTAAGCCATGGTCACACATACAACGTTAGGCCGACTTAGATAAGGCGACCTAGATGAGTCGGACTAGCGGTGCGTTCACACATACCAAGTTTTGTAAGAGTGTCGCGTTCAGACACACGTCAAACCGGCTCAGATCGATGTATGTTTGTTGTTGTTTTATGTCCTAGCAACATCTATGGTCATATCAAGATGGGTACCGAATTGTGACCGTGTGCACTCATGGCGACTTTATAGTTCTGCCCCACTGGGATACCATATTACACACATACATACAACAGGCATACACACATACAAATTAATGTACATTTCACTTTATTTGTACAGAGACTATTTGGTAAACTGTGTCCATATTAAGCAGGGGTGAAAGACATCCGCGATTTCGCTGATTTCAGCTATTTTTTATATCTACCAATTAACATTGAACAAAATGACAAGGAATCTGGATGTAGATATGACAACAATTGGGTTCAAAACCCATTCTTATATGACCTTATATGTTGGTAGAACAACAAACCCAAGCGGGAACGAGCTAGATATGAGCAGTAATATAGGCACAACAAGGATAGTTGAAACCTGACTTCCGGCATTTTCCCCACGATTCCCTGACAGTGCTATCCCTATGGGGGGAACTCTGCGTTTTTCGTCGTCGATGTAATAATCGCGACTTGATTTCCACGATTTTTGCTGGAGATCACTTTCATTCCTGATTAATAGTTACAAAACATATACATTTCACGTTATTTGTACAGAGGTTGCTACTTGGTCAAAGTGTGTCCATATTAATAATAGTTACAAAACATAGATATGACAACATTGGGTTCAAAACCCATTCCTATATGACCTTATATGTTGGTAGAACAACAAACCCAAGCAGGAACGAGCTAGATATGAGCAGTAATATCGGCACAAAAAGGATAGTTGAAACCTGACTTCTGGCATTTTCCCCACGATTCCCTGACAGTGCTATCCCTATGGGGGGAACTCTGCGTTTTTCGTCGTCGATGTAATAATCACGACTTGATTTCCACGATTTTTGCTGGAGATCACTTTCATTCCTGATTAATAATTACAAAACATATACATTTCACGTTATTTGTACAGAGGTTGCTACTTGGTCAAAGTGTGTCCATATTAATAATAGTTACAAAACATAGATATGACAACATTGGGTTCAAAACCCATTCCTATATGACCTTATATATTGGTAGAACAACAAACCCAAGCAGGAACGAGCTAGATATGAGCAGTAATATAGGCACAAAAAGGATAGTTGAAACCTGACTTCCGCCATTTTCCCCACGATTCCCTGACAGTGCTATCCCTATGGGGGGAACTCTGCTTTTTTCGTCATCGATGTAATAATCTCGGCTTGATTTCCACGATTTTTGCTGGAGATCACTTTCATTCCTGATTAATAATTACAAAACATATACATTTCACGTTATTTGTACAGAGGTTGCTACTTGGTCAAAGTGTGTCCATATTAATAATAGTTACAAAACATAGATATGACAACATTGGGTTCAAAACCCATTCCTATATGACCTTATATGTTGGTAGAACAACAAACCCAAGCAGGAACGAGCTAGATATGAGCAGTAAAATAGGCACAAAAAGGATAGTTGAAACCTGACTTCCGCCATTTTCCCCACGATTCCCTGACAGTGCTATCCCTATGGGGGGAACTCTGCGTTTTTCGTCGTCGATGTAATAATCACGGCTTGATTTCCACGATTTTTGCTGGAGATCACTTTCATCCCTGATTAATAATTACAAAATATATATACATTTCACTTTATTTGTAAAGAGGCTGCTACTTCGTCAAAGTGTGTCCATTTTAATAGTCGCTCTGCTCGCGTCTTTGAAGATAACCTTCTTTGTTGACAGGTGAAGCTCTCAGTGAGATACATGCTCATTCTGAAAGGACACCTGATTGTGGGAAACAATGAAACTCATCGATTCAAAGGGAAGTTCAAGCTGAACCTGAAGGGAAAAGTCACCGATGAAGAGAAGACATTTGCAAGCTCCTTCTTAGTTCCACCAAAGACCTTGGGTAAGTTCCTTGAAGGTAGGACTAGCGTCATAACCATTAGATTGTCTAGGCTCCATGATTCAATCAACTAACCCACACCACCAGATGGGATGGCCGAATGAGTTGAGCGTCCGTCTCCCGTTTTGGTAGATCGTGGGATTTGTTGAACCCTGGTCGAGTCAAACCAATGACTTACAGATTGATACTTGTTGCTTCCTAGCCAGGCACCCGTCATTCATAGGATAGGGCAAGGACTGGTTGGCTCAGTGTCAGGATAATGTGACTGAGTGGGATATCAGATTATGATGCTGGCGGCCTAGTCTCCCAGTGGGGCAGCGCTATAAAGTTGCCATGAGTGCACACTGTCACAAGTCAGTAACGGTCCTGATATGACCTTAGATGTTGCCAGGTCGTAAAACTCCAAGAACCTTGCCTGCTGGATGTGTTAGATACAGTCATGTGACCGGATGTTGTATGCTTTGTGCTTTCAGTGGTTATTGGTGGCCTCGAACTCTGGGGGAAGAAACGCGGCATACTCCACACCAAGCTCACGAAAGACGTCAACCCAGGCGACAAAGGTAATTAGGTCAAATCAAAGCAGGAGATGATGGTAATTAGGTCAAATTAGAGCAGACGAAATTGTAATTAGGTCAAATCAAAGCATGTATTTAGGTCAATATAGAGTAAGAGATGGTGTAATTAGGTCAAATCATGAGGTTGTGGTAATTGGGTCAAATTAGAGCGGGATATAAGGTAAATAGGTCAAGTCAACATGGGAGTTGGTCGTAATTATGTCAAATTAGAGTAGTAGTAATCAGTATGGTAGTGAAATTGAAACAGCAGAACAAAATTAAAAACAACATTCAAATGGATATGAACATGTTAAAAGATGCAAAATACAGAACTAAGTATAATGTCTCTGTTCATAACAAATTCAGTGTACTGATGAATGAAGAAACTCCTCAGAGAGAGTATAACAACATTGAAATGGAATGGGAAGCTCTCAGAGAAAGCATGGTCAAGTCAGCAGATGAGGTGTTACCAAATAAAAAACGAGAGACAAAGCAATCATGGATGACGCAAACCATACTAGAAAAGATGGCAGAAAGGAAGAAAGTGAAAACCACTGATCCACCTAAATACAAACACCTGAAGAATGAAATAGAAGATGAATGCAAAAAAGCTAAGGATGAATGGTGGAATAAGAAGTGTGAAGTAGTGGAACAACTTGAGTCTCAACATCGTTCAAGAGAGATGCACAAGAAAGTGAAAGAGATAACAGGTCAAGGATACAGACAGAGAAGCAGTAAATGTATCAAGAACAAAGACGGCAAACTGCTCTTTGAAGAAGATGAAATAAAGTCCAGATGGGAAGAATATGTAAACGAACTATACAATGATGACAGAGGGAACCCACCCACAAATGAGAAAGAAGATGGGAATATTATATTAGTATCAGAGGTTGAGAAGGCTATCAATGATCTAAAGGCAGGTAAGGCTCCTGGAAGTGACCAGATAACATCAGAAATGATAAAAGGACTAGATGAAGTGGGGATTCAAATCATTCATAAGCTAGTAACTGACATCTATGAGACTGGATTTATACCATTGAATATGAATGAATCCATATTTGTACGACTCCCAAAGAAGCTAAAACCAACATTGTGTACTGAGTACAGAACACTAAGCCTGATGAGTCATATGTTGAAGATGATCCTGAAAATAATTTTACTGAGAAACAGACAGAAAATTGAAGAACAAATCAGTAACGTACAAAGTGGGTTTATATCTGGAAGAGGTACACGTGAAGGGATTTTCAATATGAGAATGATTTGTGAACGTTATTGTGAAGTGAACCAGGATGTTTATGCCTGCTTTATTGACTATGAGAAGGCCTTCGACCGAGTCAATCATGAACTGTTAATCAAATGTTTACAAGATATTGGTGTCAATGGCAAAGACATTAAACTAATTGTGAACTTATACTGGACACAACGTGCATTTATAAAAATGGAGCAGGGCCTATCGGATGAAGTTATGATTAAACGAGGAGTTCGACAGGGGTGTGTATTGTCACCATGTCTATTTAACCTGTACACAGAGTTGATTTTCAGACACATTGAAGATTGCAAGGGAGTGACAATAGGTGGCATGAACGTCAACAATCTTAGATATGCCGATGACAGTGTAATACTAGCAGACAGTGAGAAAAACCTACAAGATATAGTGAATAGAATCAATAAAGCTGGAATACTATTCAACATGAAGATGAATGCCAGGAAGACCAAAACAATGGTTATAAGTAAAAAGACAGATAAACCAAATGTCAATATAACCATAGATGGCACAAACATAGAACAAGTATCCGAATTCATATATCTCGGACAAAAGATTACAAATGACGGGAGATGTGAGGAAGAAATTAAAAGAAGGATAACAATAGCCCGAACAACATTCTCCAAAATGTATAGAGTGTTAACATCAAGTAAGATATTAATACAAACAAGGAAGCGTATTCTTCAGTGTTATGTGTGGTCTACTCTAATGTATGGGGCAGAGACATGGACAATCTCTAAGAAAATGTACAAACGTTTAGCAGCATTTGAGATGTGGACTTATCGAAGGATGATGAAAATATCATGGACAAAGAAGATCACCAACAAAGAAGTTCTCAGAAAAATTAAAAATAAGAAAAGCTTGTTTGCCACTATACAGACAAAGAAACTTATTTATTTTGGCCACATCATTCGTCAGAGTTCAATATACCATACATTGTTGGAAGGGAAGGTGAATGGCAGCAGAGGGAGAGGGAGACCAAGAACATCATGGTTTACAAATATTTCACAGTGGACAGGCTTGAATTATTCACAGTCTATCAGAACAGCACAACATCGGGACAAGTGGAGAACCATTGCATCCAACCCTCGACTAGAGGATGGAACTATTGATTGATTGATTGATAAGGTAATTAGGTCAAATCTAAGCAGTATATAAAGGTAAGTAGGTCAAAGCAGCAGATACGTAAGTAGGTCAACTCAAAACAGCAGATAACGGTAAGTAGGTCAAGCCAAAGCAGGAGGTAGTGGCAAATGGATCAAATCAGTAGATAACGTTTGAAATATGCCAAATTAAAACAGTAGATAGGTAAATAGGTCAAATCAAAGAAAGAGATACAATAAATAGGTCAAATTATCACGATGATAACATGGGAACCAAATATGTTGGGCCCAGTGTCAGAGAATGATCCACATTTTAACTTTGCCACTGTGTGTAATATCTGGTGTGCTCGGCCGTCAGAGCCCCGGATATCACTACTCTCCCCAGGTGTGTTCTGACAACTGTTTGTCAGTTCCCACCTGGGGCCATATGCATGAAGCAGTGTTAGCGAGCCAAAACGTGTTTAGACGGGATTTCTGGTTTAGCACCGAAAAGTCGGTATGCATGGAGGAGTGTTAGGCCTAACACCACAAGCTTAAACTAGGTTAAGCTAAACCAGAAAAATAGCTGGTTTACAGGCGGTGTTAGGTATCAAATCTATTCAATGCTGTCATATTTAACAGAATTAGCTACCCAATAAGTGAAATTTGATCAATTTAACCCTAAATTCGAAGCATTATTAAGGCTACCGCCGCATTGGCGGCGTTATTAATAGTTATATCTTCGAATCGACGAACGTAAAGTAAACAAATCGCCGCCGCAGCCGCATCGACGTCGCTTTCCATACTGGCGGTGGCGGCGGTTTGTTTACTGTATGTTCGCGATTCGAAAATATAAATATTAATATCGCCGCCATTACGGCGGCAGCGTTAATATTGCTTCAAATTTAGGGCTAATTTCATCAAATTTCACTTATTGCGTATCTAATTCTGTTAAATATCATAGATAGCATTTAATATATTTAAGCCTAATATATGGGTACAGATGCAGAGGGATTTCCCAAATCTATAAATAAATTCACGTTTAGCTATAATGAAAGTGTTACGCGCTCCTGCATACAGTAGTGATAGCTACCCGGTAATAGGCTGTAACACCAAAAGCCGCTATCACCGACTCCTGCATATGGCCCCTGATGTCGCTCTCAACAAACTCATAAGGAAGAAAGGGAAGACAAGTCACGCAAGATTGTCAGTGAAGAAGTTGTGCTTTATTGGCATCAACTCCTGTTCACCTACTGGTGACCTATCACCTTCACTCCTTACCAACTGCCCAGACAGATCCTCATGACTCTTGCTAGTGTGTATAAGAATCAGTGCCTACAGCCCATTGAACCTGAGTCCCATGGTTGTTGCACACAGCTCAGTGCCTTTTGAATAGCTGCTGCTAGTTTGTGTGTAGAAAGTGGAGTCTCAGACAGAGTGTCTGGAGTCCTGGACAAGAATGCCTAGAGTTGGGTATGTGTGTCAGGTATAAGGAATGCAGGTGATTGGGCTCCCACAGCCAGCCATTCTGACACCCTCTACAGCCTGGAGGGGGGGCGACGCCTTAATACGGGGCAGCTGTCACTCAACCCCCCAGCTGCAGGTGGTGTCCATAATGTATGCAGGATGGCTGGGTGTGCTTGCCCATCGGCCCCATGGTAACAGGTAGTTGCAGACAGTTACAATAAACATATATTAAAAATGCCCTTCCCCTCCACTTGCATTCTTTCTGGTGCATGGAGGGGACATTTCACGAATCAGTAACCGTCTCTTAAATATGAACATCACATCACCATCTTGGTCGCTATGTGTTATCACATTTTCCACATAGGCGCTTATGTCACACAGCGAGTGGGGCACCCATTGCTTCTCCATTACATAACCCTGGTCCCCACTCCGTTGCCCGAGAATAGTAATGCTCTTTGCCAATATATAAATCCAAACGAAAAATCCGTATATCTTTACACAATGCTTCTAAACCATTATGAATCAATGAATCAATAAATGAACAAATAGAACAGTGCCAGAGGACCTTAAGAAAAACCCTGCTACTGGCACTATCGACTATCGTTACAAGGTATTTTCTGCCAACTGGCTCATGCGCATGTGTGGGAAATCTCTGAGTTAAACATCAACACTCAAACTGCATACAAGAGTAGAGTAGCAAGGGCAGGTGGGTTTTAAATTTGAGATGGTGGACGTGTTGTTGGGTCAGTGGGAAGAGTACTCTTTGGAGAATCCAAGGGTGGGATATGAGGGATCTTAAGGCCCTGTCACACTACGACGTAACGACGTCAGCGTAGGGAGAACATGAAAAACGTTGAACTTCTCGGCGTAGTATGCAAATTTGGGCACAAGTTGAACGTGGATGCAGCCTAGTTGATAAGAGCGTAACGTCGGTAAAGCGTAGTGATAGCGTCATTCAACGAGAGAGGACAACATAATTACGCTCACGGAAAGTTATGTACGTTATTCCATCGCCAGAACTACATTGCGTGAGGTTACATATGTCATGACACGGTGGCGAAATACTGAACATATGTTGGACGTATGTTCGGCGTAACTTCTCCTGACATTCCCATTACGCCACATGGACATTTCCACTGGCTTTAATGTGGGTCAACGTAGTGGAACGTAGTGCAATGTAGTGAGCAGCGTTTGACTAACGTCTGTCTAATGTCGTTGGCGTTCGCCGAACGTGTACAGAACGTACGGCGAATGTAAACCCTTATGTTGGAGTTACATCGAAAGTTTTGAACAGGTTCAAAACCTTGACGCGCGCCGACGTAACACGACGTAACGTGACATAGCTTGACGTCAGTCTAATGTCATTCTGACGTCATCATAACATAACCCAACATACGTCAACGTAATGACAAGACGTGAGCACGTCAGACTTACGTTGGCTCGTTACGTCGTAGTGTGACAGAGGTATTATGTATCTTCATCGCTGATTGGCTGAGGAGGTGTGATGGCCAAGGGTGAGTTGGGTGTGAATGCGAGTGAAAATGTAGCATATAATGACATTATGAGGTTATTACTCCGTCTACCTAGGTATCACAGTGCTAGTCAGCTGTTTGCCAGTATTGATGTGCCAGCCTTCCAGGCTGTTATAAAGGAATCAAATATTTAAATTTATTACTAGACTTGACAAGTCAGAAAATGCTATAATACACGGACTTGTGAAAATAGGAGAGAGTGATTGGTATAAACTACTGTATGTAGACCAACATTTTTATAACGGTTAGTATTGTAATATTCATACTATTTATTAGTTGTAATTTTGTAGGTTATTCACATTTATTTGTATATGTACCTACTACCGACAAATTTATGTAACTGCCATAATGCTGAGTCTGGAATAAAGTGTTGAATTGAATTGAAATTGAGAAGTGAGCGGTCAGGCAGGTGTGGGAACCAGTGAGTGAGGAAGGGGGATTTGAGCGTGAAGAGCTGCGTGGACGGGTTCTTCGTGAATCATACACATTTTACAGTTATGCCGCAATGTAACAAGCGTATTGTCTTGGGATGCTGCAGATGACTTGGAGATGGTTGCGGCTATGGACATTGAGGATGGGGATGACCTTTTCTTCACTGCCACCATGTTCAATGCGCAGGAAGGCGAAAAGGCTACCGCGAATGGGGCCTCTGTTGGCCGCAAGGTCAGCATCAAGGATGGGCTAAAATTCAAGCATGCGGGTAAGTAAGGCAACATATTATCCCACTGTCAACTATTTGTATGCAATGATAATTTCAAGAATTTATTGGTAAACAAGTTGGGTTCTTTTCACTGTCGCAATAAGTCACACAGGTTTTGTTCTCATCACTAATCAACCTTGGTCCAATTTTTGTGATTTCCAAGATATGAATGTAGACCTATGCTATCTAGGAATAAAAATGAACCTGATCAAATGGTCTATAGATGTAGAACCACCTTAACTAGCTATACATGTGAACCCATGACAAATTATAGCATTCATCTCACTGGCTCTTTAATGATATTGTGATGGGGCCCCTTTGTTGGCCACCCGGAACTTGACCCCTTCACGCTGTAGACTCCCCAAGCAAGCAGGAGAACGAGTAAGTTTGCTTCTTATGTCTTTAATCTCCGCTCACTGCTGCGTCCATGATCAAGTGACCCTCCTCTGCCCTGCCGGGTCCCACGTCAACCTCCTCGGGGGAGGTTAAGCTAGCCGCACGCAGTAGGTGGTGGCCCTATCGCAGCACTGCCTGGCGGCTACCGTACCGCCACCTATCGCTGTAAACTAATGGTGACGGAGCAGTCCTTGCTGCCACCGTATGGTAGTGGAGCTCATGTCTCGATTACTACACTATCGATCGATTGTTTGGTTGATTTGTCGCTTCATTGATATGTTGCTACAGTGTGTTAATCAATCAAATTTTTTTTTTTTGATGGGATGGTTATGCTGTCCATAGCATATAAGATCGAATGATCGAGCTTGTTTTCAATGCTGCGCAGTTATCAGTCTATGTTTCTTAAGATTATGGTTTGTGGTTAGTGATCTATGTTAGTTTTTTTGGATTTTCTTGGTAAGAGTCTTACTCTTTTTATTTGTTCCTACACTTAATTCTAGACTAGCCTACTCTATTTACATATTATAGGCTTGTATGTAATAGGTAGTTGGTTTATGTTTGGATTTGATGTTATCTGGCTGTTTTCTGGCAGTGGGTTACATCTCATGGGCTGTCCAGTTGGTGGGCCGTGACATATCACATTGTTGATGTATTTATTGATCGATTGATCGGTGGATTGATAGACTGGTTCGTTTATGGTCGATGTGTTGATTTATTGATTGGAGGTTGATTGATTGATTTGTGGATCGATCATTGTTTGAATGGCTGATTGTTGATTGCTCAGTTGGTGATTGATTGGTGCTTTATTGATGATGATCGGGTGATTGATTTCTGGTTTATCTGTGATTGATTGACTACTTGACCAGTGATGCTTTGTACTTGATTTATTAATTACTTTGTTTTGGTTTGATTGATCGATTGATTGGTTGGTGCTCGATTGGTGCTCGATGGTTGGTTTGTGATTGACTAAACGTCGATTGGTCGATTGAATGATGATTGATTGATGGCTGATTGATTAACTAATTGATCAGTTATTGTTTTATACTTGTTTGATTAATTGATTGATTGATTTGGCTTGACTGGTTCATGATCGGACAATTGTCGGTTGGTTGGTCTATGGTTGATTGCTCAATTGATTGGTTGGTCATTGATTGATAGTTTATTGATGATTGGTCGGTGATTGATTGATCGATTGATTGATCGGTGATTGAGTGATGGTTATTTTATTGATTGATTGATTGATTGATTGAAACTCATGCAGGTTCCTCACGTACCCTGACGGGCACCGACGGCACGAAGCGAGAGGCGCCGACGAGAGGCGAGCTGGCGCGCATGTCGAGTAACCTCATTATCAGCGGGGAGGACGATGACGTCACTGCCGACACCCTGCGTCTGTTCGGAGCAGTGGTGACCGTTAAGGCTGCACTGGACCCCATCACGGCCAAACTAGTCAAAGGTACGCCCCCCCCCCCCTCCTCACCTGTCTCTCTGGGCAGTCTTTGATTTAGATAAAAGATTCACCCTGTACTTGCAGTAGAGGTGAACACCAACCCATTAGCAAAACTGGCGAAAAATATTTACGCGCTGGATAAATGAAATGAGCAGATACATTCTTAATTTAAGAAGAAAAATATATTCTTCACATGTATCTTAATATTTATGCGCTACTTTTGATTTGAAAAATATAAATAAAACATGTAGTTTAATGGAGTTTAATAGTGAAATCGATGGCATTGTATGGTCGCTATCTTGTCTTTTTGCATTCTCTCTTATTTCACCAACTCTGTGCTGATATAACTATTATAAGTACCCATTTGATACTGGAACCGGGGATTCCACTTCCTGTTCCATACTATAGCAGGTTTCGCCGGTGTTTAGACTACGTTGTCATTCACCTCTACTGCAAGTTTTTTTTGGTAACGTATTTATTCATCTGAATATGACATTTGTCAGCGCCGGAGCACTGGTCTTCCGGCCATCTTACTATTGGAATTGACATTCTAAATAATCTAAGTTTGATCAGTGCTGTATTAGTCACAGCACCGATCATGTAGATTTAAGGGAGTGGCTCCTGCTGTATAATGTACAGCACCCGTCACTGCGGTTCATACAAAAATGGGGAGGAGCACCGAGTAGAAGGTGTGTACTCGGGGCAACTCAAACAATCGTTGTGGGTTACATTTTTCTCTTATAAAAGAAGCTAACTTTATAGTTGACAAGACATTTTGTCTGTCTTATGTAATGTTCAATGTCTTTAAACAGATTGATAGTTGTGTAGGATGTTCGGTGTGTTGTTGGTTTGTTCATGATGGCTAAGGGTGGTGGCAGGGGAGGGAGAGCCCATTGGGGTGAAGTATGGGTTGAATCTTTTCTCTATCTTTGATTCAACAAGAAGGATGCGACACCAGGGATCAAAGATCACCGCCATTTCGCGCATTTCCACGATATTTTGTTTATATTCACCGATTAACTTCACAATATGCCAATATATATTTAACCGTTCGGCTTTTCCGCCCCCGCCTAAGGCGAGCCTAACGTGTTAATATAGTTAATTGTTTCCATGTGAATTTCCTTGGGCCAGCCGCCGCCGCCGTAGCCTTACCTCCCGCCTGCGAGTAGTCCGTCGTCGGTGTCCGTCCCGTACGAGAGGCGCCAGCCAGAGTATCGTCTAAATGCTCGATTTGCCATCGTGCGCATTTATCGGCCTAAAGTGTATTTATATTAGGTTATTTCAACTACTGGCTGCCCCCTTCGTCTTTGGAGATATTATGAATGTTACTAACTGAATCCAAATATGCGCAGTCCAGCACGAGTTGCTGCCGCTGTCTCTACTATTTAGTTAACATTATATGTCGTGGTTCTAGCCTAAAAGTAACACTACGTTAATTCTGTGAATGCGTCAGTTATTAGATTCCCGCAGATGGGTGTATTACTTGCAGAAGGCCGACTTAGGCTTAAGGCCTCTCCGTTCATAGAAATCAATCGAATATCAAGGTTCCATAGCGGTTAATCTACAATAAGACTGGAGGATAGTAAAGAATGCAAGGAACGTCCTGATTCACCTTTACAAGAGCTCACGATTTATTCTTAACCAAAGACTAACATGGATACCAACAGAAATAGTGATAAAGGTCTCCCGTTCCCTCCCGTGTGGTTTCTATAATTTAGTTTAGAATTTGGACCCTAAAAAGCCTAAATATCGGTGGAAAACGACGGAGCGTGTAGAAACACGTCCGCCGGGTCTGGCCCCGAACGCCCGACCCCCCATCGTTGCTTAGCTAGTCGCTAAGCAACGCTTTACCACCGAGAACCCTCGCGTGCACAAGTGTTAGCAATTTGCGCGCGCACAATTTGCGCCCGTGCAAATTGCTTAGGCGAGTAGACACGCCCACTTCATATATAAGGAATTTGTTGGTTTGAATCCCATTCCTATATGACTCTTAAGCTAAGATTCCATATACACGGTATGCGGTATTCGAATACGAATGTGGCAAAAAAATCGAAAAGCATGTTTTTGGGGTTCTTTTTCTGACAAGTTTTTTATTCTGCCCATAACGTCTAAGCTCCCGTGAGGGTGCTTGTTTTCAACGCTGGACAGCTGTGATACTGGATTGGTCTGGTCCCACACTCAGGAGTGTTTACCTGATCTTTCTCGGGCCAACCTTTGTGGTTTTGGGTGTTAGTAGTTTCTATATTAGTTTTTTTTTAATTTTCAAGTTTTTTCCTAACCTGTATATGATAACTTAGCCTACTATGTACATTTACACAGATGACATACAGGCCTGTGGGAGAGGATCCCATCCCATTGTGGTTTGTTACATCATCCTTTCACCCACGCCCTGTCCTCAGATAGTACACCAGTGTGCCAGAACACCCCTGGACCCTTCAGGACTGCGACTAGGTGGGATGGCTGGGTTTTATGGTTAGCCAGGCATAGTAGTGCTTCCATACGTTCAAATGCGAACGCGAACGCGAATGCGGCAAATGGATCGACCCTTGGACCGATCGGTGCGAATGCGAATGCTGCTGTGTTTGCCATAGAAAACAATAGTAACTTTTGACTTTCATTCACAAATTTGGAGCAAAAAACTCCAAAAATGGGATGGGTATCTTTTTCTTTTTTTGGGGGTTAATGTGACAGCCCCTTTAGCAACCCCAAAACACAAACAGAAGACATCGACTATTGGAGGGTCGGCATGGGTATCCAAAGCGCATACCACATTCGCATGCCGCATACCGCATATATGGAATCTTAGCTTTAGATGTTGCAAGAATGAGTTTGAACACCCGCCTCCCGTGTTGGTAAGTCATGGGATTTGAACCTATGGGTTTAAAACCTGCTTGAGTCAAACCAATGACTTAAAAATTGATACTTGTCGCTTCCTAGCCAGGCGCTCGGCATTATTAGGACAGGGCAAGGACTGGTGTGCTCAGTGTCATGATAATGTGACTGAGTGGGATACCAGGTCATGGTGCTGGCGGCCTGGTTTCCCAGCGGGACAGCACTATAAAGTCACTACGAGTGCACACTGTCACAAGTCGGTACCCATCCTGATATGACCTTAGATGTTGCTAGGATGTAAAACAACAACAAACAAACAACATCTAATGTACAAACAACAACAAATGATGAAAATATCAATATTTTGATTTTAAGATTAAAGCTGCATAGTCTGATGAAATATCAAATTTTCAAAACCAAACCGATTATCTAGATTTGATTTTACATATCTAACTTACATACTGATGCACTTATTATGCATTTGTTTCTGCGTAGAAGGCAATACTGAGTCAATTTAACAGAACCTGTTACTGCAGAAGTCTATGGTGTCAGAGTTTTGGTAAGCATGTCCTCCGGCAGGAGAAGGAGCTTGCAGAGGCGGCCGCAGGCAGTGTGGCCCCGCCCGCCCCCCAGTTCGACGACTGACAGGCCCAAAGCTTGTCAAAACTAATTTTCCATTTTTGCACTCAAAATATCTCAAACGTTTACCATTTAAAACCAAAGTAAATTTGAACTAATGTAAAGTAGATAGTAGTGATCGATCTAATATATTTATCTGAGACAAAATTACAGAAATTCAAAACCATCGAGCTATGCAACCTTACGAGATAAAAGTCATATTTGACTGACACCCCCCCCCGCTGCCTCAATCAATCAATAGTTCCGTCCTCAAGTCAAGGGTTGGATGCAATGGTTCTCCACTTGTCCCGATGGTGTGCTGTTCTGATAGACTGAATAATTCAAGCCTGTCCACTGTGAAATATTTGTAGACCATGATGTTCTTGGTCTCCCTCTCCCTCTGCTGCCATTCACCTTCCCTTCCAACAATGTACGGTATATTGAACTCTGACGAATGATGTGGCCAAAATAAATAAGTTGTTTGTCTGCATAGTGGCAAACAAGCTTTTCTTATTTTTAATTTTTCTGAGAACTTCTTTCTTTTTTTCTGCTGCCTAGTCGTACACTTTGTATAACTGTGAAAATGTTGAAAACTTTGGATGACCCCTAAGTAATTGTTGCTAGGATACTCGCGGGTCAGCTTTGTGGAGTGGACAGACTTTGGACAAGAGGGAATGGCAGAGGTAAGTGACCAAAGTAAATATTCTGCGCATGGGCAGTTAGTTCAACTCCCCCTACTCAGGTGAAATGCCACAAAGGTAGGCGTGCGCAGGGTGATTGCGTCAGGGAGCCTAGATGGTTAAGATGCCAGCACCAGCATGGCAGAAGTATGGGTTCGAGTCCCCACCATCATAGAAGACAGCATCTAACAATAACATCCTAATAGTGTCATATAATACCACACTCATACAGGACAATAAGTAACACTCTCTGTCATATAACACCACTGTCATATAAGACAGCAACTAGCACTCTAATGCTGTCATATAACACCGCTGTCATACAAGACAACAACTAGCACTCTAACGCTGTCATATAACACCGCTGTCATACAAGACAACAAGTAATACTCTGTCATATAACACCGCTGTCATACAAGACAACAACTAGCACTCTAACGCTGTCATATAACACCGCTGCCATACAAGACAATAAGTAACACTCTCTGTTATATAGCACCGCTGTCATACAGGACAATAAGTAACACTGTAACGGTGTCATATAACACCGCTGTCATACAGGACAACAAGTAACACTCTGTCATATAACACCGCTGTCATACAAGACAACAAGTAACACTCTGTCATATAACACCGCTGTCATACAAGACAACAACTAGCACTATAATGGTGTCATATAACACCACTGTCATACAAGACAACAACTAGCACTCTAATGGTGTCATATAACACCGCTGTCATACAAGACAACAAGTAATACTCTGTCATATAACACCGCTGCCATACAAGACAATAAGTAACACTCTGTCATATAACACCACTGTCATACAAAGCAACAAGTAACACTCTCTGTCATATAATACCGCTGTCATACAAGACAAGAACTAATATTCTAACACTGTCATATAGCACCGCTGTCATGCAGGATAAGAACTAGCATTCTAACGCTGTCATATTAACACCACTTTCATACAAGACAATAAGTAACACTCTCTGTCATATAACACCACTGTCATGCAAAACAACAACTAGCACTCTAACGCTGTCATGTAACACCGCTGTCATACAAGACAATAAGTAACACTCTGTCATATAACACAGCTGTCATGCAAGACAACAACTACCACTCTAACGCTGTCATGTAACACCGCTGTCATACAAGACAATAAGTAACACTCTCTGTCATATAACACCGCTGTCATGCAGGACAATAAGTAACACTCTGTCATATAACACCGGTGTCATGCAAGACAACAACTAGCACTCTAACGGTGTCATATAACACCGCTGTCATACAAGACAACAACTAGCACTCTACCGCTGTCATATAGCACCCCTGTCATACAAGACAACAACTAGCACTCTAACGCTGTCATATTAACACTGCTGTCATACAAGACAACAACTAATGCGCTAACGCTGTCATATATTATGATATAATACCGCTGTCATGCAACCCAGAATCCACCTCCCTAACAATGTCATATAACACCACTGTCATACAAGACAGCATCCAACACTCTAATGTTGTCATATAGCACTGCTGTCATAAAACACAGCATCTAACCTCTAATGCCGCCATATGTTACCGCTTTGACGTCTAATAGATGATGATAAACATCAATATGCTCTAGAGGCGTCATTAAATGAAACAAGTTTTCATATATTACCGCGGTCATGAAAGACAGCATCGAACGCTGTCATATATAATGCAGCATCCAACACCCGAATGCTGTCATATATTACTGCTGTCATAGAACAGTTTACTGCTGTCATAGAACAGCATCCAACACCCGAATGCCATCATATATTACTGCTGTCATAGAACACCATCCAACACACTAATGCTGGCATATATTACCACTGTCATACAAGGCAGTATCCAACGTCTCCGTCTCCCGTGCTGGTAGATCGGGGGATGGTGGGTTCGAACCTTGGTCGAGTCAAACCAATGACTTGAAAATTGTTGCTTGTCGCTTCCTAGCCAGGCGCTCGGCATTATTAGCACAGGGCAAGGGCTGGTGTGGTCAGTGTCAGGATAATGTGACTCAGTGGCATACCAGGTCATGGTGCCGGCGGCCTGGTTTCCCAGTGAGACAGCACTATAAAGTCGCCATGAGTGCGCACTGTCACAAGTCGGTACCCGTCCTGATATGACCTTAGATGTTGCTAGGACGTAAAAAAAAAAAAAAACACACCCTAACGCTGTCATATAATATCGTTGTCATATAACTCTGATGTCATATAACACAGCTGTCATTTAACACCGCTGACATATAACACCACTGGCATATAACACTGCTGTCTTATAACACTGATGTCATATATAAAACGGCTGTCACATATAACACTGCTGTCATACATAACGATGTCATATAACACTGCTGTCATATAACACCGCTGTCATATAACACAACTGTCATATAACACTGCTGTCATATAACACCACTGTCATATAACACTGCTGTCATAAAACGCCGCTGTCATACATAACGCTGTTATATAACACCGCTCTCATACATAACGCTGTCATATAACACCGCTCTCATACATAACGCTGTCATATAACACCGCTCTCATACATAACGCTGTCATATAACACCACTGTCATATAACACTGCTGTCATATAACACCACCCTCATCCATAATGCTGTCATATAACACTGCTGTCATACATAGCGCTGTCATATAACAGCGCTGTCATACATAACGCTGTCATATAATACCGCTGTCATACATAACGCTGTCATATAGCACCTTAGATGTTGCTAGGACGTAAAACAACAACAAACAAACAATATAGCACCTCTCTCATACATAACGCTGTCATATAACACCGCTCTCATACATAACGCTGTCATATAACGCCACTGTCATATAACACTGCTGTCATATAACACTGCTGTCATATAGCACCGCTGTCATCCATAACGCTGTCATATAACACCGGTGTCATACATAGCGCTGTCATATAGCACCGCTGTCATCCATAACGCTGTCATATAAACCTCTGTCGTATATAACGGTGTCATATAACACCGCTGTCATCCATAACGGTGTCATATAACACCGCTGTTGTACATAACGCTGTCATATAACACCGCTGTTGTACATATAAAACCGCTGTCATCCATAACGCTGTCATATAGCACTGCTGTCATGCATAACACTGTCATATAATAGGTCTACCGCTGTCATACATAACGCTGTCATATAATACCGCTGTCATACATAACGCTGTCATATAATACCGCTGTCATACATAATGCTGTCATATAACACGGCTCTCATACATAACGCTGTCATATAATACCGCTGTCGTACATAATGCTGTAACCTAACAGCGCTGTCATACATAACTTTGTCATATAACACTGCTGTCATACATAACACTGTCATATAATAGGTCTACCGCTGTCATACATAACGCTGTCATATAATACCGCTGTCGTACATAACGCTGTCATATAACACCGCTGTCATACATAACGCTGCCATATAACACCACTCTCATACATAACACTGTCATATAATACGTCTACCGCTGTCGTACATAACGCTGTCATGTAACACCGCTGTCATACATACCGCTGTCATAAACCACTGCTGTCATACATAACACTGTCATATAATAGGTCTACCGCTGTCGTACATAACGCTGTCATATAACACCGCTGTCATACATAATGCTGTCATATAACATCGCTGTCATATATAAGGCTGTCATATAACACTGCTGTCATACATAACGCTGTCATATAACACTGCTGTCGTACATAACGCTGTCATATAACACTCCTGTCGTACATAACGCTGTCATGTAACACTGCTGTTGTACATAACGCTGTCATATAACACCGCTGTCATCCATAACGATGTCATATAACACCACTGTCATCCATAATGCTGTCATATAACACCGCTGTCATCCATAATGCTGTCATATAACACCGCTGTCGTACATAAAGCTGTCATATAACACCACTGTCGTAAATAACGCTGTCACATAACACTGCTGTCATCCATAACGCTGTCATATAATACCGCTGTCACATAACACCGCTGGCATACATAACTTTGTCATATAACACCGATGTCATACATAATGCTGTCATATAACACCGCTGTCATACATAACACCGTCATATAACACCGCTGTCATAGATAACGCTGTCATATAACACCACTCTCATACATAACGCTGTCATATAATACCGCTGTCGTACATAATGCTATCACCTAACAGCGCTGTCATACATAACTTTGTCATATAATACTGTTGTCATACATAATGCTGTCATATAACACCGCTGTCATACATAACACCGTCATATAACACCACTGTCATACATAACGCTGTCATATAACACTGCTGTCATCCATAATGCTGCCATATAACACCGCTGTCGTACATAATGCTGTCATATAACAACGCTATCATACATAACACCGTCATATAACACCGCTGTCATACATAACGCTCCCCCTTCCTCCCCTCCCCCCGCTCCCCTGGCAGAACAAGCACCTGGTTGGGTGCGGGCTGACCTTCAACAGTCTGGGTGAGACGAACACGGAGTCGTCCAGGCCCGCCTACGTGCAGTCGTCCGCCTTCCATGACGGCCGAGGTCCCGGCATCTGCGTCGTCGCCAGTGACCGAGTCCAGCTGTCAGACAACGTCGTACACCACGTCAAGCCCACAGGTCCGTGCTGCCCCCTGCTGGCCACCCCGCGAGGCAGCCGCCAAGAAGGGCATCTGCCTTCTTCCTGCCTTCCTGCCTTTCTTCTTTCCTTTATTCCTTCCTTCCTTACTTCATGCTTTCTTTCCTTTCTTCCTTCTTGCCTTCCTTCCTGCCTTCCTTCCTGTCTTCCTTCCTTCCTGCCTTTCTTCCGTCCTCCCTTTCTTCCTTCGTTCCTTCTTTCCTCCATTCCTTCCTTCCTTCCTTCTTTCCTCAAATTCCTTCCTTCTTTCCTTCTTTCCATCTTTCCATCAGTCCTTCATTCCTGCCTTCCTTTCTTTCTTCCTTCTTTTCTTTCTTCTTTCCTTCCTTGTTTCCTCCATTCCTTCCTTCTTTTCTTCCTTCCTTCCTGCCTTTCTTCCTTCCTTCTTTCCTCCATTCCTTCCTTCTTTCCTCAATTCCTTCCTTCTTTCCAACTTTCCACCAGTCCTTCCTTCCTGCCTTCCTTCCTTTCTTCCTTTTCTCCTTCCTTTCTGCCTTTCTTCCTTCCTTCATTCCTTCCTTCTTTCCCTCCTTTCTGCCTTCCTTTCTTCCTTCCTTCTTTCCTTCCTTCCTGCCTTCCTTCCTTCCCTATGTAAATTGAGAAAGCTGTTAAAATTAACTGCATAACATCCATCCATAACATTTTAGCGCACATCCATAACATTATTTTAACACACACAACAAATTCAAACAAGAAGACCTGAAATTCAAACAAGATTTTATTGATTACGGTTAAACAAAAAAAGACCTCAAATTCAAACAAGATTTTATTGATTACAGTTAAACAAAAAGAGACCTCAAATTCAAACAAGATTTGATTGATTACGGTTAAACAAAAAAAAGACCTCAAATTCAAACAAGATTTTATTGATTACGGTTAAACAAAAAAAGCTCAATTAACAAGTTTAGATTACGTTAACAAAAGAGACCTGAATCAAAAGATTTTATGATCGGTAAACAAAAAAAGATTGTTTCTTACCAAAAATAAGTTTTAAAAACATTTGGGTGTTGATATGCAAATTTTTCATATTTTCACTTTATCACAAAATCAAATAAGCATATTTTGGATACATTTTGTGCAATAGACTATATACATGTAGTATTGATAACATAATTAATACAGAGTTAAGAATAACTATTTCACTTACTAGCCCCCCCACCCCATCCCTCTCCGCCCTCCCCCCCCCCCCCCCAAAATATAACGCAAACTCATTAACTATGTAACATGGAAACCAAAGATGTGGTAGAGAGTTTCTGAGAATGTCTATATTGGTCAAATAAATGGCGGAAGTAAGGCGATAAAACATTATTGTACATGGAACTATCTGCAGTAGGACACACACAGTGACATGTTCCTTGTTGACAGGTATCTATGTGGCATCGTCCAACCTGCAGCTCATGCGCAACTTGGTCACTGAGGCACTGTACGTTGGTACCTACCTGACGAACCAACACCCCAACGAGTATACAGGTAAGTATCACCTGTCTCCTGATTTGACCTTAGATGTTGCTAGGACGTAAAACAACAACAAACAAACAATCACCTGTCTCCACGCCTTCACTAGGGGCGTAATCGATTAATCAACTCGGGTCACCCGAGCCACTTTTTGGCGCAAGCGCACATAATTCAGACTCGGGTCGAATATTCGAATACGCTTCCCCACGCTCGGGGTGAAAAAAAATGGTGGCTTCTTCCAAAACTTAAAAGAAAAAATGTAATAGCCGATATAACTACAGCAAAATAGGATTGAAAGTATTTTATGATTGGATAGTTTAGTTATATTTCCATTTCATTAATCTGTGTTATTACCAAAAAAAACAATATGTAGGTCTGGTACTGGTAGCTATTATCCTGCAGGATGGTACTAGGACAAATGTGACATCATCGTTCCTAGCAAACGCCAGCCAAGAGGTGGGTTACTGGGGTCGGGTCGTTTTGCACACGGCACATGGTTTTGTCAACTCCACTCGTGGTGTTCGATTTGAAATTCTAGCAACTTGGGTGACCCGAATCGCCCGGGTCGTGTTAATCCATTATGCCCTAGGGGACCAGACGGGGTGGCCGATTGAGTTGAGCGTCCGTCTCCTGTTTTGGGAGATCGGGGGATCCGCACGCATGGGTTTCTCGGTTCAAACCATGGTCGAGTCAAACCAATGACTTAAGAATGTATGCTTGTTGGTTCCTAGCCTGGTGCTCCGCATTATTAGCTGATTAGGATAGGGCAAGGATTGGTTGGCTCAGTGTCAGGATTATGTGACTGAGTGGGACATCAGGTCATGGTGCTGGTGGCCTGGTCTCCCAGTGGGACAGCACTGTAAAGTCGCCATGAGTGTGCACTGTCACAAGTTGGTACGCGACCTGATTTGATAATGTTTCATGTCAGTGCGTTCCTTCCCCCCGTATCGCTGTGTGTACAATAATGTTTCATGTCAGTGCATTCCTTCCCCCCTATATCGCTGTGTGTACAATAATGTTTCCTGTATGTGCGTTCCTTACCCCCATATCGCTGTGTGTACAATAATGTTTCATGTCCGTCCATTCCTTCCCGCCTATATCGCTGTGTGTACAATAATGTTTCCCGTATGTGCGTTCCGGTATGCAGGTATTGCAGGTATAGCAATACCTCAGGGAGTTTGACGCCCCTGCCTTGCAGAGTTGTAAACCACTGCCTTGTGGTACAGGTCCTTGACAGAACCGAATGCTAAGGGAGCAAACCCTAAACAGAAAACCATGTCACTGTGGCAGCATTAAGGGCGGTTGATGTATGGAACTCCCAACATCTCCCGACCAGCCACTGCAGGGACAAATAGTTTTGCGCCTGTCTTGACATGTTCTTGCCGGTGTGAAACCTCTATTTGCTCCCCGAGAGAGTGCCGCTGGTAACTTGCAAAAGCCAGCAGCACTTCAACACTTTTGCAGGCAGCTTTCATGAAATGTACATGAGGCTAACCTGGAAGGATAAAGTGACGAATAAGGAAATACTCGAACGGATGGGGCTGCCCTCTATGGAAGATCTTCTGATCCAAAAGAATGGTCATGAGGATGTCATCAGACAGGCTACCAAAGCAGATCCTTTATTCTCAACTGTCTTCTGGCTACAGAAAGAGAGGGCGCCCCCGTCTCCGGTTCAGGGATACCATCAAGAGAAACCTGAAGCTGAGAGACATTAAGACCGACTCATGGACGCAACTCTCACAACAGAGAGCTAAATGGAGAGCGGCAGTCAAGTAATGAAAGCAGTCTTTGTCGCATCGCGACCGACAGCATGATGATGATGATGTGCGTTCCTTCTCCCCGTATCGTTGCGTGTACAATAATGTTTCCTTCACTTTCAGCATGCTTCGACCTGACGCATTCCGTTGACATGCGGATGTCAGGTAATATCGGGAGTGGCTGTGAGCGTTCTTGTATGAAGCTTCCCTACTACCAGTGTACGGCTATTGGGAGTCATGTCTGGTTTGAGAATGAATGTCATTCAGGAATCGTCGGACTGGACAGGTTCGTAATAAGACAGTCTTTGTGTTCACTTCTCTCATTACTGCTCATCTTATGCTTCAGTACGTGATTTTGTGCTAAACAGACCGCTAATGTCATTTTCAAATCTGTTTTGCCATAATCGTGATATCAATAGCTTAAGCCATTGTCATACCGTACCGGACTGAGTACCGGAGAGCACCGGACAAAGAATTTTCTAGTCCGGTGTTGTCCGGTGAAGAAATCTATCGAAATGAATCGAAATGCAGTGTAAAATTGGGTTAATTGTTGCCGGACAACCGGATAAGTACGATACATGTACCGTACATGTACCGGACGAGAACCGGACACGTAACGGATAGGTACCGGACATGTACCGGACAAACCGGACACCGACGGATTGGGTACCGGACATGTACGGATGGGTACCGGACATGTACGGACAAACCGGACACATCAGTCCCGCGGTGTCGGACAGAAGTTTTGAACACGTTCAAAACTTGTGCCGGAGACCGCCGGACACCGCCGGATGGTTACCGGATGGTACCCGAACATCGCCGTACGTCCGTTTCCCCCAATCCGGTACGGTGTGACAATGGCTTTATATGAAACAAGATAAGCAGACTTATTTTATAAAGTGGCTATGAAGTCAAAGTTTGTTGACAAACTCCCATTTTACGCATTTCCCACTTCATGGAATACATTTGACCCTGTCATTGAGGTGAGCGTCTCACGATCATGTTTTAAAGTTAAACACAGGATACAATCTGTACCATTAATTGAAAAGGCAGATATAGTCAACCGTAACAATAATTGTGTCGTGATTGTTAACCTGGGCCAAATAGACCCGATAACTGATGATAAAATATTTACAATTTAAACCACAGAATTCGTCTATCGATGAACATATCCTGATCTCATTGTATCTTTTTTTAACATGTTTGTTTCCTTAAAGAACAGTAGGTATTTTATTTGAATACCAGCTCCAGGGTTCATGAATTTTTATTCCATATTATTTCTTTATAAGGGGCAGTGGGAAGACAACCATTAATGGTTACACCGTTCCTACAATTTCTATTGTCAACTGGTTAGTTTATGCTTGTAGAATATGTATGGACATTGTGAATAAAAAATGACTATGCATTTTTCCTCACATTTCTAGAGTGAATCACGTATTTTTTTAAATGGCAACTTTGTTACTGTAGTAGTCTGCACTGAGCTGTCAGGCGAGAAGCCACATAGATGGGTAGGTTGGCGCGGATAGGAATGTGACATAAGGTACCCTAGGTGGTGTAATGGTTAGCGCACGAGCCCAGAATGCAAGAGGTATGAGTTTGATGCCTGCTCTAGGTACTAGAATTGGCATTTTCATAATCCCCTACGACAATGGCGCCGTGACCAGGATCCTGTACAAGCTACGCGCTGTATTACGCATTCCAGGGGGATGAGTGTAGTAGTCTGCACTGACCTCTCAGGCAAGGAGCCACATAGACAGGTGGGTGTGGATAGGGTGATGACATCAGGGAGCCTGGGTGGTGTAATGGTTAGAACATTAGTGCCATAAATGGCAAGCAGTGTGGGTTCGAATCCTTCTAAAGGCGCAATGGCCAAATGAGACGGGATGGCCAAATGAGTTAGAGCGTCCGTCTCCCGTGTGCTAGATCGTGGGGTCATGGGTTCTAATCCTGGTCGAGTCAAACCAATGACTTAAAAATTGATACTTGTCGTTCCTAGCCAGGCGCTCGGCATTACTAGGATAGGGCAAGGAGCAGTGGAATGAGGAAGACCAAGCACCTGCGACTGAAATTTCCCCTGCTTAAACAACTAATGTACAACAATGTTTCCCATTTTCATCATCAGCCTCCGTGACACTATTTTGATGCGTAAACAAGTTGTGTGTTTGTTTCAGGACCGGGAAACCCAAGGTTGGAGCTGATGTTGAGAACTGCATGGAAGTGGTTAATTTCCTCGTCTGGTCAATCTGGGACTTTGGTGTGGTGTTAGAGGTTTGTCAACTATTCACTACATCACTCAGGTCACGTGGTCTCCTCCAGTAGTGGGCGTCTATATGGGATGTATATGACACCAGTTGGGTGGTTCAAATCCCTTTCTTATATGACCTTAGATGTAGCTAGAACATCGAATCTAAACACAAAAGTGTTTGGTATGGGCGATAATGCAATCACAACAAGGCTAGTTGAAACCTGACTTCCAGTATTTTTCCGTGATTCCCTGACAGTGCTAAATCTATGGGAGAATATCCGCATTTCCGCGTTTTTTCCCGGAGACTACTTTCATCCCTGATTATGTAACTGTAGAAATGCATGTTATATATAGTTATATATGTATCTGTACATATATATGTATCTGTATTTATATAACTGTATTATTATATATAGTTATATATTTACCTGTAGATGTATACTATGTACAGTTATATATGTATCTGTATTTATATAACTATTATTATATATAGTTATATATATATACCTGTACATATATACTATATACAGTTACAAATGTATCTGTCTTTATATAACTATTATATATAGTTATATATGTATGCCTGTACATATATATACTATATACATATATATATGTATCTGTATTTATATAACTATTATTATATAGTTATATATATATATATGTACATATATACTATACACAGTTATAAATGTAACTGTATTTATATAACTATTATATATATTATATGTATACCTGTACATATATATACTATATACATATATATCTATCTGTATTTATATAACTATTATTATATATAGTTATATATGTGTACGTACATATATATACTATATACAGTTATATCTCTATTATTAATAGTATATATAGTTATATATGTACATCTACATATATAAACTATATACAGTTATATACATATCTGTATTTATATAACTATTATTAATATTATATATAGTTATATATGTACAGGTACATATATAAACTATATACAGTTATATATGTATTTATATAACTGTATTATTATATATAGTTATATATGTACATGTACATATATATACTATATATAGTTATGTATGTATCTGTCTTTATATAACTATTATTATATATAGTTGTATATGTACATGTACGTACATATACTATATACAATTATAGATGTATCTGTATTTATATAACTATTATTATATATACTTATATATATACTATATACAGGTATATATGTATCTGTATTATATATAGTTATTTTACCTCGGTATACCGCCTCTGGCTAGCCGCAGGCTAGGGAGAAGGAAGCACATCCGGGTCCAGCAATTAGCATAAGTGACTCACAACGGGAGGACGTTTGTGAGTTGCTCCAACAGCATTTATCTACTAAGACTACTTATTCACCAAGTAAGTAATGGAAACTTAGTTTAAATGGTTTATGATGCATTATAGCATCACATTATGAAAGTTCAGAACTTTCTCAGGTCCCTTTTGGACTTTGTACGTGTTTTTTACTTGAGGATAGAACACTGGGTGCCGCGGGCACAAACGAAACCGATAGTCCTTTGTTCTATCGACACCTGTTTTTGAGACAGGGAGAAATGGTAACCCGAGTTGCTCATTTCCTAAGAAAATTCTCCCGGATCCTAATAGAGGATGTTGTTGGGGATGCTTCTGGGTGTTTTTTATAGACACCCCAGACCGGTTTTAAGGCGAACCTCCGAGTTTCGTAATATTTTCTCCAACTTGCTGGCGTCGTAGCCGCGGGTGGGAGAAGTGTACGGAACAGAGAGAGTGGGCGATCTAAGGATCGACTCCCCCCGTTTGGTTGGTTTCGTTACCATGCACCTACGGCAAACTTTAGCTTCACGCCTGTACTGAAACGTTGTAATACACGTAACTCTGTACCTGTTACCTCAACCTGGTTTACACTTTGTGTAGTTGAGATGATTCCGGTTTAAGTAACTCCCTTTGTCGTTACAGAAACCGATGGCCACTCGGCGGAATAAGCCGCCCGCGGCAGCCGTGGGCATTGCCCCTCCGGATTACGATTCGTCACCAGCTGCTACGGCTCCGCCGTCCCCACAGCCCGGGGCCCAGACGTCCGACCGGGACAGTGACCAGCCACCTCAACCCAAAGATTGGGAGGCAAAGATGGCAACAATGATGGAGGAAAAGATGCGCCAATTCCAGGCTCTTTCCTTTGCGGGCCCTTCCCAAATCCCTGATGAGGATTGGGAAGATTTTTCCGACGACGAGGAAGATACGCTTTCGGCCACTGAGGTTACGAAACCGAAAGCGCGCAGCAAGAAACGCCGCACAGTGAGCAGCTCGGGTGATGACTTCACCAAGGAGGCTAACGCTAAACGATCTAAGAAATCGAAGAAAAAGAAAAAGAAAGACTCGTCCTCGGACTCGTCAGAGGACTCCTCATCCACAGAGTCGGATTCCGACACGGAACGCGCTGGGGTTTACGCCAAAATCGGCGCTAAGGTCGGAAAGAAAATTATAAAAAAGAAGGCAAAGAAGGTTCGTACTACAACCATGATGAGGAAAACGGTAAATGGCCACTTTACCACCTTCAAGCCAGCTGAGGTCATTAACAAATTGACCGAACAGATCTCCGGGATCAAAGGTATCCCCGCTTCGGTCTGTAAGGAGATCTGTCAGACGAACGTCGCCGCTATGAAACTGCCCTATGTTTAATCCATAAGGCAGTTTTGGGGTCCTTGACTTCCATTATCCCGGTCGCTAACCGCATGCAAACCGAGAATAAATTCTCGTCCTTGGCTCGTGTAATGGACAGGGGCATTGCATTGCTCGCTGCAGCGAGTAACTACATGACACATCGCAGGTTCGAAAACGTGTTCAAATCCGTCACTACAGACGCTGGCAAAGAGGTTGCTCGGTCAAAGAAAATGACGGATAATGACGGCAAGGAATACACGGTGTATTCGGGACCTACCCCCATCAAAGGCAAACCTCTGGACAAGTCCAAAATGTTCGGGGGTCAGCTCGCCTACCTTTACAAGCAAGTAGAGGTGGACAATAAGAGTGCCAAGAACACCGAACAAAAGGGCCGAAAATTGCAAAATCCCCTCGGTTTCAGGCGAAGCCGGACGGATTTTCGCTTCCGACGAGGAGGAAGGCCGTTCAGGGGCGGACCATCCTTCGGATACAGCCAGAGGGGAAGAGGTCGAGGCGACAGACAACCCTCAAACTGGAACGACAACCGCGGTTACAGAAGGGATTTTGTTCCCAAACCACAGTTCCCCAAACAAGGGAACAAGTAGAAAAGCATAATCAGCTCACAGCAGGAGGATGTTTGTGAGCAGCTCCGGCAGTTTGTCTACATTAACTACAAAACCAAGCAGGTTAGTATCTTTCAAAATCGATACGTTGGTTCAGTTCATGTTAGCATTCACGTACAAAGTTTTTTGAAACTTTTCGATAAGTTATCACTGTTTTACAGCTTAGTTTCAATCGTATTATATATGATCGTTAGAACAATGCCTCCATTGTTTGGTTAATAATGAAACTGCCCATTGCTGAACAGAAAGATGTTTGGCAGGGGCCACTTACATAGCTAGGATTTATTCCTGGGTCTCGTTAAGATTCCCCAATTGTTATTCTCATTAAGCCATACCTCCGAGTCCTGTATTATTTTCTTCAACTTGTTGGCGAAGAAAGCCACAGGTGGGAGAAGTTTATAGGTACTTTGAGTGTGGGAGGGAACCGCTACACTGGTCCCTACCCCTTGTTTGGATCGGTTGGTTTACCATACCATTATCCTGCGACAGTCTATTAGCCACACGCCTGCATTAAAAACTGTTTTAACGCCATAATACACACCTAGTATAATTATACACTAATTATCAGTGTGATATTCAACCCTAAACAATGCCTAACCATTGGTTTTGGTTTTTACTCACAGTCTACAAGCCATGGAGTGGAGTAAGGCAGAGGCATCTCATGTGCTCAGTGAAGATGAAGACCGCTCACCGCCGGCACGGGTACAAAGGTTGCCCTCGCCAGAACCAAGAGACTCCGACGAGGTAGGGGGGTACAATACCGGCCCTGGCCAGCTGACCTGGATGAGCAAGTTGCACGAATTGTTCAACGGAAGATGGAGGAGATGCTTCCTTCCAGAGTTGCGGCCACAAAGAAAAAGAGATCCAAAGTCACGCTGGATTCGGATGAGTCTGAGTGGGATGACCTCTCAGAGGATCAGGCCTAGTGTGACGACGAGTCAGAGGCGGAAGTGGTTGTGTCTGCGCGTAAACGCAAACACAAACACAAACACAAGAAGAAAGAGCACTCATCAGAAGGGGATGAGTACACGAGGGCCCGAAAGAAGAAGCCTCTCATGAAGAAGAGCAAGAAGAAAACAAAGAAAAGGAGGAAACACAAATCCTCTTCCTCTGACTCTTCATCAGACTCGTCTTCAACAAGCTCTGACTCAGATACAAAGCACGCAGGGAAATATGCGAAATCCTGTGGCAAGGAGACAAAAAAGTGCAAGGCACAAAAGCGGAAGAAAGTCCACATAACTATGCTTCTGAGGAAGACGATCCAGAGGCACTTCAACACGTTTAAGCTGGCCGAAGTGATTATTAAAATGGCTGACAAGTTCACTCGGATCAATGGGATCCCGGAATCCACCATTAAGGATATGGACTCCGAAGTTAAGCTCAGCGAGGAGCATAAAAAGTTTGAGGCGGCTCTGCATACAGTACACAAAGGGGTACTCATGGCCATTGCCCCTATAGCCAATAGGATGATGGCTGAGAACAAGTTCTTGTCGATGTGTGATGATATGGATGGGGGATTGCTTTGCTGACAGCGACAAGAAACGTCCTCTCATTCAGACGATTGAGAATGTTTTCAAGGCTGTCTGCACGGACACAGGCGATGAGGTAGCCAGACTTAAGAAGATCACCGACAATGACGGGAAGGAATAAACTTTATTCCTTGCCCCCAAGCCCATTAAGGGGAAACCACTGGACAAGACGAAAATGTTCGGTGGACAACTCCAGTGTTTGTTTAAACAAGTGGAGACGAGTTCCAAGTGTGGCAAACATATGGAAACAGACAAGAAGAAGTCCACAGACATGAACCCTAACCACTTCAAGATGAGGAAGGATTTTCCAAACCGACGAACCGCCCAACAAAGAGGCTGGTTCAGGACGAGTTTCAGTTTCCTGGGCAGGGGAAGGGGCCAGAGGCAGTCGTTCAGCTGGAATGACGGGAACAGGCCCTTCAAGAGGGAGTTCAATGCCCAGAAGCCGTTCCCCCTCCCAGGGAACAAATAGAAGTGGCAACGCAAACACCAGTAAGCACATTTCAAGCTGGTAACCTCACTAACTGCCTACCGGAATGGAATAGCATTATGCATAATTTAACTATCCTTAGTCTAGCTGAAGGGGTAAGAATCTCCTTGGTAGAAGAACCTATTCATAATAGCATACCTTTTCTTTCCCTTACCAATTTCATGGTTCAGAACGCGAAGGTTTAGACAATCAAGTCCTTAAATTTGGTGAAAAAGGCTTTATAAAACCAGCACTACATGTGGCTGGAGAATTCATATCTAATATTTTTTTGTGACTCAAACCAATTGGAGATGTAAGACTAATTTTAGATCTAACATTATTTAACAAATGCGTAGAATACAACCATTTAAAAATGTTTTCCTTAGACACAGCAAGAGACTTAGTAACACAAGGCTCCGGGCTAGCCAGTGTGGATGTTAAAGATGCATACTATACAGTACCTATCTATAAACTTGATCGGAAATACCTCAAATCTTGTTGGAATGATGAAATTTATGAGTTCATGTGCATGCTGAATGGACTGGCTTGCTGTCCACCCATTTTCACAAGGTTACTTAAACCAATTTTTTCCCAGATGGCTAGGGAAGGACATATTATGTTTCCATATATTGATGATTCATTTATTGTTGCACAAACACAACAACAATGCCAGACAGCAGTAGACAAATTATGTGAAACATTTACAAAATTAGGGTCCTACATAAATGAAACAAGATCAGTACTAACACTAACAAACAAGTTAAAGTTTCTGTGATTCTTTATTGACACCACAGAAATGACCATTTCATTAACAGAACAAAAAGTTGATAAATTTACAACAACAGCAAATCAATTATTAAAATTGAACAAACCAAAGATATGACAAGTCCCAGTATTGATAGGAATTATGATAGCATATGCACCCGCCATTCTTTATGCAAAGCTGATATTAAATCGCTAGAAATAGATAAAAACTTGCCGTTGGCACGCACAAAAGGAAACTTTGAGTGGCCCATGACAATTTCGCCAGAAGGCCAAATTGATATTATTTGGTGGCTTTGACACATTAACAAATCGACCAACCCTATTAGAATGGGAGAGCCCAACACTACAGTTATGATAGATGCTTCATTACATGGCTGGGGGGCTCAATGAGACTAACAGGCAACAGGTGGCCATTGGATGGAAGATGAAATCTCTGATCACATTAATGTATTAGAACTTAGAGCTATTTATCTAGGATTCCGTAGTCTGATTCACGTCCCTAAAAATCATGTAAGGGTTTTAGCAGATAACACAACAGCTATGGCTTACATACGTAATATGGGAGGGACTCGTTCCAAACAATGTAATTTGGGACTGGGCAGAGAAACTGGGCAGAGAAACAGCACATATTCCAGGCAGTCAAAATACTTTGGCTGACAAGAAAAGCCAACATTTTCACGACCATCTAGAATGGTTACAGAGTATTTTCGACCACATTTGTCACAAATGGGGCAAACCAGAAATTGACTTATTCGCATCGCGCAATAACAAAAAGTTACCTAAATATGTGTCTTGGCAGCCAGAGCCAGAAGCCTGGAGAGTAGATGCCTTCTCATTAATTTGGAATACTAAATTCTATTACATATTCCCACCATTCAGCATAATCAGCAGAGTGGCCAGGAAGATCAAGATGGATCACACACACGCAGTACTGATAGTACCAGCATGGGAAACACAACCATTGCGGCAATAAACATCAGTAGCAAAAGACGTGGTCAGATTCCTAAGAGAAAGGAACAACCTACAACATCAGGGACCACTAACAGTCCACGGAGACGTGTCGACAACACCCCTTTTGGCATTCCTTTTTTAAGAAAACATTTAGAACAATATGGTTTAGACAAAATTATGAAAGAAAGACTTATTTCACAAGCCTGGAGGAAGGGAACGGTGAAATTATACACAAGTTATTTAAAGAAATGGGGACTTCATTGCCTTCTAAAAAGGAGTCAAACCATTAAAACCTACAATAGCCCAAATATTAAGATTATCTCAGAATCCTAGAAGATGAAGGATTAGGATTTGGTGCAATTACTGCAGCAAGATGTGCACTTTCAATTATTCTACCAAGAATAGATGGACAAACGATTTGAAAACATCAGTTGGTACACTGGTTCATTAGATCGGTGTATGAAAGAAACCCACCCAAAATCAAATATTATAGGTTTTGGGATGTGTCGATAGTATTTAAGTTATTCAAGTCATGGCCAAGCAATAGACATTTATCAATGAAGGAACTAGGATTTAAGTTAGCAGTACTATGACTACTAGTGATGAGACACAGAGGCCAAACGATGGTGGCACTTTCACTGGATGGACTAGAAATGGATAAGGATGAGGCAACATTCGATTTAGAGACATTAATCAAGTGTAATCGCACAGGGGACCCATTGTCCACATTACATGTAAATAGTTTTCCGGAAGATAAACGGATATGTGTAGTTTCAGCCATTAGGGCTTATAAATCCAAGTCACACGGAATTAGGAATTCCAGACAGCTACTAATCAGCATTATTAAACCGTATGAAGCTATCTCGAGAGACACATTCGCAAGATGGACCATCAAGGTGTTTGAGCAGACAGGAGTCAATACTGGACGCTATGGATCCCACTCAACGCATGGAGCCATGGTTTCCAAGGCAAGACAATTAGATTTTCGGTAAAGAGAATCCTTCCACACGATGTGTGGAAGACGGCTAGATTGTTTGCAAATCATTACAACAAACGACTACAAAAACCAAGCGGCCTGGCGACTCGCCTACTCACCAACTAAAGACGGGTGAGAAACAAAATTAATATTTTGCACTAACAACATAGTATGGTTACAACATTAAAGTATAAAAGGATACAAAATAAGATTACGTAAAGTTCTCCCTGAGCTACGAGTAGCCAGAGGTGTAGTACCCAGGTAAAATAGTATAGTTATATGAATCTTACCTGGGTACAGATGATGGATAACTGGTGTTTTCCTGAGGTACTAGCCTCGGATAGTCGTGGGTCAGGGCCCACCCACCCTACCCTACCACAACTATCACTTTTCGCTGGAACCAAAACGAAAACACAATAGTATCCATAAATAGTTAAGATAATTTGTTATCCTATAAAGTATGTAAAAGATTGCTGGACCCGGATGTGCTTCCTTCTCCCTGACCCACGACTATCCGAGGCTAGTACCTCGGGAAAACACCAGTTATCCATCATCTGTACCCAGGTAAGATTTGTATAACTATACTATATATGCATCTGTGCATATATACTATATAGTATATACTTGCATATATATAGTTATAATATATATGCATATGTAGGTATATAGCTATACCTAGATGCACATACCTCTATATATATACCATATATAGCTGGATATGTAAATATAAATGTAACTGCATATATATCTACCATAGCCCGCTACATTTGGAGAGAAGAATTGATGAAATCATGTAGAATAATAGTCTTTAAAAACCGATTCGAGCGCATTCAATGGTCATTATGTTGTTTTGTTGCATTCTCTCGCATCTCACCAACTATGTGGCTGTATAAATAACCACTGTACACTGGAACTACGAGCTCCACATCGTGTTTATACCGAAGCAGTTTATCTACTTATCTTCCGACCAGACGAGATGAGGTGGCTGTATGAGTTGAGCGTCCATCTCCTCTTTTGGGAGATCGGGGGATCCGGATCCATGGGTTCGTGAGTTCAAACTCTGGTCAAGTCAAACCAATGACTTAAAAATGTATACTTGTCACTTCCTAGCCTCGCTCGGCATTATTAGGCTAGGGCAAGGACTGGTTGGCTCAGTGTCAGGATAATGTGACTGAGTGGGATATCAGGTATTGGTGCTGGTGTCCTGGTCTCCCAGTGGAGAAGCACTATAAAGTCGCCATGAGTGCGCACTGTCACAAGTCGGTACCCGTCCTGATATGACATTAGATGTTGCTAGGGCGTAAAACAACAAGAAACAATGCTACAATAAATATGTGTCGTGTGGACGGCCACCTCCATGTTCACCAGTGTTGACTGACTTTCCCGCAGGTAGTGGGTTCGATCCACTTGACCAACATCACGGCGCTTAACAATGGTGTCAGCCTGTACCCGATGGTGATCCAGCCATCAGCACTTCAACATAACAAGTGCAACGCAAAGGTTAAGAACGTAAGGCTCCCATTGAAGTTACTTAGTCTGATTATAAAGCATTATTTATTTACTCTGCGAATTAGCGGAAGAATGATTATTATTCGCAGAGCTGCATAGGATTTGTTGTACTCAATCAATCAATAGTTCCGTCCTCTAGTCGAGGGTTGGATGCAATGGTTCTCCACTTGTCCCGATGGTGTGCTGTTCTGATAGACTGTGAATAATTCAAGCCTGTCCACTGTGAAATATTTGTAAACCATGATGTTCTTGGTCTCCCTCTCCCTCTGCTGCCATTCACCTTCCCTTCCAACAATGTTTTGTTGTACTACTTATAGCAAAATCCTAGATGGAAAATTAATACATGAGTAGCCTACATTATGAGTGCTAGGTTTGAGAGAAACTAATGCGTGAGTTAATTAAATGTGACTTATAAAGTGTAAATGATGCCATTTCATAATGTAACGCTTATTTACCATTCTGAATTATTTTCAAATAGCTGTCAATAAAAATAATTAATGGAAATTACATAAATTTACATAAATTTATATCAATTATGTGATAGTTCTGTTAATGTGACATTTTATAACCGTCACCTACAAAACGCTACACATTCACACTGGAATCTTTGTTTGTTGCCTAATCGTGTTCTCGGAAACATGGTTATTTATGGCTGTGACCTAGGTGTCTTGATGACTAGCTTTGATCTTGTTACAGCTCTGCGAATTACAGTATCGGTGGCTATAATTCGCAGAGCTGCGGCTTTAATAACCAGTGTGTTTATTAGACGGGATGGCCGAATGAGTTAGAGCGTCCGTCTCCCGTGCTGGTAAATCGTGGGGTCGGGGTCATGGGTTCGAATCCTGGTCGAGTCAAACCAATGACTTAAAAATTTATACTTGTCGCTTCCTAGCCAGATGCTCGGCATTATTAGGATAGGGCAAGGAGCAGTGGAATGAGGAAGACCAGTCGCCTGCGACTGAAATTTCCCCTGCTTAAACAACTAATGTACCATGGTCTTCAGTTTCTGCAATTTTGCTGAGATAATAAATATATTAGATTCATTATTATGACATACTTTGCTTTATTTTTAAATGGCTTATATTTCATGTGGCTTACTTTGGAGATATTTAAAGTGGAAATATGTCCAATTAATTATGGCAGGGGTGTCAAGATTCTGACGCCATAGGCCTCAGCAGTAACATGTTCTATTAAATTGGCTTAGTGTTATTATTCCCTTCTATCCAGTATGTGCTTAATATGTGCACCAGTCTTACTTTGCACTTTAATCATGAATTTCTTGATTCCTTGAATTCTGTAGCCTTCCATAAAGAACTGCTTGATTTATGCATGATTTAGTCTTTTATCAAGAACTTCTTGATTTGATGTTCTTTGCACTTTAATCAAGAACTTCTTGATTAATGAATTCTGTAGCCTTTTATCAAGAACTGCTTGCTTTGTGCATGATTTATTCTTTAATTCAGAACTGCTTGATTGATGTATGATTTGTAATTTAGTTAAGAACTGCTTGATTTATGCATGACTTAGTCTTTAATCAAGAACTGCTTGATTTGTGTATGATTTATTATTTAATCAAGAACTCCTTGATTTACGCATGATTTATTATTTAATCAAGAACTGCTTGATTTATGCATGATTTATTCTTCAATTAAGAACTGCTTGATTTACACGAGATTTATTATTTAATCAAGAACTGCTTGATTTATGCATGATTTATTCTTTAATTAAGAACTGCTTGATTTACACGAGATTTATTATTTAATCAAGAACTGCTCGATTTATGCATGATTTATTCTTTAATCAAGAACTGCTTGATTTACACGTGATTTATTATTTAATCAAGAACTGCTTGATTTGTGCGTGAGTTATTCTTTAGTTCAGAACTGCTTGATTTACGTATGATTTGTTATTTAATTAAGAACTGCTTGATTTGTGCATGAATTATTATTTATTCAAAAACTCCTTGATTTATACATGATTTATTAATTAATCAAGAACTGCTTGATTTGTGCATGATTTATTATTTAATCAAGAACTGCTTGATTTATGCATGATTTATTAATTAATCAAGAACTACTGGATTTCTGTGTTTTGTAGGCTTTGATCAAAAATTGCCTGATTATCGCGCGAACTGCTGAACACGGGTGCAATCCGCCAGCAGTGACTACTAATGGGAAGACGCCTGTACATTTCCTCGACAGCCGATTCCTCTGTAAGTATGAGTACAGAGACAGTCACAAGTCACAGCAAACAGGCGTAAGTTAAAGTAGATAGTCACAAGTCACAGCAAACAGGTGTAAGTTAAAGTAGGCAGTCGCAAGTCATAGTGAACAAGGGTAAGTTAAAGTGGACAGTGGCATGTCATAGTGAACAGCTGTATGTTAGAGTAGACAGTCGCAAGTCATAGCGAACATGTGTAAGTTAGAGTAGACAGTCACATGTCATAGCAAACAGGTGTAAGTTAAAGTGGACAGTCACAAGTCATAGAGAACAGGAGTAAGGTAAAGTAGATAGTCACAAGTCATAGCGAACAGGTGTAAGTTAAAGTAGACAGACACATGTCATAGCGAACAGGCATAAGTTAAGCAAACAGGCATAAGTTGAAGTAGACAATCGCAAGTCATAGCGAACAGGCGTAAGTTAAAGTGGACAGTCACAAGTCATAGCGAACAGGTGTAAGTTAAAGTAGACAGACACATGTCATAGCGAACAGGCATAAGTTAAGCAAACAGGCATAAGTTGAAGTAGACAATCACAAGTCATAGCGAACAGGTGTAAGTTAAAGTGGACAGTCACAAGTCATAGCGAACAGGTGTAAGTTAAAGTAGACAGATACAAGTCATAGCGAATAGGTGTAAGTTAAAGTAGACAGTCACAAGTCATAGCGAACAGGTGTAAGTTAAAGTAGACAGTCACAAGTCATAGCGAACAGGTGTAAGTTAAAGTGGACAGTCACAAGTCATAGCAAACCAGCGTAAGTTAAAGTAGACAGACACAAGTCATAGAGAACAGGAGTGAGTTAGAGTAGACAGTCACAAGTCATAGCGAACAGGTGTAAGTTAGAGTAGACAGTCACAAGTCATAGCAAACAGGTGTAAGTTAAAGTGGACAGTCACAAGTCATAGCAAACCAGCGTAAGTTAAAGTAGACAGACACAAGTCATAGAGAACAGGAGTGAGTTAGAGTAGACAGATACAAGTCATAGCGAACAGGTGTAAGTTAAAGTGGACAGTCACAAGTCATAGCGAACTGGTGTAAGTTAATGTAGACAGTCACAAGTCATAGCAAACCAGCGTAAGTTAAAGTAGACAGACACAAGTCATAGAGAACAGGAGTGAGTTAGAGTAGACAGATACAAGTCATAGCGAACAGGTGTAAGTTAAAGTGGACAGTCACAAGTCATAGCGAACTGGTGTAAGTTAATGTAGACAGTCACAAGCCATAGCAAACAGGTGTAAGTTAAAGTAGACAGTCACAAGTCATAGCGAACAGGTGTAAGTTATTGTAGACAGTCACAAGCCATAGCAAACAGGTGTAAGTTAAAGTAGACAGTCACAAGTCATAGCGAACAGGTGTAAGTTAAAGTAGACAGTCACAAGCCATAGCAAACAGGTGTAAGTTAAAGTAGACAGTCACAAGTCATAGCAAACCAGCGTAAGTTAAAGTAGACAGACACAAGTCATAGAGAACAGGAGTGAGTTAGAGTAGACAGATACAAGTCATTGCGAACAGGTGTAAGTTAGAGTAGACAGTCACAAGTCATAGCGAACAGGTGTAAGTTAGAGTAGACAGTCACAAGTCATAGCAAACAGGTGTAAGTTAAAGTGGACAGTCACAAGTCATAGCAAACCAGCGTAAGTTAAAGTAGACAGACACAAGTCATAGAGAACAGGAGTGAGTTAGAGTAGACAGATACAAGTCATAGCGAACAGGTGTAAGTTAAAGTGGACAGTCACACGTCATAGCGAACTGGTGTAAGTTAATGTAGACAGTCACAAGCCATAGCAAACAGGTGTAAGTTAAAGTAGACAGTCACAAGTCATAGCGAACAGGTGTAAGTTAATGTAGACAGTCACAAGTCATAGCAAACCAGCGTAAGTTAAAGTAGACAGACACAAGTCATAGAGAACAGGAGTGAGTTAGAGTAGACAGATACAAGTCATAGCGAACAGGTGTAAGTTAAAGTGGACAGTCACAAGTCATAGCGAACTGGTGTAAGTTAATGTAGACAGTCACAAGCCATAGCAAACAGGTGTAAGTTAAAGTAGACAGTCACAAGTCATAGCGAACAGGTGTAAGTTAATGTAGACAGTCACAAGCCATAGCAAACAGGTGTAAGTTAAAGTAGACAGTCACAAGTCATAGCGAACAGGTGTAAGTTAAAGTAGACAGTCACAAGCCATAGCAAACAGGTGTAAGTTAAAGTAGACAGTCACAAGTCATAGCAAACCAGCGTAAGTTAAAGTAGACAGACACAAGTCATAGAGAACAGGAGTGAGTTAGAGTAGACAGTCACAAGTCATAGCGAACAGGTGTAAGTTAAAGTAGACAGTCACAAGTCATAGCAAACCAGTGTAAGTTAAAGTAGACAGACACAAGTCATAGCAAACCAGCGTAAGTTAAAGTAGACAGACACAAGTCATAGAGAACAGGAGTGAGTTAGAGTAGACAGTCACAAGTCATAGCGAACAGGTGTAAGTTAAAGTGGACAGTCACAAGTCATAGCGAACTGGTGTAAGTTAAAGTAGACAGTCACAAGCCATAGCAAACAGGTGTAAGTTAGAGTAGACAGATACAAGTCATAGCGAACAGGTGTAAGTTAAAGTAGACAGATACAAGTCATAGCGAACAGGTGTAAGTTAAAGTAGACAGATACAAGTCATAGCGAACAGGTGTAAGTTAAAGTAGACAGTCACATGTCATAGCGAACAGGTGTAAGTTAGAGTAGACAGTCACAAGTCATAGCGAACAGGTGTAAGTTAAAGTAGACAGATACAAGTCATAGCGAACAGGTGTAAGTTAAAGTGGACAGTCACATGTCATTGTGAACAGGCATAAGTTAAAGTGGACAGATACAAGTCATAGCGAACAGGTGTAAGTTAAAGTAGACAGATACAAGTCATAGCGAATAGGTGTAAGTTAAAGTAGACAGTCACAAGTCATAGCGAACCGGTGTAAGTTAAAGTGGACAGTCACAAGTCATAGCGAACATGCGTAAGTTAAAGTGGACAGTGACATGTCATAGCGAACAGGCGTAAGTTAGAGTAGACAGTCACGAGTCATAGCGAACAGGTGTAAGTTAGAGTAGACAGACACATGTAATAGCGAACAGGCGTAATTTAGAGTAGACAGTCACAAGTCATAGCGAACAGGTGTAAGTTAAAGTAGACAATCACAAGTCACAGTAAGCAGTCATAAGTTACAGTATACAGACAGTGGTAGGTCTCAGTAAGCAGTCATAAGTTACAGCAGACAGACAGTGGTAAGTCTCAGTAAGCAGTCATAAGTTACAGTAGACAGGCAGTGGTAAGTCTCAGTAAGCAGTCATAAGTTACAGTAGACAGACAGTGGTATGTCTCAGTAAGCAGTCATAGGTTACAGTAGACAGGCAGTGGTAAGTCACAGTAAGCAGTAATAAGTTACAGTAGACAGACAGTGGTAAGTCTCAGTAAGCAGTCATAGGTTACAATAGACAGACAGTGGTAAGTCTCAGCAAGCAGTCATAAGTTACAGTAGACACAGTGGTAAGTCTCAGTAAGCAGTCATAAGTTACAGTAGTCAGGCAGTGGTAAGTCAGAGTAAGCAGTCATAAGTTACAGTAGACACAGAGGTAAGTCTCAGTAAGCAGTCATAGGTTACAGTAGACAGACAGTGGTAAGTCACAGTAAGCAGTCATAAGTTACAGTAGACAGACAGTGGTATGTCTCAGTAATCAGTCATAAGTTACAGTAGACACAGTGGTAAGTCACAGTAAGCAGTCATAAGTTACAGTAGACAGACAGTGGTAAGTCTCAGTAAGCAGTCATAAGTTACAGCAGTCAGACAGTGTAAGTCACAGTAAGCAGTCATAAGTCACAGTAGACAGACAGTGGTAAGTCACAGTAAGCAGTCATGAGTTACAGTAGACAGGCAGTGGTAAGTCTCAATAAGCAGTCATAAGTCACAGTAGACAGACAGTGGTAAGTCACAGTAAGCAGGCATAGGTTACAGTAGACATACATTGGTAAGTATCAGTAAGCAGTCATAGGTTACAGCAGTCAGACAGTGTAAGTCACAATAAGCAGTCATAGGTTACACTAGACAGACAGTGGTAAGTCACAGTAAGCAGTCATGAGTTACAGTAGACAGGCAGTGGTAAGTCTCAGTAAGCAGTCATAAGTTACAGTAGTTAGGCAGTGGTAAGTCTCAGTAAGCAGTCATAAGTTATAGTAGACAAGCAGTGGTAAGTCTCAGTAAGCAGCCATGAGTTACAGTAGACAGGCAGTGGTAAGTCTCAGTAAGCAGTCATAAGTTACAGTAGTCAGGCAGTGGTAAGTCACAGTAAGCAGTCATAGGTTACAGTAGACAGACAGTGGTAAGTCTCAGTAAGCAGTCATAAGTTACAGTAGACAGACAGTGGTAAGTCTCAGTAAGCAGTCATAAGTTACAGTAGACACAGTGGTAAGTCTCAGTAAGCAGTCATAAGTTACAGTAGACAGACACTGGTAAGTCTCAGTAAGCAGTCATGAGTCAGATTAGACAAACAATCACAAGTCACAGTGAACAATCTTAACCGTTTAAGGACAAAATGTAAAATTGTTCGTGTTACACAGCAACATGGGTAGTTTAACGCGCAGAACCCCTTCTCCGCCACTTCCCTTTACGATCATCTCCCCTGGTGGCATGTTTCGTTTTCTGGCTGAGCTATATCTATATAGCTAACACTTAAAGTTGCATGGTCCGATGGTTTTGAGTTACTATCATTTTTCTGAGATAAATATATTACATTTATTATTAGAATCTTTCCTTATTCTAATTTGAAGTAACATTCATTTCGAAGGGCTAACTTTTGAGATATTTGAAATGTAAAAATGTATAATTAGTTTTAGCAAGCACGCCAAAACTTTGACACCATAGACTTTTGCAGTAACAGGTTCCCTTAAATTGACTCAGTATTCCCTTCTATGTGGCAACAATTGCGTAATAAGTGCATCAGTATCTAAGTTAGATATGTCAAATCAAATCTAGCTAATTGCTTTGGTTTTGAAAATTTAATGCTTCATCGGGCTATGCAGCTTTAAATACCTACATGCCCTCTATCGGCTGCTGCCAGAACCAACCTAACCGCCACCTGCCGGCAGCTCCGCACTTCATCATCCCCGCCCGATCCAGACGCATGCCATGTGGAGCTGTCCTGCCAACTTTCACCGCCCCATCCACCCTCCCAAACTGAAAGGTGCCGACTGTAGGGTTGATCGTCCTGGGTTCCATGCTCCGAAACGCAGACTTGAGCTTAAAACTCTGATTACATCCCGAACATTCTGTTCTGACATAAATCTGTTCAAATCCACCTTTTTATTAAACTGGTTGCGCGTTACTGAACTGTTTATTTTGTTGTATTTGAAGCGGGCGCTCCTCGATACAAGGTGAAGGGAGAGAAAACACACGAGGGCTACGTCGGAATACTGGTTGGGGTCTTCTCGGGCGCCCACAACGGACACCCAATACATCCGTTGGCCGGCACCATGAGTTACAACACAATTTGCGGATACCAACAGATTGTCGGTCCGTCACTTGTTTTTCTTAGAAGATTTATACTGCCTATTATGGATAAGTCTGAACAGACTTGTTTTCACCATTAGACAGTTTGTTGATAGAAAGCCCAAGCCTACACTTTTACCGACCCAAGGGATTTTTAAGCTCCCACACCACATAGACATGGTATGAGAGCAACTGGCCTTTGATGATGCTGTAAGTTATCCACAGCGGTGGAAATCCAAATTGGCAGAGGTGGGGGCACGGGGAATCGAACCACTGACCTTCAGATTAGGAGTTCAATCTAGAAAAAAATCAGACCCTCTAACCACTCTGCCACAGAGAATACAACTTGTTTGTTGTTTTTCTTTTTCTTTTTTTGTTGTTGTTTATTTACTTTTGAAATTTCAGTTGAAAAATATAAAAATTCAGCAGTTATTTCGAAAATAATTTGGGGTGGGGTAAATAATTTATTCGCCTGAATACATATTTTGTCAGCGCCGAGGCACTGGCCTTCAAGCCGTTGGAGCGATCACATTTGGTTTGTTCAATTTCTGGTTTTTATCCCAGTTGAAAAATATCTTTTTCGATAGTTATTTTGATTTTCCACTAGACAATGGTGAGACTAGACAGAGGTGTGAGTAGACAATGTTGAGACTAGACAATGGTAGTGATTCTAGACAATGCTGAGACTAGACAATGGTCGTTTGATTAGACAATGGTGAAACTAGACAATGGTGAGGACACTAGACAATGGTGAGACTAGATAGGTGTGAGTAGACAACGGTGAGACTAGACAATGGTGGTGAGATTAGACAATGATGAGACTAGACAATGGTGAGACTAGACAGTTGTCAGACAAGATGATAGTCAGACTAGACAACGGTCAGACTAGACAGTGGTGAGAGTAGATAATGGTCAGACTAGACAATGGTCAGACTAGACAGTGGTGAGACTAGACAATGGTCAGACTAGACAGAGGTGAGACTAGACAATTGTGAGACTAGACAACAGTGAGGCTAGACATTGGTGATGAGACTAGACAATGGTGGTGAGACTACACAATGGTGAGACCAGACAATGGTGAAACTAGACAGTGGTGAGAATAGACAATGGTGATAAGATTAGACAATGCTGAGACTAGACTGTGGTCAGACCAGACAATGGTGAGACTAGACAATGGTTAAGACTAGACAGAGATGACACTAGACAATGGTGAGACTAGACAAAGGTGATACTAGACAGTGGTGAGACTAGGAAATGGTTGTAAGACTAGACAATGGTGAGACTATAAAATGGTGGTGAGACTAGACAATGGCGAGACTAGACAATGGTAAGACTAGACAATGGTGAGACTAGACAATGGTGACCACTAGACAATGGTGGTGAGACTAGACAATGGTGATACTAGATAATGGTGAGACTAGACAATGGTGAGACTAGACAATTGTGCTGAGACTAGACAATGGTGCTGAGACTAGACAATGGTCAGACTATACAGTGGTGAGACTAGACAATGGTTAGACTAGACAGAGGTGATACTAGACAATGGTGAGACTAGACAATGGTCAGACGAGACAATGTTGAGACTAGACATAGGTGAGACTAGACAATGGTGAAACTGGACTGTCGTGAGACTAGACATAGGTTAATCTAGACAATGGTGAGACTAGACTGGGGTGAGACTAGACAATGGTGAGACTAGACATAGGTGAGACAAGACAATGGTAAGACTAGACAGGTGAGACAAGACAATGGTGAGACTAGACAATGGTGAGACTAGACATAGGTGAGACTAGACAATGGTGAGACTGGACTGTGGTGAGACTAGACAGTGGTGAGACTAGACAATGGTGAGCCTAGACAGTGGATGGCATTAGATAACATCATTTTTGAGTTTGCTGCCACCGTTCTGAAAACAAACACCTTTCCATTGCAGGCACCTGGTTCAGCAATTTCAAAAAGTGTGGCAATGTGCCCGACGTGTGCATCACTCCCAATCCAATGAACGAAGACCTGACACATCCGGTCGCCATCGCCCAAAGCACAGTCCTCGACGTTGGTCCTGAGAGCAAGATTAAGTTTCTCAACCCCGACCCTGGGTGAGTGCAGAAGGATTATGTAGCGCCAAGTATCTGGGCTTCGACTCTTACCTTTTGGCGCTTGCGGCTTCTGTGTGGCAGGCCCGTCATGCCAGACGCGGTAGCTGAATTGGTAAGAGCGCTGGCTAGCTTCCTATGCAGGACGTCGCAAATTTTTAACTCCGGCCGAGTCAAAGTATCGACTTATAAAATTGATACTTGCCACTACCTAGCCTGGCGCTCGGCATTAATAGGATAAGGCAAGGACTGGTTTGCTCAATATTGGGGATAATATGACTGATTGGGATATTGGGTCATGGTGCTGACGGCCCGGTCTCAGGTCTGGATCTGGGGTGGAGCAAGACTATAAAGTCGCCATGAGTGAGCCTTGTCACAAGCCGGTATCAATCCTGATATGCCATGTTAGGTAGCGACAAGTATCGATTTTGTTCTCTCTTTTCTTTATTTTTGTCTTTTTTAAGGGTGCAAGTGAATTTTGAAAGCAAGTATTAAATTTGCATACAATTATTTGATCAGGAATGATTATTGAACACTATCATGCATAATCTTTTTTTTAAATTGAATCAAATAAGAAAGTTACCATCAGAGTGTGATGTAGGTAGCTCTGGCTTCTCTGATCAGAAATATAAATTTCTGTAACAACCAGTAACTAAAACAGTATATCTATCTCTAAATCAAAGACCCTATAACACTAAGACAGCTCACTCAGCCTGTACTGTGTAATCAAGAGAACAGCCAGCGCACCAGGTGGTGGGTTTGATCAATTTGATAGCATTGGAGTGTCAGAAGAAACCCTGCTGTCGCTTGGTGGGTCTGAGGTGCGGGTTTAGGGATGTGGTGGGGGTGTAGGTATGTGTGTGTTGGTGGTGTAGGTCTGTGGTGGGGGGGGAGGGGGGTGTAAGTGTGTGGTGTGTGTCGTGGGTGTGTGGGTGTGTGTCGTTGAGGTGTAGGTGTGTGTGGTGAGGGTGTAGGTGTGTCATGGGAGTGTAGGTGTGTCGTGGGGGTTTAGGGATGTGGTGGGTCTATAGGCGTGTGGTGGGGGGTTTAGGTGTGTGTGTGCTGGAGGTTTAGGGTTGTGGTGAAGGTGTAGGTGTGTAGTGAGGGTTTAGGGATGCTAAAGCTTGTGAGGTGCTGCTCTGCAAAACCGCTACAACTCCACCGCAAACCTCCACTACACCCACCACACACACCTGCACCCCCACCATACCCACCTACACCCCAACCACACACACCGTCAACCCCCACCACACAGAATGTGTATATACTTTTAACTTTTATTTTTCTATTTATTATTTCTATGATATAAGCGATGTATCTGTGTTATTTTTAAAATGGGGAAAGCACCTCATAAGTATTGTACTTCTGCTTTCTCCTTTTTGATGTGAAAAAATTACTGATATAAATATCAACTTGTGTGTACATTGATCATGTGGAAATAAATATATTATTATTATTATATGGTGGCAGGGATGGGTGGGGTGGAGAGTTGGAGGGGCAGGGTGGAGCTAGTGGTGGTGGTGGGAGTTCTATAGGAGTAGCAACACGCAACCGGTGGGAACCTCCCTCCCCCTCTCCCAGCTTACATCAGGGAGGGGGAGGGGGTCATGAGGTGAGGTGTGAGAGCGCCGCCTGAGGTGGGTGAGGAGGGGGAGGGGGAGAGTGAGTGTCGGAGAGGAAGAGGAAGGGGGAGGAGAGGGAGGTGTAGTGTGAGAGCTCTGGGTAAGGTGGATGAGCAGGGAGATAGAGAAGGGTGGGGATGGGAGGGGGAAGGGGAGGTGAAGGGCGGTGAGGCCGGGGGAGGGTGGGGCGGAGGGGTGAGGGGAGGGGGATGGGAGCGCGGGGGAAGGGCAGTGAAGCCGGGAGGAGGTAGGGAGAGGATGGTTGCGGGGGGCGGGGGAATGAGGGAGAGTGGGGCAGGGGAGGTGCGGACCAGGCAGTAGGCGCAACATCGGCCAAATCCAAATGACCGGCAATCTCTCTTTTTTTTATTTTAAACTCACCCTCTCGCCTTGTAGGCCTATGTGTTTACATGTGAAACACCAGCCAGTAGCCGGGCTGATCAAACCCACTACAAGATGACACTGCAAAATTGACATTACCATGGGAGAGATAGGGAGTGAGCCGTCTTAGTGTTTTAGGGTCTTTGTCTAAATCCAGAACTATTCATTCTAGAATATCTAGACTTAAACTCCAGGGATTGTTAATTTTATCAAGAGGAACTTGTTCCAAAGTCTTGTGGGATCCTACTTTTTTTCACTTGCTATGAATATCATCATCATCATCATCATCATCATGCTGTCGGTTGTGATGCGATAAAGACTGCTTTCATTACTTGACCGTTTCATGAAAGCTGCCTGCAAAAGTGTTGAAGTGCTGCTGGTTTTTGCATGTTACCAGTGGCACTCTCTCGGGGAGCAAATAGAGGTTTCACACCGGCAAGAACATGTCAAGTCAGGCACAGAACTATTTGTCCCTGCAGTGGCTGGTCGGGAGATGTAATCCATTAGAATCAAGCAAAATATGGATAGAATAAGAAAGATAAATGATCATTTAAGTAAGTCTAGGTCCGTGCCACTGCCATATTGGCCACTCGCGGCTTACACATGCTTTCCTACTCAAGGGGGGACCCGAACCTGAATGTATTGGGTGTCAGTGCCCACTGACACTCAAACACATTTTACTAAACTATGTGGATTTTATGGCCCTATGCCAACAATTTTACACTCTAAACAGCATGCATGACCTTTTTACTCAAGTAAAACAAGAAGACATTTTAGCCTTTTTGAGAACAGCTGGTTTGTACCACCTCATATAGTTTATTAAACCAAATTTATCAATTTATTGGATGAAAGATCTCCGTGTTTTCGTGGATTTCCGGCATTTTTCTATTTACCGATTCACGTTAAAGCTGCATAGTCTGATGGTTTAGAGTTTCTGTCATTTTCTGAGATATGAGATAAATACATTAGATTGATCGTTATAGACTACCGTACTTTAGTTTGAAGTAACTTTTAGTTTAGATGGTTATCTTTGGAGCTATTTAACGTACAACCATGCAAAATTAATTTTGGTAAGCACGCCAAAACTCTGACACCATAGGGGTTTGCAGTACCAGGTTCTCTTAAATTGCATCTGTATTCACTTCAGTGTGGTGACAAATGTTTAATAAGTGCACCAGTATCTAAGTTAGATATGTAGAATCAAATCTAGATAATTGTTTTGGTTTTGAAAATTTAATATTTTCATCTCACTGTGCAACTTTAAGCAAAATGCCAAGAACAAGAATCCCTCATTCAAGAACAATGAAGCAGTTGAATTTTATTTGGAATTTTTAATATCCTTAATGAGAATTTATATAATTGCGAGATTTAAAACTCAGAAGAGTGTCTTTTAACACATAATTGATTGTATGCTTTTACATTTTGTGTAAACAGTAAAGGCAATAGTTGAACACACAAAAATACACTTCTCGCCGTGAATATGGCCTATGCTGCCGACACGGCATAAAGAAACCACCAATCAATCAATCTTTGAGTGACCCAAGAATTTGGAATGGTGGGTTCGAGTCCCACTCTAGTCGCAATGTTTCACAATTGTAACCTCCGCTTCCCCTCCCCAAAAGATAGAAGTAATAAATCTGACAAAACTGTCATATTTTTTGCGGAGTATTTTTTGTTGTTGACAGCATGCCTAGAGCGGACGCGAACTCAGATCTTCAAAGAGAGGTCCAGACTTGAGGTCAGGAAACACTAATTTTTCTGTCGAGTGACAGATCCATGGAACAGTCTCTCAGACCAAGTGGTTGAAGCACCAACGGTAACAGTATTTGAGAGAAGGCTGGATAGACATTGGAGAGGACACCCACGATTAGGCCTATATGATTTCAGGGCACCGTCGACCTATATATGTGTGCAAAAAAAAGTTCTTTTTTTGCCATAGTGACCTGGCATTAGAGGCCCATTACGGCCTAGATCAGCTAGAGAGAGGATCTGTAAGTTAATCTGTAAGTTAAGTCTGCCGTTCCGCTGCAAGCATCATACACTGATATTCTTTCAAATTCCACCACAGCAAAATTAATCCGTCGGACTGCGTGGACATGGCCTGTGACGGAAAGAAGAAATTCATCTTTGAGGACAAGGATGGAACATTCCTGGGAACGAAAGGTAGTTCTGGTTGTTATTCTATTAAGGTTGAATGATCCAATGGTTTTGTGCTTTTGCAATGCTTGTATAGTTCAAGATACAGTATAGCCCTGTTAAACCAAACTTGAAGGGACCCTAGAAATTTGTTTGGATTAACCAATCGTTGGTTTAACTGAGCTTTGGCTTTGACTTTGAGTTGGCTTTGGCAAAAACGCGGTTGTATTTTGAATGTAATATACAATGTATGTGGACACTTTCATTAATGTTTTTTATGTATACAGTTTAACCCTGTTAAACCAAGCTCGGTTAAACCAAACAATCGGTTAATCCAAACTTTTTGTTGGCGGCCTGACAAAATACTACCATTTATCATATAAAAAAGTCTCAGATGACGTTATAACCACATGAAAGTTTGGTTTAACTGTACTGGAAGTGGCCTGGGGTCTGACAGTTTTGTTTGGATAAACCTATAATTTGGATTAACCGACTTTGGTTTAACCAACTTTTTTATATGATAAATGGTAGTATTTTTCCGGGCCACCTAAAAAAAATTGGATTAACCGATCGTTTGGTTTAACCGAGCTTGGTTTAACGGGGTTGTAATGTACGTTTGGATTAAACGATCGGTTAGTCCAAACAAAATTGTCGGGCCCCAGGCCACTTCCGGTATGGTTAAACCAAACTTTCATAAGGTCATCTGAGACTTTTTTATATGATAAATGGTAGTATTTTGCCGGGCCGCCGAAAAAAGTTTGGATTAACCGATCGTTTGGTTTAACTGAGCTTGGTATAATGGGGTTATACTGTATATACATAAAAAACAATAATCAAAGTGTCCACATACATTGTATATTACATTCATAATGCACCCATGTTTTTACCAAAGCCAAGTCGAAGCCAAAGCTCGGTAAAACAAATGATCGGTTAATCCAATCAGATTTCTAGGGTCCCTTCAAGTTTGGTTTAACGGGGTTATACTGTATTACATTTGCCGGGCAAAATAGGTGTTAAATTGTATGAAAAATTGGTAGTAAAATGTTTTAAACGGTCTCAAATGTGATTATCTGATGGAAGATAAAAGATTCACCCGGTACTTGTAGTACACGGGTGAACGACAATGTAGTGTAAATACGGGCGAAAATAGCTTTAGTATAGAACAGGAAGTAGAATGCCTGCCTCCAGTATCAAATGGATACTTATATATCGGCACAGAGTTGGTGAAATGGGAGAGAATGCAAAAAGACAAGATCGCCGTCGATTTCACTTTTAAATCTTATTAAATTAGATATTTTATTATATTTTTCAACCCAAAGGTAGCGGGGTAATATGAAGACATATGTAAAGAATAAATGTTGCTTCTTAGATTGTAAAATTAGGCTCCCATTTCATTTCCCCGCTTTTTCGACCGTTTTTATATAGGGCTGGTATTCACCCGTGTACTGCAAGTACCGGGTGAATCCTTTATCTCACGACATTCCCAAATGAAGCGGTTCAGTTGATGGCTTGGCATTTTGATTGGCAGGTTTCGCTCTGTCCAAATCGGAGCTCAACTGGGACACTTCCGACAAGCAATTCGGCCTCGGCGATTTCCGGATCCCGAAAGACGCACTGACCGACTTGAGCAATAAGAAGTTGGACGCCAACACCATATTCCCCAACAAAGGTCGGCCTTCTTTTAGTTAAGCCCCGTTCTGGTATGACCATAGGTGTTGCTAGGACGTAAAACCCCAACAAGCATTCTTTAATTTATTTCTTTTTATTTTAAATGGCTAAAGCTAAGATTCCTTACACGTGGTATGCGGCATGCGAATGCGAATAAAAATCGAAAAGCATGTAAATGAATAGTGGTGCTTCCATAGGTCCGAATGTGTGAATGCGAATGAGGCAAATGGATCGGCCCATGGACCGATCGGTGCGGCATGCGAATGCGAATGCTGCTGCGTTTGCCATAGAAAACAATACTGTTCCTTCACAAATTTGGAGGAAAAACCCCAACAAATGTTGGGGGTTGGCATATATCTACGCCGCATATACAACATTCGCATGCCACATACCGCATATAAGGAATCTTAACTTAACTTTTGAAATAATTTAATAGCAAACATTCAAAATTAATTTTGGCAAGCCTGCCAAAACTCTGACACCTTAGGTTTCAGCAGTAATAAGGTTCTATTCAATTGCCTCAGTATTCCTTTCTGTGTGGGAACAAATGCTTAATAAGTACACCAGTATCTAAGTTGGATATGTAGAATACAATCTAGATAATTGTTTTTGATATGGACGATTGGATGTTTTCATTGGACTATGCAGTTTTAAGATACATCATCGATTCGTGGAAGTTTGATTGATGGATTGATTGGTGGTTTCTTTTCCTCCATGTCGGCAGCATAGTCCATATTCACGGCGAGAATTGTTTGTTTTTTTATTCAACCATTGCTTTTACTGCGTACAAAAGCACCCAATCAATTATGTGTCAATAGACACTATGAATTTAAAAAGTCACAATTATATCATTCGTGGCCAAAGGAAATACAATTTTAGATCAAATTTAAAGGTCATTGATTGATCAAATGGGTTTAACAGAATATATGCAGTGGTACAGTAGAGCTGTCCTCAAAAAGGCTCAAATGTTTTCTTGTTTTACTTTAATGAAAAGGTCATGCATGCATGTTGGCGTGGGTCCAAGAAAATCGACACAATTATTCAAATGTGTTTGAGTGTCAGTGGGGACTGGGGTGGTGGAGTCGAATCCTGGTCGAGTCAAACCAATGACTTAAAAATTGATACTTGTTGCTTCCTAGCCAGGCGCTTGGCATTATTAGGATAGGGCAAGGACTGGTGTGCTCAGTGTCAGGATAATGTGACTGAGTGGGATACCAGGTCATGGTGCCGGCGACTTGGTTTCCCAGTGGGACAGCACTATAAAGTCGCCATGAGTGCGTGAAGGTGTGGGTCATGCGATCGATCCTGCTGAGTGGACCCATTTGCAGTTTGGGCTATTTCCCGTTCAAACCAGTGGTCCACAACTGTTTCATCAAAGGATCTTGTATGTGCTGTCCCGTCTGTGAGAAAGTGCATATAAAAGACCTCTTGCTGCTTATCGGAAAGTGTAGACTATGTGGCAGCAGTGAGGTTCCTACAAAGAAATATGTCAGAATGACCATGTGTTTGACGTCCAATAGCCGATGATAAAATCAATATGCTCTAGAGGCGTCGTTAAAGGTGCATAGTCCGATGGTTTTGAGTTTCTGCCATTTTTCTGAGATAAATATATTAATTTGATTGTTATAGCCTACCTTACTTTAGTTTGAAGTAACTTTTATTTTGAATGGTTAGGTTTTGAGATATTTAATGTGTTAACATGTCAAATTAGTTTTGGCAAGCACGCCCAAAACTCTGACACCGTAGCCTTCATCAGTAACAGGTTCTATTAAATCGACTCGGTGTTCCCTTCTATGCAGAAACAAATGATTAAGAACTGCATCATTACCTAAGTTAGATATGTAGTATCAATTTGAGATAATTGTTTTGGTTTTGAAAATGTGATGCTTCATCGGACTCCTCATCATCATCATCATGTCAGTCGCGATGCGACAAAGACTGCTTTCATTACTTGACTGCCGCTCTCCATTTAGCTCTCTGCTGTGAGAGTGATCTCCATGAGTCGGTTTTAATGTCTCTCAACTTCAGGTTTCTCTTGATGGTATCCTTGAACTGGAGACGAGGGCGCCCTCTCTTTCTGTAACCAGAAGACAGTTGAGAATAGATCATGAAAGCTGCCTGCAAAAGTGTTGAAGTGCTGCTGGCTTTTGCAAGTTACCAGCGGCACTCTCTCGGGGAGCAAATAGAGGTGTCACACCAGCAAGAACATGTCCAGACAGGCGCAAAACTATTTGTCCCTGCAGTGACTGGTCGGGAGATGTTGGGAGTTCCATACATCAACCGCCCTTAATGCTGCCACAGTGACATGGTTTTCTGTTTAGGGTTTGCTCCCTTAGCCTTCGGTTCTATCAAGAACCTGTACCACGAGGCAGTGGTTTACAACTCTGCAGGGCAGGGGCGTCAAACTCCCTGAGGTATTGCAATACCTGCAATATCGGACTCAATCAATCAATAGTTCCGTCCTCTAGTCGAGGGTTGGATGCAATGGTTCTCCACTTGTCCCGATGGTGTGCTGTTCTGATAGACTGTGAATAATTCAAGCCAGTCCACTGTGAAATATTTGTAAACATGCCATGTTACTTGTCTTCCTTCCCTGTGCTGGCCATCCCTTGCGCTTCCACACAATCGATACGATTGAACTCTGACAAATGATGTGGCCAAAATAAATAAGTTTCTTTCTCTGTATAGTGGCAAACAAGCTTTTCTTATTTTTAATTTTTCTGAGAACTTCTTTGTTGGTGATCTTCTTTTTCCATGATATCGGACTATGCAGCTTTAAATCAAACACACTTTGCTTTTCCTTTAACTGCCGACTTGTTTCTGGCAGGCATTTGGCGCGACAAATCAACGTGCACCTTTAAGACTGAGTTGAATGCCTACATGTGCACGGCTGACGAGTATTACCTGCTGATTATCGAGAGCATGGACGAGGACAGCGAGGAACGACGTCTCTCTCGTCCTGTTAGCTCCACTTCCTCTTACTCCACTTCCTCTTACTCCACTTCCTCTTACTCCACTTCCTGCTACTCCACTTCCTGCTACTCCACTTCGGTCGCTTCCACTTCCGACTACTCCACTTCCTGTTACTCCACTTCCTGCTACTCCACTTCCGTCTACTCCACTTCCTGCTACTCCACTTCCGTCTCTTCCACTTCCGTCTACTCCACTTCCTGCTACTCCACTTCCTTCTATTCCAGTTCTGTCTCCTCCACTTCCGGTTACTCCACTTCCTGTTACTCCACTTTCTCCTGCTCCACTTCCTGTTACTCCATTTCCTGTTACTCCACTTCTTGCTACTCCACTTCCGGTTACTACACTTCTCTCTACTCCACTTCCTGCTACTCCACTTCCTGCTAATCCATTTCCTGCTAATCTACTTCCTGCTAATCCACTTCCTGTTACTCCACTTCTTGCCACTCCACTTCCGTCTCCTCCCCTTCTGTCTACTCCATGTCCTGCTACTCCACTTCCTGTTACTCCACTTCATGTTACTCCACTTCAGTCTACTCCACTTCAGTCTACTCCACTTCCTGCTACTCCACTTCCATCTAATCCACTTCCTGCTACTCCACTTCCTGCTACTCCACTTCCTGTTACTCCACTTCCTGTTACTCCACTTCCTGCCTAATCCACTTCCTGCTACTCCACTTCCGTCTACTCCAAAAGTACACTTAGTGTCATACAAGGCAGGATATGATAGTAATACGCTTATACCCAGATAGCACACAGCCGTCGGGCCGACGTCGGCTATTGGTCGCACCGTCACCATCGACTTTCCACCGTCGGGCCACCGTCGGGCCTACGGCAGTAGTCCGCCGCTGGTTTGCATTCATTTTCCACTTCCGAGCCACCTCGGGCCACCGTCACCCGACGGTGGTGTCCCGACGTTAGTTTCAATCCCTTTCCACTTTTGAGCCACCGTCGGGCCACCGTCGGCCGACGTGGTGTCCCGATGTTAGGTTTCAATCCCTTTCCACTATTTGAGCCACCGTCGGGCCACCGTCGGGCCCACGGCGGTAGTCCGCCGCTGGTTTGCATTTATTTTCCACCTTCGAGCCACCGTTGGCCCGACGGTGGTGTACCGACGTTAGGTTTCAATCCCTTTCCACTTTTGAGCCACCATCGGGCCGACGGTGGTGGGCCGCCGTCGGCCCACTACCGTCGGGCCCGACGGTGGTGGGCCACCCGTCGGACTACCACTGTCGGGCCTACGTACGGTGTTTGATACGCGCTATGCGCAGTTCGTTAAATATGTTTTTCCAGCTCGAGTCGTCATAGGCACATGTGCGATCGTTGAGCAGCGTCTTTATCAACAAATAACTCCAGAAATACGGAGGAATTTAAGGAATTATTTAACAGGTTTGTTTATTAATATGTTTAGATTATTTTGTAAAAGTTTTGTAATTTATTACGATGTATTAATGGAATTATTTGTGTTAATACGATTTGAACTAACCTGGTACAGAATGTTGACGAAGGACCGCCATCTTGTTTTTTTTCCGAGAAAGACACTGTCACTATAGTGTCAATACGTACACCACACCACTTAGAAACAAATCGCTTGGTACACATATAGAAAACATCTTTACCAAAAAGATTATATTAAATTTATAAGGTTTTCTATTAATTTGGAATAAATATATTGTGTCGGGTCTACAGCGGCAGCCGCCGTCGGGCCTACGGCGGCAGCCGCCGTCGGGCCTACGGCGGCAGCCGCCGTCGGGCCTACGCCGGCAGTCGCCATCGGGCCTATGGCGGCAGCCGCCATCAAGCCGACAGCGGGAGGTTGGACAAAACAACGTCGGCCCGATGACGGCTTCCACCATTGGCCCGATGGAGAGGCCGCCATCGGGCCGACGGCTGTGTGCTATCTGGGTATATATATATATTATATATATATATATAATATATATATATATATATACATATATATATATATATCTAGAAATTTGTTTGGATTAACCGATCATTGGTTTAACCGAGCTTTGGCTTCGACTTTGACTTTGAGTAAGCGTGTATTGAACATGTAATATACAATGTATGTGGACACTTTGATTATTGTTTTTTATGTACATACAGTATAACCCTGTTAAACCAAGCTCGGTTAAACCAAACGATCGGTTAATCCAAACAAATTTCTATGGTTCAATCAATATACTACCATTTATCATATAAAAAAGTTGGTGGGGTCTCAAATGACCTTGTAACCACATGAAAGTTTGGTTTAACCGTACCGGAAGTGGCCTGAGGTCCGAAAATGTTACTTGGATTAACCGATAATTTGGATTAACCGACTTTGGTTTAACCGACTTTTTTGTATGATAAATGGTAGTATTTTGCCAGGCCGTCAACAAAAGTTTGGATTAACCGATCGTTTGGTTTAACGGAGCTTGGTTGATTGATTGGTGGTTGCTTTACGCCGTGTCGGCAGCATAGGCCATATTCACGGCGAGAAATGTTTGTTTTTGTTCAAACCATCGCGTTTACATGTAAAAGCATACAATCAATTTTGTGTCAATGGACACTCATGAATTTTGTAAACTCACAATCATAATAGCTAAATAAAAGTAGTATTATTCACTGATGAAATTTGTTTAAAAACCTATATGAGGTGGTACAAACCAGCTTCCCTCAAAAAGGCTAAAATGGTTTGTACCACCTCATATAGGTTTTTAAACAAACGCGCATTCTTCAACAGGTCAGGCATGAGCATTTCCCACAGATTGGCTGATTTCCGCCATTTAAATGCTTCATGGACAATAAATTAAATAACTGAAACTATTACCTATGGTATAGGTGTATTTTTTATATTATTAACTTATCATTTATGCAAGATTACAAGAAAAACACTTCTGTATTCTTAGAGTACTGGTCTGTATGCCTACTCTTACCTTATGTCACAGGTGAAGAGTGAAATTTCTCCCTCCTAAGTGGCTACCAAATTGCACCAATTGTGTCCTACTTGTAAAAAACATTCTCCGTGGGAGAAACACCCTTCCCCCCTACTCGGCCTTCGGCCGAGTTTTGAGACATACGCCCACAATCACCTAATTTGTTTTACTTCTGCTCATGTCTGACAGGTATAGCAAATCGGACTATGATAGTGATACCGACAAGTACGTTGACCTGATTAATGGCCCGCAGGATCATGGGTGGTGTCTCGGTTACACCTGTCAGAAGAGAATCTCCACATTCCATGCCGCCATCGCCAAAGGTAGCTGCCAATAGCACGGTTCAGACAAACTACTTATTCAATGCAATCACCTCTGTCAATTTGGATTTCCATCGCTGTGTATAACTTACAGCGTCATCAAACATTCAAAGTCCAGTTGCTCTCATACCATGTCTGTGTGGTGCGGGAGGTTAAAAATCAATTGGGTCGGTAAAAATGTAGGCTCGCGCTTTCTATCGACCAACTGTCTAATGGTGAAAACATGACTATTCAGACTTATCCATGATAGGCAGTATCGATCTTCAAGAGAAAAGACAAAAAATCTTCTCTGTGTATTTGGTTCAAATGAGGTAGTTTTGATAATATCTTAATTAATAACCAACATCACTGCATACTAGGTTTAAATCACGTAGTTTCGATAATATCTCAATCAATAAGAAACATCTCTACATATGTGGTTCAAATCACATAGGTTCGATGACATCTTAATTAATAACAAATATCACTGCGTACTTGGTTCAAATTACATAGTTACGATGACATCTTAATCAATAACAAACATCTCTGGATATTATTTACTGACAATCATCTCTGCGGTTCAATATTTTCGATAACATCTTGATTAATAACAAACATCTTTACATACTCAGTTCCATCCAGTTGGTTCCTACGACATCTCCTTAATCAATAACAAACAGCTTTGCATACCTGGTAGTTCCTATGACATCTCCTTAATCAATAACAAACATCTGTGCATGCCTGGTGGTTCCTATGACATCTCCTTAATCAATAACAAACATCTGTGCATACCTGATGGTTCCTGAGGCATCTCCTTAATCATTAACAAACATCTGTGTGTATGCACTTCCCACCAGGTGATTCCTACATCTCCTTAATCAATTACGAACATCTTTGTGTACCTGGTGGTTCCTGAGACATCTCCTTAATCAATAACAAACATATGTGCATGCCTGGTGGTTCCTGAGACATCTCCTTAATCAATAACAAACATATTTGCATACCCGGTAATTCCTATGACATCTCCTTCATCAATAATAATCATATGTGTGTACGCGCTACCCACCAGGTGATTCCCACATCTCCTTAATCAATAACAAACATCGTTGCATACATGGTGGTTCCTACGACATCTCCTTAATCAATAACAAGCATCTGTGTAAACCTGCTTCCAACCAGGTGGATTCTATGGCATCTCCTTAATCAATAACAAACATCTCTGCATGCCTAGTGGTTCCTGAGACATCTCCTTAATCCATAACAAACATCTGTGCATGCCTGGTGGTACCTACGACGTCTCCTTAATCAATAACAAACATCTTTGCATGCCTGGTGGTTCCTCCGACATCTCCTTAATCAATAACAAACATCTGTGTGTTCCCACTTCCATCCAGTTGATTCCTACGTCTCCTTAATCAATAACAAACATATTTGCATGCCTGGTGGTTCCGACGACATCTCCTTAATCAATAACAAACATATGTGCATGCCTGGTGGTTCCTACATCTCCTTAATCAATAACAAACATATGTGCATGCCTGGTGGTTCCTACAACATCTCCTTAATCAATAACAAACATCTGTGCATGCCTGGTGGTTCCTACAACATCTCCTTAATCAATAACAAACATCTGTGCATGCCTAGTGGTTCCTGAGACATCTCCTTAATCAATAACAAACATCTGTACATGCCTGGTGGTTCCTACAACATCTCCTTAATCAATAACAAACATCTGTGCATACCTGGTGGTTCCTACGACATCTCCTTAATCAATAACAAACATCTGTGCATACCTGGTGGTTCCTGAGACATCTCCTTAATCAATAACAAACATCTGTGCATGCCTGGTGGTTCCTGAGACATCTCCTTAATCAATAACAAACATCTGTGCATACCTGGTGGTTCCTGAGACATCTCCTTAATCAATAACAAACATCTGTGCTTGCCTGGTGGTTCCTACGACATCTCCTTAATCATTAACAAACATATGCGCGGACCCACTTTCATCCAGGTGGATTCTACGACATCTACTTCACAAGTACTCCACCCCAGAATTGCCGGCTGCAGCTGCTGCTTCGACCCGACCAGGTCAGCAACGACATCGCGCTGAGGGTGGCGGTGTACTACAGCAACCCTCAACGCCTCGACGTCTACCGAAGTGATGCCTACATCGCCTCAGCCACCACCATACCTCAACTGACAGCGGTATGCACTCAGTCAAAAAAAAAAAAAAAAAATGTTGGTTTGGTTTGGTTGTTGTTTTACGTCCTAGCAACATCTAAGGTATCAATTTTAGAAGTCATTGGTTTGACTCGACCCGGAATTGAACTCGCGATCTCCCGCACACGGGGCCCGCGCTCTACCGATTCGGCCGGTGCCCGGTGGGTGATGGTGATGGTGATAATGATGGTGGTGGTGATAATGATGGTGGTGGTGATAATGATGGTGATAATGAAAATGGTGGTGATAATGGTGGTGATAACTATGGTCATAATGAAAATGGTGTTGATAATGATTCTGATCATGAAAATGGTGGTGATGATGGTGATAATGAAAACGGTGGTGATGATGGTGCTGATAATGAAAATGGTAGTGATAATGATGGTGATAATGGTGGTGATAATGATGGTAACAGCAACAGAAGTGGTAATAGTAGGAGTAACAATAATAACAGTAATAATACAAATAATGATAACAATAATAACAAGTATAATAACAATTATAACAATAATGATAGCAATAACAATTATAATAACAATGATAATAACAATAATAACAATTATAATAACAATAGTGATAATAATTATAACAATAATAATAACAATTATAACAATACTAATAACAATTATAACAATAATGACGATTATAATAACAATTATAATAATAACAATAATAATAATGGCTATGAGTACACACTGCCTTGCTGTGAATATGGCCTATGCTGCCAACACGGCTTAAAGCAACCATCAATCAATCAATCTACACACTGTACTTGATTGTTTCTGTGTTTCTCTTTCAGCTCAGCGGTTCCAACCACTTTGATTCGAAGCGGAAGCTTATTTACATAATCCTGCGCTCAAATGACGTCATCGAAATCCGGCTTGCACCTGTGGTGGTGATGAAGCTTGGTGTAAGTGTCCTCCTCCTCCTCCTTACGCGTACTAAGCCGCTAATGCCTCATGTGGGGTTTAATGACTAAAGCACTCATCAGGACAGGTACCGACCTTTAGAGTATGTGTGCGCTGGTGGTGATAGCGACTTTGTAGTGCAGCACTCTTGGAAACCGGGAAATATTACTGACATCTTTAATATAGCGAATGGTAGACAGGAAGTGTGAACACTTATTTGTCTCTTTTTTTTGTTTGGTACATTAGTTGTCCCAAGCAGGGGAAATCCCAGTCACAGACGACTGATCTTCCCCACTCCACTGCTGGTCGATAGAAAGCCCGAGCCTACACTTTTACCGACCCAAGGGATTTTTAACCTCCCACACCACATAGACATGGTATGAGAGCAACCGGCGTTTGATGACGCTGTAAGTTATACACAGCGGTGGAAATCCAAATTGGCAGAGCTGGGGGCACGGGGAATCGAACCGCCGACCCTCAGATTAGGAGTCTGACCTAGAAAAAAGTCAGACACTCTAACCACTCCACCACGTACAGAGAACGCCACTTACTTAGTCTTAGTTCAATGTGATAAGATACACTTTTATTTCTTATGTTGTTTTGTTCGCAGTAGGATTCCGGTGTTAGTTGGGGTCTTTTTGTGTTAGTAAGTCAAGATATCTTGGCTATTGATTTGTTCTGTAGATAAATAAATCAATTTATTCATTCGTTTGAGGAATGAGGAATCCCGATGTTGGTGGGAAGGGACTATCGGGAGGGGGAGGGGGGAGGCCAGCAGGCACCCAGACAGCACACAGCCATCGGGCCGACGTCGGCTATTGGTCGCACCGTCGCCATCGACTTTCCACCGTCGGGCCGCCGACGTTGGGAATCAATCCCTTTCCCCATTCGAGCCACCGTCGGGCCACGGTCAGGCCGCCGGTGGTGGGCCGACGTTAGGGTTCAATCCCTTTCCACTTTTGAGTCACCGTCGGGCCACCGTCGGCCCGACGGTGGTGGGCCGCCGCAGGTTTGCATTCATTTTCCACGTCTGGTACACCGTCGGGCCACCGTCGGCCCGACGGTGGTGGGCCGACGTTAGGGTTCAATCCAAAATTCCACTTTTGAGCCATCGGGCCACCGTCGGGCCGCCAGTGGTGTTCCGACGTTAGGGTTCAATCCCTTTCCACTTTTGATTCACCGTCGGGCCACCGTCGGCCCGACGGTGGTGTCCCGACGTTAGGTTTCTATCCTTTTCCACTTTTGATTCACCGTCGGGCCACGGTCGGGCCGCCGGTGGTGTTCCGACGTTAGGGTTCAATCCCTTTCCACTTTTGATTCACCGTCGGGCCTCCGTCGGCCCGACGGTGGTGGGCCGCCGCAGGTTTGCATTCATTTTCCACGTCTGGTACACCGTCGGGCCATCGTCGGCCCGACGGTGGTGGGCCGCGCATGCGCAGTTCTTTAAATTTTAATTCCGGCTCGAGTCGCCCGCGGAACACGTGCGATCGTTGATCAGTGTTCTTTTTCTACCAATAACTCCAGAAATACCAGGAATTTTAAGGAATTATTTAACAGGTATGTTTATTAATATGTTTAGATTATTTTGTAAAAGTTTTGTAATTTATTACGAAGTATTAATGGAATTATTCGTGTTAATACGATTTGAATCTTCCGATACGGTTTGTTTACTTCGAATCGCCACCGGACCACGTGCGATCGTTGAGCAGTGTTCTTTTTCTACAAATAACTCCATAAATCGGAGGAATTTTAAGGAATTATTTAACAGGTTTGTTTATTAATATGCTTAGATTATTTTGTAAAAGTTTTGTAATTTATTACGATGTATTAATGGAATTATTCGTGTTAATACGATTTGAATTACCATGTACGGAAGGTTGACCAAGAACCGCCATCTTGGTTTTTTCCGAGATTCGAAGACACTGTCACTATAGTGTCAATACGTACAGACTATATTAAATTTATAAGGTTAGGGTTCTCGATTTCTATTAATTTTGAATAAAACTATTATTTTTGCACTTGTTTATCGCCGTCGGGGCGACGGCGGCAGCCGCCGTCGCCCCGACGGCGGCAGGTTGGACAAAACAACGTCGGCCCGACGGCGTTTGTCGCCGTCGGGCCGACGTTGGTTTGTCGCCGTCGGGGCGACGGCGGCGGCGGCCGTCCCAGCCGCCGTCGTCCCGACGGCGGGAGGTTGGACAAAACAACGTCGGCCCGACGGCGGTTTCGACCGTCGGGCCGACGGAGCGGCCGCCGTCAGGCCGCCGTCAGGCCGCCGTCGGGCCGACGGCTCTGTGCTATCTGGGCAGGACGTACTGGAGGGCGGGACCGAAATGGGCAGGAGCTCTGATCGTGCATTTAGTTGTTTCTTTATCTTATTGTCTTTGGGCCTCGCCAATTAGATGCATTCTGACAGCAGACTTAATGCGCTTAGGTTTCTAATCCTGTGAGGTAGGCTATTAGTATTCCACATTCTGCTTCCCACAAAGATCACAAAGACTGGCAAACTACTTATTGTGTGTCATTTGTGTTCCTTTAGACCAGCAAACTACTCATTTGTGTCATTTGTGTTATGTAAGTCTGTTGAAGTACTTATTTGTGTCTTTCTGTTCCTTAAGACTGGTGAAGTACTTAATTTTGTCATTTGTGTTTCTTGATACTGGTGACATACTTACTTGTGTCATTTGTATTATGTAAGACTGTTGAAGTACTTACTTGTGTCATGTGTGTTCCTTAAGACTGGTGATATACTTATTTGTGTTATGTAAGACTGTTGAAGTACTTACTTGTGTCATGTGTGTTCATTAAGACTGGTGATATACTTATTTGTGTCATTTGTGTTATGTAAGACTGTTGAAGTACTTATTTGTGTCTTTCTCTTCCTTAAGACTGGTGTCATACTTATTTGTGTCATTTGTGTTATGTAAGACTGTTGAAGTACTTATTTGTGTCTTTCTCTTCCTTAAGACTGGTGTCATACTTATTTGTGTCATTTGTGTTATGTAAGACTGTTGAAGTAGTTAGTTGTGTCTTTCTCTTCCTTAAGACTGGTGAAGTACTTAATTTTGTCATTTGTGTTCCTTAAGACTGGTGACATACATACTTGTGTCATTTGTGTTATGTAAGACTGTTGAAGTACTTATTTGTGTATTTCTGTTCCTTAAGACTGGTGAAGTACTTAATTTTGTCATTTGTGTTCCTTAAGACTGGTGTCATACTTATTTCTGCTATTTGTGTTCTTTCAGATCGGTGCCATCAGCGACGAGGATTTCTTCAAATTGAATCTTGTGTCGAACCTGGCTACTTTCCTGGGAATACCGCCGAGTATGATTAAGGTATGCGATACATTAAGCCCCTGTCACACATCACCCGATTGAGCAACGGACAGAATTGTCTAGTCCGGGCGTCATAAGTATCAAAATGTATTAAAATGTGTCAAAATGTTGCGATATCGTGTCAAAGGCCGCTGCACGAACGGACATGAAACGGAAATGAATGGATAGTCAACGGACGGTAAGCGGACTAAATGGACTCAAATCGGACAAGAAAAGTAGACGTCACTCCGGCGGCATCCGTTCCAAGTTTTGTGCATGTTTAAAACTTGTATGGACACAAACCAGACTATCAACGGACTTTATTCGGTTTCTTTCCGTTTCCTCCAATCCGGTGATGTGTGACAGCCGCTTTAGCGCATAGTCACAATCAGAGCAGCATCCTTCCACCTAGAATTCACAAACTCACTAAGACAGTAAGAGTACATCTGATCGGGCATGCCCTTACACCATCAAAGTAAAGAATGTTCAATGGCGTCACGAAACCTTAAGTGGCTGGCCATCAAACCCTCGGCCTCAGTTCTCCCCATTTTACTTGTTGTCATTCCTCCGTTATTTTCAGTCAACCACCTACAGTGACAGTCCAAATACAAATATTATATATTTAAAAACCAAAGGCACTCATGTCAGTCCCACTGCTTCACTGGCTATAGCTGGTCCAATGTTCTCTGTGGCGGAGTGGTTAGACTTAGAGTGTCTGACTTTTTTCTAGGTCAGACTCCTAATCTGAGGGTCGGTGGTTCTATTCCCCGTGCCCCCAGCTCTGCCAATTTGGATTTCCACCGCTGTGTATTACTTACAGCGTCATCAAAGGCCGGTTGCTCTCATACCATGTCTATGTGGTGTGGGAGGTTAAAAATCCCTTGGGTGGGTAAAAGTGTAGGCTCGGGCTTTCTATCGACCAGCAGTGGAATGAGGAAGACCAGTCGTCTATGACTGAAATTTCCCCTGCTTAAACAACTAATGGACCAAAAAAAAAAAGTGTTACTAAAGACCCTATAATACTAAGACGGCTCACTCAGCCTGTACTGTGTAATCAAAATGATCAAACCCACCACTTGGTGCGCTGGCTGTTCTCTTGGTTAAACAGGTGCTATATTATATGTATAAATGTATATATGAATGTGAAAGATGTGTGATGATGGCGATGCTGATGATGATGCTGATGATGATGTGTATTTGTTCATAGCAATTTCATATTGATGTGTATTCATACTTACCTATCTCATGTATAATATAATTGTATGTGTTTAATTGTGAAACACCAACCAGCAGCCGGGCTGATCAAACCCACCACAAGGTGGCACTGCGAAATTTACATGGGAGAGATAGGGAGTGAGCTGTCTTAGTATTATAGGGTCTTTGGTGTTACTAACAACAAGTTTTCTGCCTTTTTCCCTGTTTGCCAAACTCCAGGCCGGTCCATTCGCTGATGTTGTCTTCCCACCTCCTTTCTCCGCCGTCTTCTTCCCAGTTTCACTGTGCCTCGCAAGATGCTTTTAGGCGAGACCTAATAAACGTGAAATATGGCCATACCACTGCAGTTTGAATCTCTATACTATCGTCAGAAGATCTTTGTGTGGTCTAATTGCCTGCTGGATCTTGGCATG